>JAGXJF010001306.1:0-307333 GCA_019208055.1 Stipa capillata
AGCCCGAGCTCAAAATCACTAGTGCTATACTTAAGCATCCTCCAAAACCTTCACCAAACCCCGAATCCCGGAGCAAAAATCCACAATTGGAAGCCTTCCGGCAGAGACACAACGTCTAGGAATTCCAAAATCCCAAGAGTAAACAAGCAACGCAATGAACTTGAGGGGTATTCAACTTTGGCTTGTTGAATCTAGATCTAGGGCTCCTCTTTCTTTTCCCTCAAAGACTGATTGAGATTTGAGCCACTCGGAAGGAGCTCTCAAGCTTGAGCTAAAAAAATGGTAGAGGAGAGAGATTTTCGACGAGCTCAGGCACGTGCTCCTTGGAAAGAGGGGGTTGGCATTTATAGGCCCACTGAAAATCTGCATGGTTGGGTGCAGCGCGCACGGTCCGGAAGTCCATCCGGAAACTTCAGGGCCAAACTTCCGGACCACCCGGAATTCCGGGATACCTTCCGGGCAGCCTTCCGAGACAGTCCAGGAGTACTGGATTGGTCCAGAATTCCATACGGAAAGCCCATCGGATTAAGGGAATCTCGAGGTCTAGTCGTAACCTCCGACAAAACTCCGGAGTGCACACAGGATTCCGGGCAATATTCGGGCCAGTCCAATGAGCTACATGGATGGTCGGATTCCATCCGGATTAGGTAGCCCTGAGATCCTATCAGAATCTACGGACCAAGACTCCGGTTTGCACACGAGAGCAAATAGAGGGTATAAAATGATCTTCTCACTGCTCTCTCTTGGGGTTTTTCTCGAACATGGTTGTGGATGTAAGATCTCATAGGATCTTATAACTTCTTGTTCTCCTCAATGAGTGATGCTTTATCAAGTGAAGAGTTAGTAGCACAAGCATCAACATCAATAATAGTAGGAGTGCTAGGGGTGGCTAGGAGCTTCTTGTGAGTAGCTTGAAGTTCCTCAAGTGACTTGGTAAGTTTGATGAGCTCACCCTTGACTAGCTTTTAGCCATAGTTAAGGTACTCAAAATCCTTATTGAGTTTAGCATGAGCAACTTCAATCTCTTCTTTCGAAACCTTGAAGCCATTAGCCACCACTAGAGCTCTCTCAAGAGTATTTTTAGTTTTAGAGAGATCCATGTCAAGAGTTTATTTTTAGCTTGCTCTTCATGGAGTTTATGCTCGAGGAGTTTTACACTCTCCTTTTTCTTAATGATAAGGGTTTCCACTCTCTCAATGTACTCATTACGTTCCACAAGGGAATCCATGAGAAAGCAAAATCTATCAAGCGCCTCACCACGAAGAGAAGTCATGAATTTTATGGTTGCAATATCATCCTCCTCATCATCATTATCACTATCTCCTTCCACATTAACATCACACAATATGTTTGGGGACATAGGAGATAGGGGTGTAAAGAATGGAAGATTGGATGAAGGAAGTACTTTTGACTCTCTAGCCATGAGGCATCTATGGTTGGTCTTGATTTCGTTGGAGTAGTCGAACTTGAAGAGTGAGGTGGGCTTGGAGGGAGAAACAATGGCTATCCTGGCAACGCCCACATCCTCTCCTTCTTCTTCGACATCGGAGTTGTCAGAGGTGTACTTTTGACCAATGAAGGCATTTGCTTCTGTCGTAGGTACGAGCCTAGACAGTAGATTTGTGGCACCCCCGGTCGGCTACAGCGACCTCCGGGCGTGCGAGGGGCAAACGAGCGAGAGCGCGAACGCACAAGACGGTCGACGAAGTAATCCGGTGTTTGTATTAGGGCAAGAAGAGAGAGCTTACAAATGGGGGAAAATGAGAAAAAGCCCCCCTTCTCTCCACCCCCTGGGGGGTATTTATAGGGTTTGAGAATAAAAATGGAAGATTACAATTTCGCCCTCACATGAGAGGGAATTTACAAGGGCATTATGGTCATTTGCCCACTCCTAAGGAATCTTGGGAGAATATTCCCGGGCACCTTTTTAGAGAATCTTCTTGGATGGCGAGATGGTCCACGTGCGGGCTCGCCGAAGACAGTCCCACCGCAGGGCACGGGCTCGTCGGAGTCAACCCTGACGCGGGGCGCGGACTTTGACGGAGACAGCCCCGACGCGGAGCGTGGGCTCGTCGGAGTCAACCCTGACGCGGGGCGCGGACTCGACGGAGACAGCCCCGACGTGGAGCGTGGGCTCGTCGGAGTCAACCCTGACGCGGGGCGCGGACTCGACGGAGACAGCCCCAACGCGGAGGCGGGTCTTGACGTTGCCAAGTGGAAGTCCGTCGGTTCGGCGTAACGTGGGGACCCTTCCCCCAACAGTAGCCCCTTGCCAGTTCGGGCGGTCGAGTGACGCCCGTTCGAGCCGGCGCACCAATTCCAAGGGGTTGGCGCGTGGGCCGAACCGACGAATTCCTCCCCCTTTTTTTTATTTTCCATTTCTCTTATTTCTTTTTCTCCTCTTTTCTTCTTCCTCTTTTTTTCTTTTTTTTCTTCTTCTTTTTTTCTTCTTTCTTTCTTTTTTTCTTCTTGTTACCGCGCCTCGCCGCTGGCTTGTTGGGCCTAATGGGCTGCTGCCTGCAGGCGACTAGGGCACCAGGGGTGGGGGCGACATAAAATCCCCAGGCCACCGCCCCCACCACCTTTCTCCTCTCACTCCCTACCCCGCCGCCTTGCTGCTCCTGTTGCTGCCCCACTCGGAGTGCAGCACCGCCCGGGGCACCCGCGCCACCGCCGAGCCCCCGAGAGCCGCCGCCGTTGGCGCCTTGCACCACCACGCCACCGGCCGTCTTGCGCCTTGCGCCGCTCGGGCCCCCGCCGCCGGCCACCTTACGCCGCTCGGGCCCCCGCCGCCGGCCGCCTTGCGCCTTGCGCCGCCGCTGAGCCCCCCGAGAGCCACCACCTGACTTTCGCCGGCTCTCCTACACGTGGCCGGCCCTCGGCGGCCCCCCTCGTTCCCCAGCGGGCAAGACCGGGCAATGGCGGGGCACCGCTGGCCGTCCTCTCTTGCTCCCGCTTGCTGCCTCCCACTGCTCGCTGCCGGCGGCACCGCAAGCCGACCCGCGGGCCCGGCTAGAGCCGGCGGGCGACGCGGCGACCTCGCGGGCCCCAGCGGGTGACGTGAGCACGGGACGGGCTCGGGCGAGGCAGCCGAGGCCGGCTGCGAGCGTGGGCCGCCACCGGCCCGGTCGAGGCCTGCTGCGCGTGCGGCCGTGGCCGCTGACTGGGGCGAGGCCGGCCGCGGGCCCCGGCGGGCGAGGCAAGCCCAGGAGCAGGCGAGGGCGGCGTAGTGGGCCCGGGGGCGCTCGCGGCCACCGGCTTGGATAAGGCGGGACCCGGCGGGCAACGCGAGTCCAGGAACGGGTGAGGGCGACGCGGGCTCCGGCGCGGGCACGGGCGGAGTGCGACGATTGCGCAGACGAACGTGACGCAGCGACGAGTAGAAGACGAGCGGACGACGCGCCCACGAACGAATGCGAGGGCGAGCGGACGGACGCGTGCGAGCGAACGCGCACGTGGCGACGAGCGGACTGACGCGCGTGAGAGCGAACGCGCACGTGGCGACGAGCAGACTGACGCGGTGACGAGCGGACTGACGCACGTGAGAGCGAACGCGCGCGTGCGAGCGAACGCGCACGTGGCGACGAGCGAACTGACGCGCGTGTGAGCGAATGCACGCGTGGCAACGAGCGGACGAACGTGGCGATGAGCAGACTGATGCGCGTGCCAGCGAACGCGCGCGCGGCGACGAGCGGACGAACGCGACGAGCAGACTGACGCACGTGCGAGCGAACGCGCGCGCGGCGACGAGCGGACGAACGCGACGAGCAGACTAACGCGCGTGCGAGCGAACGCGTGCGCGGCGACGAGCGGACGAACACGGCGACAAGCGGCCTGACGCGCCTGCGAGCAAACGCGTGCATGGCGACGAGCGGACGAACGCGGCGACGAGTGGACGAATACGCATGCGCACGAATGCGAGCGCGGCGACGAGCGGATGAGCGCGGCGACGCGCGGGTGACTTGCCGACGAGTGCGGGCGATGTGCAGGCGACGTACTAACGACATGCGGACGATGTGTCGACGACGTGCTGATGATGCGCTGGCGACGTGGACGACGCGCTGGCGCGCGTGCCGACGACGCGCTAGCGACGTGGACGACGCGCTGGCACGCGTGCCAACGATGCGCTGGCGACATGCTGGCGCGCGTGCCGACGACGCGCTGGCGTGCGTGCCAACAACGCGCTGGTGATGTGCCAATGACGCGCTGGCGACGTGGACGACGCGCTGGCCCGCGTGCCGACGATGTGCTGGCGACGTGCTGGCGACACGCTAGCGACGTGCTGATGACGCGCTGGTGAACGCTCACAACGTGCAAGCGACGTGCTGGCGATGCGCTAGCGAACGCGAGCAATGTGCGGGCGATGCACGGACGAACGTGAATGACGTGCGGACGACGTGTGGGCGACGTGTTTGTCCTTGACGATGTCGACGTAGACGGGCGCTGAGGTTGCCCTTGACGACGTCGGCGTAGTCCTTGACGACGTCGATGTAGTCCTCGTCGGAGACGGACGCCGAGGTTGTCCTTGACGACGTCGACGTAGACGGGCGCTAAGGTTGCCCTTGACGTCGTTGACGTAATCCTCGACGGAGACAGACGTCGAGGTTGTCCTTGACGGCGTCGACGTAGACGGGCGTCGAGGTAGCCCTTGACGACGTCGGCGTAGACCTTGATGGCAACATTGTGTTGATGCGAATGTTGAGTCCGTGCTTTTCAGTTATGGGACAGACCGGCGTGCGCCGACGCGGGCGACGCGCGGGCGGCGCTCCGTCGGGCGCTCGGTCTTCTTCTCCTCGGGCTCCCACAACCGCGTCGACACGAGCTCCCCAAACCCTCAACGGTGAGAGCGGAGCCAGGGAACGGGCATCGAGGTGGTCTTTGATGACGTCGACAGCGATGCTTGTGAAGTGTGGCGACATCATCATGCTGACATTGGGAGAGTGTTGGTGCCGATGAGACATGTCCGCTGGCGGAGCATGTCGGTGCCGAGGAGCATGTCCACACTGGCAAAGTATGTCGACGCCGGGCAGAACATGTGGATGCCGGGTGGAGCGTCGATGCCGGAGGAAACATGTCGACGCCGGGTGAGGCATGTCCGCGTCGGCGGGGTATGCTGATGCCGAGGAGCGTGTCAACGCTGAGAAACATGTTGACTTCGGCGGAGCATGTTCGTGACGGCGGAGTGCGTCGGCGCCGAGGAGCACGTCCATGCTGGACGGAAGACGTCGATGCTGGGCAGAGTGTCGATGCCGCGCGCGGCATGTCGACGCCGTGCAAGGCATGTCGATGTCGAGCGGAGTGATGACGCCTATCAGCTTGACTTTGTTTCTGGGGGAGCCCCTTGTCCAGATGGTGCCGAGCGCGGAAGGTGTCGAGGCACACACGGATCGTGCCCGGGGAGGGCGTTGAGGCGCATGTGGTACTTTGCCCACGGATGGTGTTGGAGCGTGCTGCGGTAGCTTGCCGAGACGTCTGTGGTGTCACCTGCGTCGATGCGAACACATCACGGGACGATATTGGTGTGCGCATATGGTTGGCGCCGAGCGCGAAGTCCGGTACCTACAAGGTGTGTGCCCTTTTTGCGTGAATTTTGACGCGGCGTGCTTCGTGGGATTATTAGGCTGTCGTGTCGGAGGAGATAGTGTGTTGCAAGGTGTGCAGGCTCGACATCACGGGGAACTCTCGTCGCGCGACCCTGGAGGGAAGAGACACTCTATCCCGGACGGAGGTGGCTCGACATCGCGGGGAGCTCTCGTCGTGCGACCCCGGAGGGAAGGGACACTCTATCCCGGACGGAGGTGGCTCGACATCGCGGGGAGCTCTCGTCGCGCGACCCTGGAGGGAAGGGACACTCTATCCCGGACGGAGATGGCTCGGACGTCGCGGGGAGCTTATCGTCGCACGACCCCGGAGGGAAGGGATACTCTATCCCGGACGGAGATGGCTCGGACGTCGCGGGGAGCTTATCGTCGCACGACCCCGAAGGGAAGGGACACTCTATCCCGGACGGAGATGGCTCGACATCGTGGGGAGCTCTCGTCGCGCGACCCCGGAGGGAAGGGACACTCTATCCCGGACGGAGGTGGCTCGACGTCGCGGGAAGCTTATCGTCGCACGACCCCGGAGGGAAGGGGCGCTCTATCCCGGACGGAGATGGCTCGGACGTTGCGGGGAGCTTATCGTCGCACGACCCCGGAGGGAAGGGACACTCTATCCCGGACGGAGATGATTGAAACCTGTCACAGGGGGGCTTGATGCCATGTCGATGCGTTAAGCCCTTTGCTGAGACAGGGTTGTCTACACTTGTGGATGAAGCGTGGTGACGCCAATATGAATGTCTGCTCCTGACATGCTTGGTCGAAGCGGTCCGGACGATGCAGACGTGCGCGTGAATGACGTAGATGATGATCCCACGCGGTGTCGACCATAATAGGAGCAAAGGACGTAGTCCGAAGTGGCAGGCGCTTACCGGGACGATGAGGTCGCGTGATGTCACCGAGGGCGAGCGCGTGGGGCGCGGGTGATGTTGACGAGCCCTTGATGTCACCGAGGGCGGGCGCAGAGGATACCAAGCCCGAGAGCGTGGACGAGGGCGACGTCAATGGCGAGTGCGGCGAGGCGGACGCGTGTGGCACACGAGTGCGGTGCAGCGAACGAACGCGGCGGATGAGCACGGCGGAAGACCGCGTCGCGGCAGACGCGAGCGGCGGATGAGCACGGCGGAAGACTGCGTCGCAGCGGATGACCCCGTCGCGGCGGACAAGCGCGGCGTGGCAGACGAGCGCAGCAGACGACCTCGTCGCGGTGGATGAGCGCAGCGGACGACCTCGTCGAGGCAGACGCGTGCGGTGGATGCGCGCGGCGGATGGCCCCGTAGCGGCAGACGCGTGTGGCGGACGAGCGCGGCACGGCGGACGCGGGTGGCGGATGAGCGCAGCAGACGACCTCGTCACGGTGGATGCGCGTGGTGGATGAGCGCGGCGGACGATGTCGTCGTGGCGGACATGCGCGGCGGATGAGCATGGTGGACGACGTCGTCGCGGCGGACGCGCGCGGTGAACGCGCGCGGCAGACAACCTCGCCGCGGCGGACACGTGTGGCGGACGAGCGCGGCACAGCGGACGCGCGCGGCGGATGACCTCTTCGCGGCGGACACGTACGGCGGACGAGCGTGGCACGGCGAACGCGCGTGGCGGATGACCTCGACGTGTCGGACGCGTGCGGCGGACGCGCGCAGCGGACGATGGCAATGCCAATGACAAGCCCCTGATGTCGCCGTCACGCAACATTTGGCTTAATTACAACGCCTCCCTGAGCTCATTAGCTTCGCGCCTCAGGGTTTGGGCCTCCGTTTCGATGCGTGCTTCAGAGTTTGCCACGTTGATCGCGGCCGCGAGGAGTCCAGCAGCCCGGACGTCGGTTGATGAGTCGTCGGCTCGGAGGTTAGCGGCCGACGGGTCGTTGACGCGGGCGCCGCTAAGCTCCATGGTGACGACCATGTTGTTCGTCCTGGCTCGACGCGTCGGGTTTGGTGTGCGGGTGACGATCGTCCTCCGCGCTCTTTCTCTTCGGCGCCATGGCTTTTCGCTCGCGTCCCCACGGTCGGCGCCAACTGTCGTAGGTACGAGCCTAGACAGTAGATTTGTGGCACCCCCGGTCGGCTACAGCGACCTCCGGGCGTGCGAGGGCAAACGAGCGAGAGCGCGAACGCACGAGACGGTCGACGAAGTAATTCGGTGTTTGTATTAGGGCAAGAAGAGAGAGCTTACAAATGGGGGAAAATGAGAAAAAGCCCCCCTTCTCTCCACCCCCTGGGGGGTATTTATAGGGTTTGAGAATAAAAAATGGAAGATTACAATTTCGCCCTCACATGAGAGAGAATTTACAAGGGCATTATGGTCATTTGCCCACTCCTAAGGAATCTTGGGAGAATATTCCCGGGCACCTTTTTAGGAGAATCTTCTTGGATGGCGAGATGGTCCCACGTGCGGGCTCGCCAAAGACAATCCCACCGCAGGGCACGGGCTCGTCGGAGTCAACCCTGACGCGGGGCGCGGACTTTGACGGAGACAGCCCCGACGCGGAGCGTGGGCTCGTCGGAGTCAACCCTGACGCGGGGCGCGGACTCGACGGAGACAGCCCCGACGCGGAGCGTGAGCTCGTCGGAGTCAACCCTGACGCGGGGCGCGGACTTGACGGAGGGGGGTCTTGACGTTGCTAAGTGGAAGTCCGTCGGTTCGGCGTGACGTGGGGACCCTTCCCCCAACAGCTTCTCTCTTCTTGTATGGTTTCCCATCTTTGAAGAAGGGCTTCTTCGTGTACATATTCTCGTCCTTGTCCTTGCCTTCTTTCTTGTCCCACTTCTCTTTTGGACAATCCGCAATGAAATGGTTCGGACTACCATAATTGTAGCAAAGTCTCTTAGGCATGCTTGACTTGCCCTTAGAGAACTTGCTTCCTTTCTTGCCCATAGTGCCCTTGTACTTTCTAACCAAGAGAGCCATTTCTTCTTCAAAGTTATTTAGCGATGGACTCTCATGGCTTGCCTCTTCTTCACTAGAATCTTGTGCTTGAACTTGCTTAGCCTTCAAAGCTAGGATGGCCTTCTTAGACCCACGTGCAATAGCAATAGTCTTCTCGGCGGTCTTGACCATGTTCTCATGAGTGACAAAGAGTGAGAGAACATTATTAGGAGTGAGATTGAGGTAATCCGTCCTTTGTTGAATGTTGAAGATCATTGATGGTTGCTAAGGAAGGATAGCCCCAAGGAACATGCTCATGATGTAAGCATCATCGGCCCATGAACACCCATGACTTTTCAAAGACACCACAATGGAGTTGAGTCTTTGAAATAGAGTTTGGGATATGTCATTTTCTTCCATCACAAACAAGTTCGCTTCATTCTTGACCATCTCATAATTTGATCTTCGGATGCTTGTGTTACCCTCATGCATGATCTTGAGCTCATCCCATACTTCCTTGGCAGTCTTGCATAAGATGATGGAGTTGAAGAGCTCGGGTGTCAACGCTCTTTGAAGCATGTTGAGAGCGGTAGCATTTAATTGTGCATCCCTCTCTTCATCGAAAGTGAGGTTGTCGACGTCCGAAGGCTTGAATCCATGCACTACAATATTCCACAATTGATTCGAGGCACCGCGAAGATGAGATTTCATAGAAACTTTCCAATGGGAATATTGAGTGCCATCTAAAATAGGTGCGGGGCCGGGGTTGTGAATATGCACATGAGGTATAGGTTGGGAGGGATAGGAATAAGGCATCACGTTGAATCCACTTGAATTACCGGTGTTAATGTGCTCCACCGAGGCTTTATCAATCTCGTCATTTGAGGATTTAGAGCCCTCGGTGGAGATGGCCTTAATAGCATTGGCTAACTCCTTTTTCATGGTGGCCGTGAGCTCCTCACGAAGCTTGGTCATCATTTGGTTTACTTCCACCTCACTATAGGTCGTCATCTTTACTCTTTAGGTGGTAAAACCCTAACAAAGTGTCCTACGCTCTGATACCAATTGAAGGATCAAAGATGTCGACTAAAGGGGGGGTGAATAGGAGACTACAAATTTTAGCCTTTTATCAGTTGCTTTAGAGAAGTGCATAAATATAAATTCTCTAAATGTGCAACTAAATGAATCAACCTATATGTCAAGATACAATTAACTCAAAGACAACACAAGATAAACAGCTATCATAAACAAACACAAAGTAGAGATTTGGGAACGAAATAACCAAAAGTTGGAGACGAAGATTTATCCCAAGTTCACACCCTTGGGAGGGGTGCTAATCTCCGTTGGAGAGGCGGAGGCCAAACAAAGCACCTCACGACACCAAGTCTCGCCTTCTTCTCCTTTGAGCCTTGGCAAACCAAGCCCGAGCTCAAATCACTAGGGGTAGACCTTGAGACGGCCTCCAAACCTTCACAAACGATTCCGGAGCACAAATCCACAACTTGGAGGCTTCCGGGAGACACCAACCGGCTAGGGATTTCCAAAATCCCAAGAGTAACAAGCAACGCAATGAACTCAAGGGGGATTCAACTTTGGCTTGGTGGAATCGTAGATCTAGGGCTCCTCTTTCTTTTCCCTCAAAGGCTTGATGGGATTTGAGCACTAGGGGAGGAGTTTCTCAAGTTTTGAGCTTCAAAAATGGTGGAGGAGAGAGATTTTCAACGAGCTCAGGCCGGTGCCTCTTGGGGAAGAAGGGGTGGGCCTTTTATAGGCCCACCGAAATCTGCCTGTTGGGGTGCAGCGCGCACGGTCCGAAAGTCCATCCGGAACTTCCGGGCCAAACTTCCAGACCACCTGGATTCCAGGATGCCTTCCGGGCAACCTTCCGAGCCAGTCCAGGAGCTACTGGATTGGTCCGGAATTCCATCCGGAAAGCAATCCGGATTCCGGGAATCTCGGAGGTCCAGTCCGGAACCTCCGGACCAAGACTCTGAGTGCACACAGGATTCCGGGTTGCAATAGTTGATAGAGCATGGATTCATTGAGGAATGCCATGAGATCAAAAGAGATGCATCAAGATCTAATGAGTTCTAGGTGATGCTCATATGATCAAGAAGAAGCTAGAGAGAAGAAGATCTTGGATAATCAAGATTGTAGTTCAAGGAGTGAACTCAAAGATGATCGACGTGTGCGAAGCTCATGAGTTGAGCTAAGAGAAGAACAAGAGGAAGTCAATGAGTTGGACTCAAGAAGATTGACGATAAGTGTGAAGGCTACGTCATTTAAGTGGTTCAAATGACAAAGGGTCCACGGGCTCATATGTTGAGCAAAAGAATCGAAGATTAAATCCATGAGTTGGATTGAAGAAAGTTGACAATCAAGCAAAGAAGACTGTCGCTTGCGATCAATGGACCAAGTAACTAAGGTATGAGATTGTCAATTTAGGTTTATGGACTAACCCACATGCTATGTGTTTGAGAGTGAGTCGGGGTTAGGTTTATATGGTGGCAAGAGTTGAATCGAGATATTCAAATGTGCCAAATGGAAGAGCAAGATTAAGTCAAGCACGGTGAAGACTCACAAACTTGATGCTTGCGGTTCAAGCCTTAGTGGTGAACCGATAAAGATGATGTGAAGAGAAAGCCTCCTATGCTTGGTGCATGTGGAGCTATTATTTGGACTTCATCAAGCTTCCAAAAATCAAGAGAGGATCGAGGTGGGGAGCGAGGATGGAGATTGTCATCAAGCTCAAGTGGAGTTGATGACGAGCATACAAGAGCAATGAGAAGCGTCTGGACCTGGACGATGTGTTCGTCAAGTCCGGCAAGGATTGCTCGAGGCAAAGGTCTGCCATAGACTAGGGTTTTCAGTTTTGCCGGTCTCACGGAGTTTGGTGGGAGACCGGATTATAGGTTTGATAGCTGTAATATTAAGAGGGGCTACCAGACGTGTAGCGTGATCAAATCGGTTGTCGGATGCTCAAACCTAGGCTGTGTGCGTGTCGGGGTTTGTCGGGAAATCTAGAACTTAGTGTTCTAGGTTTCTTTCTGAGTGGAGGCAGTCTGACCGGCCTTGGGAGGCGGTCTGACCGGCCTGGCTTGTGCTAGGGCTGCTTTCGGGTTGTGTAAGTATCCGGGCAAGTCCGGAGTATCCGGGTGTCCTAGAGCCATTTTGGTGTGCTCTCGGGCGAGTACCCGGAGTATCCAGGCCGGTCCGGAATGTCCGGGTGTTGTTGAGCAGTTGTGTGCTGCTCTCGGCAAGAATCTCAGAGTGTCCGAGTGTTGTTGAGCCACTGTGTGCTGCTCTCGGCCAGGGTCCTGGAGTATCTGGGTAGGCCCGGAGTGTCCGGGTGTTGGTCCAAAATATCCGGGGATGTTACCCTGGAATATCCTCACGTGTTGTTTTTGTGTATCCGGAGTATCCGGGGTGGTGCCCGGAATGTCCGGATGTGTTGCCGAGCTCCCAACGGCTAGTTTGGAGCCACCGGATTTGTGTATCCAGACATTCCGGGGCTAGCTGGATGTGTTAATTCAAATCCGACGGCTAGTCCGGATGTGTTAATTCAAATCCAACGGCTAGTTTTTGGGAGAGGGGTATTTATACCCTTGCCCTCCTAGTGGGGAGGGATTGCTCACTTTGCTTTGTGCAGTGGCTTGTGAGGTGTTATAACTTGGTGTTCCACCTTTGAGTGCTCTCCTCTCCTCTCCCAAACATATTTTGTGAGATTCAAAGTCTCTGTGACTTAGTGAGAAAAGAGAGAGATGTGAGAGGCGTATGGTGCTTTGGTAACCCACACTTAGTGCATTAGTTGCGTGAGTTTGAGCATTCAGCGTCGATTGTGTTCGAGTGCGTGTTCGGGAGTTTGTTACTCTTGGAGGCCACCGACTCCTAGACGGCTTGGTGGTGGCTCGGTGATCTCTTCGTAAAGATTGTGAAGAGGCCCAAGAGATTGTGAAGTGGCTTTGGAGCTCGCCATCTCCGGGAGTGGAGAAAAGAGCTAACCGTAGTGATTGGGGAGACTCCGGAGAGTCCTCGAGAGGAAGCGGCTTGAGAGGGAGCCCACCTTTGATCAAGCATGATCGAGTCCTTAAACGGAGACGTAGGATATCGGTGGATATTCGAACTCCGGGTCATACATCGTTTGTCCTTTGTCTCCTTTACATATCGCATTTCACACTTGCAATTCATTCTTGCTATATTGTATATTTTGTATAGAATTGAATTGCTTGCCATAATTGTATTGCTTATTAATCAACCTAGTTTTGAAATCATACACACTTGATTAGATTGCTTGTGCATTAGTTGAAATTAGCTTTTGAGGAGGAATAATTTAGTTTATAGCCAATAGTTTAATTCCGCATTTAAATTGGCTAGAATTGATTAGAAGTTTTAATTGCCTATTCACCCCCCTCTAGGCGACATCCTAGCCATTAAGGTCCTTTCACAAATGCATATTTTAAATACGCCGTATTCTTCTCTCCTTTTTGCTTAGGGGGTCTCCGACAACTTTTGCTTATCAACCATTGGACTAACACGTGTCCATACACGTAGTAAACGTAGTTAGTCCCCTAATCATTTGTCATTTACATCAAAACCCAATTAGGGGCTTAGATGTCCTTTCACCATGGTGTGCTATGGAGCACGAGGCAATGCCTAGGGTGCCCTCCATGATGGGACATCACGTCGTTGTTGGCATCGTCCTGCCATTGCACTAGCCAGCTGCCAAGAGTGCCCGTCGCAGAGCCAGCAGGCCACCACCCATGGCCAGTAGGACCGCGTCCGCCTTGCAGATCTAGATTTGGTGCATCGGGCGCTCCACATTTAGGCTACGACTGATGTCTGCCACAAGCTGCCAGGCCTAGCTCATCAGACGCAACCTCGCTACCCTCGGCTCCTAGGCCTGCTATCCTGCATCCTGAAATAGCTGGTGCACCGGTGCGGGATCCGGGCCGCCAAAGGAGGGAAGGACGACGGTGTAGCTGACGGCATCGATCGACTACCAGTAGCGACAGTTGAAATTGGACTGCAAGGCGGTGAAGATTTTTGGGACGGAAATGGAATTGGGGTGTCGTGTTGGGCACGACGTGGTGTGATGTAGAGAGGGGGTGAGAGAGAGAAGGGACCCACCTAGGGCAGTGTTAACCTTAGCCGGTTGGATCGAATGGGCCAGTTAAACTGGCTGGGCATATGGGTCTAGCCCAAGATTTTAATACAAGAGGATTTAAGCATGTTTATTTGAAAACAAATTCTCACAAACACTCCAAATCCAATTCAAATCGACTTTCAAATCTGAAATCAGGAATGTTTTTATATTTTCTTTTAGATAATATATTTCAGTAAATTATAAATATTTTGAGTAATGCAAATTTTGTTTGACATTTTAGATTTGAGAGAAAATAACCGAGTAAAACTATATCACAAAAAATCGTGAACAAAGATTTGAAATAGGGATTTGGGGCAGCATTTCATATGCCATTTGCTCGATATATGAAATGTAACATTCAGTTAGAATATATTAAAAATATGATTAGTGCGTTTGATCGTACGTGTACATATCAATTCATATTAATAATTTTATCTATAATTATTGTGAACAATAATTATCACTTAACTACTAGAATTAATACCGATGAGACGGGAAGCTTGTTTCAGCGCGCCTAACACGTAAAGGTTCATCCATGATTCTAGCTATCTCGTGCACCAACAGCTTCAGGCAGTGTACCTTGTGCCGGTCTGCCTGCAGTTTAAATAAACGTCAAACCGCGCGTCTCAAGGTCAACCAAAGCTCCGCTCCCCTCTGCAGGCACCTTCACTGCCACTCCGCCCGCGCCATCACCATCCTCGCAACAAGCCGCACCTACCTACGTCGTCGTCCCAATGGGCGGCGCCGGCGATACGCCCCCCGCCGGCAGCGCCACCAGGCTGGCCGTCATGGACGTCGAGTCATCGTCCTCCTCCACCTCCCCGGCGCCGCCGCAGCCGTCGGTGCTCAGGTCGGTGCTGCTGTCGTACGCGTACGTGGCGGTGTGGATCAGCCTGAGCTTCACGGTGATCGTGTACAACAAGTACATCCTGGATCCCAAGATGTACGACTGGCCCTTCCCCATCTCCCTCACCATGATCCACATGGCCTTCTGCGCCACCCTCGCCGCGGCCCTCGTCCGCGTCCTCCGCCTCGTCGCGCTCCCCGCCGACCCGGCCATGACGCCGGAGCTCTACGGCGCCACCGTCGTCCCCATCGGCGCGCTCTACGCGCTCTCCCTCTGGTTCTCCAACTCTGCCTACATCTACCTCTCCGTCTCCTTCATCCAGATGCTCAAGGCGCTCATGCCCGTCGCCGTCTACTCCCTCGCCGTCGCCTTCCGCACCGACTCCTTCCGCAGGGCGTCCATGCTCAACATGCTCGGCATCTCGGCTGGGGTCGCCGTCGCGGCGTTCGGGGAGGCCCGGTTCGACGTGTTCGGCGTCGTGCTCCAGCTCTCCGCCGTCGCCGCAGAGGCCACGCGGCTCGTGCTCATCCAGATCCTGCTCACCTCCAGGGGCATCAAGCTCAATCCCATCACCTCGCTCTACTACATCGCGCCATGCTGCTTGCTCTTCCTCACCGTGCCGTGGTACTTCGTCGAGCTGCCCAAGCTGCGCGCCGCCGCCGCAACCGGAATCGTCCGGCCCGACGTGGTCGTGTTCGGGACCAATTCACTGTGCGCGTTCGCGCTCAACCTGGCGGTGTTCCTGCTGGTCGGGAAGACGTCGGCGCTCACCATGAACGTCGCCGGAGTGGTCAAGGACTGGCTGCTCATCGCCTTCTCCTGGACGGTAATCAAGGATACCGTCACGCCGGTCAACCTCGCCGGCTACGGCATCGCCTTCCTCGGCGTCGCGTATTACAACCATGCTAAGCTGCAGGGGCTCAAGGCCAAGGAGAGGAACGCGGCGTCCATTTCGCCGGCGAAGGAGCAGGATGCTGAGGCCGCTGCGCGACTGTTGACGCCGGAGAAGGATGGCAATGAGCGCAAGAACTGAAGACGCGACGCGTGAGTAACAACATATGGAAGAGTTGATTAATTGTACCACTTCATTTTTTTTTCAGCTGTAGGATGTCTGCAACTGTGAGTTAATTCGCCATCAATTTTAAGTTATTCATAATACAATTCTTCATTACAAGGAAATACAACTGATCAGTGATCGATCTGCTCGCTGAATTACATTCATCCTTGTGTGATTTATAGAATTAGTAAAACCGTAGAAAATATTATGCATCACAAGTAGGGCCACTAGCATGATTGTATCTTACAGACTAATTCTATAATGTCAAGAGGTTCTATGCACCACCGATAGGTGGTGAGGTCGGCAACGATGGACAGATCACCAGACGGTTCAATTATCTCGGGTAGCAAGGTTCTTTCATCGCCATTTGGCTCTTGCTCTTTTATTCATGTAAAGGTTTGAACACGGCGGCACATACTTTTACTAGATGGAGTGAGCCCTTTTTTGGCTCGATTTTCTATAATGTACCTCCAGAATGTATCAAGGGGATACTACAATTATGTAGTATCACAAATATTTTTATGTCTTAGCATAAATAAAATACAAAAACATCCACAGAGTCACATAGTCTAACGATGAACTTATATGTGAACAAGTCAAGCATATCAGAATGCGCATAACCACAACATTTACTGCATTGCATGTCCAATGTGTAATAGGTGGAGTCGCCAAAATTGCTTCAACCTCTGCGCTTGGCACTCATGGCCGCGAAACCTACTGCATTGCATGTCTAATTGTGGCGTAGTTGGAATCGCCAAAAGTAGTCTCAACGTCCGCGCTTGGCACGCATGGCCGCTAACCTACCTAACGGCAACTATTTTTACCTTCTCCCTCCTCGGGTCCGGCCCCAAGTATATAAAGACGCATCACGTCCACCAACATCTCCACCCACAAGTCGCATTACCACAATATTACCTTGAACCAAATAATAAACTATCGGAAACAATGGCCCGAGGTCTCGCCGTTGCAGTGCTCCTGCTGGTGGTTGTCGTAGCGGTGCCGCCATTCGTCCATGCCGAGGGACCCTATGCCGGAACTCTTGCTGCGGCAGACACCAAGAAGAACACTGAAAAACCTGCCGCCGGCCTTGACGTCCCATACATCAGCACCGGCCTGCCGCTTTCCCAGTACACCGGAACCAAAAAGGATACTGGAAAACCCGGCGGATCTGCCACCAGTGCGGTCGGCCCTGATGTCCCATACATGAGCACCGGCCTCCCGCTTTCCCAGTACACTGGACCCAAGAAGGATACCGGAAAATCCGCCGGATCTGCCACTACTGCGACCGGTCCTAACGTGCCATACATCAACACTGGCCTCCCGCTTTCTCACTACACCGGACCACATGCTTAACTGAAAGCGAACTCTACTTCTACGCCGGCTATATATATATATATATACGTACATGTGGATGATCCAAACTAAAAGAGTTTGCCCCGTACAGTATGGAGTAAGCTTTGGAGTCATTTTATTTTTCTCCCAGTCTAATCGATGGAGGGATCCTAATTAAAGATAAGTGTGTCTAACTATGCTGCGGCTTGTATTTGATCGGGTCCAAAAAAGTTGTAAACTGAAGGTTTACCATAATATATTTCAATACTTTATGTGTTATATTTTGGTTTAATGGGTCCGTGAACTTTTTTCATCCCTCGGACAACCCATACTATCGTATTTATCATCGGAATGTCATTGGTTTTCATGTAGGTACCGACTAATAACTTGATGGATTCGTTGCAATCATCGCGATCTATTGGGAATACATGAATTTCACAGGAACCCACACTGGTTTTACAAGTGACAATTTTCTTTTCGAAAACAACAATAAAATTTTCCAAAAATATTCACTCCAAATGAGGTTGACTATTATTGTTACTTATGTAAACCTCTGAATCTCGTTTTGTGCTCATATCAACCTCTACTTTCACGAGCAAATTGGTAAGAAAGCGCCAAAGTATCGATTATTTACAGTGAGACTAATCCTAATCCGGATCCGGAAAATTCTAATTTTCCGGAACATTTGCATAGAAACTTACATAAACCTCTACTTCCCCTTTGCAGAGATTATAGGGTGTATGTAACTATGAATTAATCCGCGATCGATTTCAACTTGTCTATGTTACAGGTTTTCATTACAAGGAGTACAGTTGATCAATGATTTTAGATTATGCAGCATAGATTCCTTTTCTTACATGGCCAATTGGCCATGTTGACTTGTGTTCTAAACCTTGATAATGTCGACGGATGGATGGCCTCCGATTTGTAGCTGTTGAGTTTATGTTAAATATATATATTTCTAAGATTAGTATTGAACTTTCAAATGAATTAGAATTAGAAATAGACTCTAATTCATGTATGAATTATAGCATGGTAGGTCTTGCAGTCGGATTTCTAATACTTCTAGATGCTATATAATGAGAAGGACACCACACGTTGTAATTCAAGTAGAAAGAAGTTTATGTGGTGATCATACCTTTCGTTAGAGAATATAGGATTTAGCTAAATCTCATCAATAAAAATTGTGTTTTTAGTTTTTTTTTATCTTGTATGTTTGTCTCGACAGATTTAATAGCTTCACATCTCGAAACATTGACCCATGACATGACACCTAGAGGCTAATTTCGTAGTTAACAGTCGTTTCGTACTCTTATATAACATCAATAATAGTATGAGGTTAGTTGATGCCTCATCGTAAAATACTCATTTTTGCGCGCCCTTGGTGTTTTGAAATTTCCGTGGTAATAATAACTCACCCATCCTTACTTGTTTGCCATGCTCGCTCACTACCAGACCATGCACGTGGTGCAGGAGGTGACGTACTATTGGTTAACGAGCCATTTTTATTTATGATTTCGTTGATTTGAATGCCCTCTCGTGAAAAGACTAGTCATGTTTATGCAGTAAGCAACAACTTCACAGTCCACCGGCGACCAAAAATCTTTAGGTTTACTCAAAGTGCAACAAGAAAAGGACGCAAAGTGTCAGTAATACTTTAAGAGCGATTGGATGCATTGGGTAGGTCAGGTTGGATATATAGTACGTTGCTAGTTTGCTGTTCTGGTCACTCAACTTTCTTTAGGTTCACTCAAAGCTCTCCCGAGAAGAATCCAAGAATGGCCAACAAACCGCACGGTTGATTCCCATCGATTTTGTGGGGATATTCTGTTTCATGCGTGCCCATTTCAGGAGGCTGCAGTACACGTACACCTTCATAGGAGAGATATCTGACAGCTCAGAAGTACCAATTTTGATCATTGGAATATATAGTGTTCAGGTGTTCAATTATGTTATGGCTGTGACCCAACTTTTTGTCAAACAAACGTTTAATTATAGGGAACGATTAGGAATGTCTGTTCGTCCAGAGGAAATATTTTTTTCAGTATATCAGAAACAACTTTTCCCGTATGATGGAAACATTCTTGAGTCACGCAACAATATTTTTTGTTGGAGGAGAGTTTCCGCGCTACCCCGAATCGACGCTATTCAGGATCATTGTGACACTGTTAAGGTTTTCGTCGATGTTCTCCACGTCAAGGCTGCCCCCGACGAGTCCACACACTCTCCGTCGTCGGGGCTGTCTCCGACGTGCCCACGCTTCGTCGTCAGGGTTGTCTCCGACGAGCCCGCTCTCCGTCGTCAAGGCTGCCTCCGACGAGCCCGCGCTCCGCGTCAGGGCTGTCCCCGACGAGTCCACTCTCCGTCGTCAGTGCTGTCTCCGACGAGCCCACACGCGAGGCCATCACGTTCTCCAAGAAGATTCTCCCGAAGATGCTCGGGAATATGCTCCTAGGATTCTTTAGGGATGGAAAATGACCATAATATCCTTATAAGTTCCTCTCATGTGAGGGCAAAACTGTAATCTCATACTTTTATCTCTTTCCCCTATAAATAGCCCCCTGGGGGTAGAGGGCAAGGGATCCATTTTTTCATTTCCTCTCTTGTGAGCTCTCTATTCCGTGCCCTAATACGAATATTGATTTTCGTCGTCGACTGTCTCGCGCGTATTGCTTCTCGCTCGTTTGTCCCTCGCACGCCCGGAGGTCGCTGTAGCCGACCGGGGGTGCCACAAATCTACTGTCTAGGCTCGTACCTACGACAGTTGGCGCCGACCGTGGGGACGCGAGCGAAAAGCCATGGCGTCGAAGAGAAAGAGCGTGGAGGACGATCGCCCCCCGCGCACCAAACCCGACGCGTCGAGCCAGGACGAACAACATGGTCATCACCATGGAGCTTAGCGGCGCCCGCGTCAACGACCCGTCGGTCGCTAACCTCCGAGCCGATGACTCATCAGCCAACGTCCGGGCTGCTGGACTCCCCGCGGCCGTGATCAACGTGGCAAACTCTGAAGCACGCATCGAAACGGAGGCCAAAACCCTGGGGTGCGAAGCTAATGAGCTCAGGGAGGCGCTATAATTAAGCCAAATGTTGCGTGACGGCGACACCAGGGGCTTGTCATCGACATCGCCCTCGTCCACGCTCTCGGATTTGGCATCCTCTGCGCCCGTCCTCGGTGACATCAGGGGCTTGTCGTTGGCATAGCCATCGTCCGCCGCGCCCATCCGCCACCCGTGTCCGCCGTGCCGCGCTCGTCTGCCGCGAAGGGGTCATCCGCCGTGCGTGTCCACCGTGACGACGTCGTCCGCCGCGCGCGTCCGCCGTGCCGCGCTCGTCCGCCGCGACGGGGCCATCCGCCACGCTCATCCGCCGCACGAGTCCGCCGCGACAAGGTCGTCCGCTGCGCTCGTCCGCCGCACGCGTCCGCCGCGAAGAGGTCATCCGCCACGCGCATCTGCTGTGCCGCGCTCGTCCGCCGCATGCGTCCGCCGCGACGAGGTCGTCCGCCGCGCGCGTTCGCCGCACGCGTCCGCCGTGATGACGTCGTCCGCCGCGCTCATCCGCCGCGCGCGTCCGCCGTGCCGCGCTCATCCGCCACGACGGGGCCATCCACCGCGCGCATCCGCCGCACGCATCTGCCGCGACGAGGTCATCCGCTGCGCTCATCCGCCGCGAAGAGGTCGTCCGGCGCGCTCATCCGCCGCGCGCGTCCGCCGTGCCGCGCTCGCTCGCCGCACGCGTCCGCCGCGACGAGGTCATCCGCCGCGCGCGTCCGCTGCACGCGTCCGCCGCGACGACATCATCCACCTCGGCGACATCAAGGGCTCGTCAACATCACCCTCGCCCCACGCGCTCGCCCTTGGTGACATCACGCGACCTCATCGTCCCGGTAAGCGCCTGCCACTCCGGACTACGTCCTTTGCTCCTATTGTGGTCGACACCGCACGGGATCATCATCTACGTCATTCACGCACATGTCCGCATCGTCCGGGCCGCTTCGACCAAGCATGTCAGGAGCAGACATTTATATTAGCGTCACCACGCTTCATCCACAAGTGTAGACAACCCTGTCTCAGCAAAGGGCTTAACGCATCGACATGGCATCAAGCCCCCCTGTGACAGGTTTCAATCATCTCCGTCCGGGATAGAGTGTCCCTTCCCTCCGGGGTCGTGCGACGATAAGCTCCCCGCGACATCCGAGCCATCTCCGTCCGGGATAGAGTGTCCCTTCCCTCCAGGGTCGTGCGACGATAAGCTCCCCGCGACGTCCGAGCCATCCCCGTCCGGGATAGAGTGTCCCTTCCCTCCGGGGTCGCGCGACGAGAGCTCCCCACGATGTCGAGCCACCTCCGTCCAGGATAGAGTGTCCCTTCTCTCCGGGGTCGCATGACGAAAGCTCCCCACGATGTCGAGCCATCTCCGTCTGGGATAGAGTGTCCCTTACCTCCGGGGTCGTGCGACGATAAGCTCACCGCGACGTCCGAGCTATCTCCGTCTGGGATAGATTGTCCCTTCCCTCCGGGGTCGTGTGACGATAAGCCCGTGACGTCCGAGCCATCTCCGTCCAGGATAGAGTGTCACTTCCCTCCGGGGTCGTGCGACGATAAGCTCTCCGCGACATCCGAACCATCTCCGTCCGGGATAGAGTGTTCCTTCCCTCCGGGGTCGTGCGACGATAAGCTCCCCGTGACGTCCGAGCCATCTCCGTCCGGGATAGAGTGTCCCTTCCCTCCGGGGTCGTGCGATGATAAGCTCCCCGCGACGTCCGAGCCACCTCCGTCCGGGATAGAGTGTCCCTTCCCTCCGGGGTCATGCGACGAATAGCTCCCCGCGATGTCGAGCCATCTCCGGCCGGGATAGAGCGTCCCTTCCCTCCGGGGTCGTGCGACGGTAAGCTCCCCGCGACGTCGAAACAGGCATATATACGTCAAAGTAAGGCAGAAATATTCTTACACGCACCATCGGGTGTCATGTGTTTGTCACCATCGAGTGACCGATTGTTTGTCGCCATCGAGCGCCAAGTTTTTGCCGCCATCGAGCGCCAAGTGTTTGCCACCATCGAGTGTCATGTGTTGTCGTCATCATACACTAAGTAACTGCAGCAATTGCACGTTAATTATTGGTTCCTGTCGTATGCGAAGTGCCCATGCCAGGCGAAGCATCAATGCACTCCTTGCTACGCCAGTGGGCATCAAAGGTTGTGGTTAGGGAAGGCCACAACCGCTCTCAGACATGTCCTCGAGCGCTAGGTTTTTTCGTTAGGAGGCAAGGTGCTGCGCACCTTGCAACAAACTATCTCCTCTGATATGACGACTTAATAATCCCACCGGAGCACGCCGCGTCAAAATTCGCGCAAAAAGAGCAAACACCTTGTAGGTACCGGACTTCGCGCTCGGTGCCAGCCATGTGCGCACACCGATATCGTCCCGCGATATGTTCACATCGACGTTGGCGACACCACAGACGTCTCGGCAAGGTACCGCAGCATGCTCCAACACCATCTGCGGGCAAGGCACCACGTGCACCTCAACACCCTCCCCGGGTACGGTCCGTGTGTGCCTCGACACCTTCCACGCTCAGCACCATCCAGACAAGGGGCTCCCCTAGAAACAAAGCCGAGCTGCCAGGCATCATTGCTCCGTCCGACATCGTCATGCTTCACCGTCACGGACATGCTCGTCCGACGTCGGCACTCCGCCGTCACGGACATGCTCCGTCCGACGTCGACATGCTCCGCCGTCACGGACATGCCCGTCCAACGTCGGCACTCCGCTGTCACGAACATGCTTCGTCCGACATCGACAGACATTCTACGTCCGACATACTCGACTATCACGGACATGCTCCGTCCGACGTCGGCACTCCACCGTCACGGACACGCTACATCCGGTGTCGACACTCCGCCCGGCTTCGACATGCTCCACCCGGTGTCGACATGCTCCTCAGCGTCCATGTGTTCCGTCCGGCATCGACATTCTCCGCCGAAGTCGGCATGCTCTTCAGCGTCGACATGCTCCTCGACATCGACGTACGCCACCGAAGTCAGCATGCTCCTCCGCATCGACAGGTTCCGTCTGGCGTCGGCGTGTTCCGTCCGGCGTTGACACTCCTCCCGGCATCGACATGTTCCGTCCGGTGTCAACATACTTCGCCGAAGTTTCCATTCTCCTCGGCATTGACACTCCGCCAACGTCACTGCCGGTGTCGACAACACCCCATCCAGTGCTGACGTGCAACCTTTTGCCTAAGATGGTACGGTGCGCAAGTTGAAAATATTAAACTTGGTGTCATCTCCGCAAGGGGCTCGCTAGAAGCGAGCCTAGACGTCTAGCACCGATGCACGCAGACTCAACATCTGTGTCGGCGCACGTCGGTCTTTCCCTAAAAGACAAGCGCAGACTCAACATTCACATCAATAGAACGTCGCCATCGAGGACTACGTCGACGTCGTCAAGGGCAACCTCAGCGCCCGTCTATGTTGACGTCGTCAATGGCAATTTCAACGTCCGTCTCCGTCGAGGATTATGTCAACAACGCCAAGGGCAACCTTGACGTCCATTATCATCAAGGTCTACGTCGACGTCATCAAGGACTACATCGGCAATATCTAGGGCAACCTCAGCGCTCATCTACATCAACGACGTCAAGGACTACGTCGACGTTGTCAAGGATTTGGGGAGCTCGACGCCACCGAGGCGGTTGAGGCCCGGGATCTTGCCCTCTGCCCCTATGCGTTCGATGAGCGGCATGTCCGCGCTGGAGGGGCCCAGATAGCGGGAGTAGTCCTTTTCCGCCATCTCGAGAGCAGCGGTCGCCCTGTCCTTGCGCTTGTTTGACGACATCTCGACTCAGCTGACGGATCAAGCTCGCCTAATCTGGCGTCGTCCGCGCTTCGTCCGTACGTCGTTCGCCCGCACGCCGTCCGCGCATCGTCAGCACGTCGTCCGCGCGCCGTCGGCACGTCGTCAGCACGCCGTCCGCGTGTCGTCAGTACGCCGTCCGTGCATCGTCAGCATCGTCAGCGCGTCATCCGCGCGTCGTCAGCACGTCGACAACGCGTCGTCAGCGCGTCGTCGGCATGTCGACCGCGCATCATCAGCAAGCCGTCGGCACGTCGTCCGCGCGCTGTTAGCACGTCGTTCGCACGTCATCCGCACGTCGTCTGCGTTCGTTCGCTCATCGCCTCGCTCACGTTCGCGTTCGTCTGCTCATCACCACGCTCACGTTCGTTCGCGTTCGCGCTCGTCCGCTCGTCGCTGTGCTCGCGTTCGCCGTCGCACATCGTCTGTGTTCGCACTCGTGCTTGTTCGCGTTCGCATTCGCGCGTCTGCCGCGTCTGTCGCCACGCCGCGCGCCCGCACGCTACCCACGCGTCGCCCGCGTCTGTTCGCACGCCGCTCCCGTTCGTCCGCGCTCGTCCGCGTTTGATCACACATCGTTCATGTCATCCGCGGTCGTTCATGGTCGCTCGCGTTCACCTGCTGCACCGCCACGTTCACCGTGCCGCCGAGCGTCGCGTCCCTCGCCGAAGCTCGCCGAAGCCCACCCGCACGCCTGCGCACTGCTCCGCCCAAGCGCAGGCTCGCTGCTGCCCGCGCCGCCGAAGTCCGCCCAAACGTGGGCTCGCCGCCGCCCGCTCCGCCGAAGCTCGCCGAAGCCCGCCTGCACGCCCGCGCTCTGCTCCGACCGAGCGCGGGCTCGCCACTGCCCGGGCCGCCGAAGTCCGCCGGAGTCCGCCCGAACGTGGGCTCGCCGAAGCTTGCCCGTGCACTGCTCCACCTCCCGCTCCTCCGGCCGCGCACCCGCGCTCGCCTGCGTAGCCACGCCCGAGCCCGCCTCTGTCCGCTGATGCCTGCGCTCGCGCGCCGCTGCCCGCTTGTCGCCGCACAGAGCCGCGTCCGCCCCCAGCATGGCCGCTGGCCTGCTGGGTTGCCACCTGCTTGCCGCCGCGTGGCCGCTCGGCCGCCACCGCCTGCTCATCGCCGCTCGGGACCACACCCGCCCGCTCCTCCGGCCACGCACCGGCGCTCGCCCGCGTGGCCGCGCCCGAGCCCATCTCCGTCCGCCGAGCCCTGCTGGAGCCCGCGGCTCGGCCATGCGCGGGGAAGCCGGGAGGTGGCGGCGCATGGGGAAGGCGGTGGCGAGAGGGGAGCGAGGCGACGGCACCGAGGACGGCCGAAGCCCGCTGAGGATGGCTGAAGCCCGCCGAGGACGGCCGTAGCCCGCCAAGGCCCGCTGGCACGCGCCCGCGCCCGCTTGGGGTCGCCGGAGCTGGGCCGTGCGAGGGGGAGCCGGGAGGCGGCGGCGATCGGGGGGCGGGGCGGCGGTGCAAAAGCAGCTGGGAGGCGGCGCCGATTTGGAGAAAAAAAGGGGCGCGGGGTGGAGGCGTGCACTCCAGGGGCATTTTTGTTAATATATGCCCCTGGGGGCTGCCCTAATACGGTGCTGGGCCGTGGCCCGTTAAGCGGCAGCAGGGGAGGCCGGCTGGCCCAAGAGGGGTGAGCACGGGCCGGTGCTGGGCTGGTGGATGAGGCGCACGGCAGAAGAGAAAAAAGGGAGAAGAGAAAAGAAAAAAAGAGGAGAAGAAAAGAGGAGAAAAAGAAAGAAAAAAATTGAAATTATCCGCGAAGGATCGTCGATCCGGCCTGCGCACCAACCCATTGCGAGTTAGTGTGCCGGCTCGGACGGGCACTATTCGACCGCCCCAACCGGCAAGGGGCTACTGTTGGAGGAGATTTTCCGCGCTACCCCGAATCGACGCTATTCAGGATCATTGTGACACTATTAAGGTTTTCGTCGACGTTCTCCGCGTCAAGGCTGCCCTCGACGAGTCCACACACTCTCCGTCGTCGGGGCTGTCTCCGACGTGCCCACCCTTCGTCGTCAGGGTTGTCTCCGACGAGCCCGCTCTCCATCGTCAAGGCTGCCTCCGACAAGCCCGCGCTCTGCGTCAGGGCTGTCCCCGACGAGTCCACTCTCCGTCGTCAGTGCTGTCTCCGACGAGCCCACACGTGAGGCCATCATGTTCTCCAAGAAGATTCTCCCGAAGATGCTCGGGAATATTCTCCTAGGATTCTTTAGGGATGGAAAATGACCATAATATCCTTATAAGTTCCCTCTCATGTGAGGGCAAAACTGTAATCTCATACTTTTCTCCTGATGATGAATAGTACGGTATCCCGCATATTAGGGGTATCCGTATACAGAATCCCAGGACTTTAGGAAGGTACAGCGTACCCGGTAAGGATCCCTGGACGACAAGGTAACCCCTCTTGGGAAGGAAAGACTCTCCTTAAAGTAGGAAGTCAATCCCGACGTTTGAGGAGACCAGAGTCCTACTCGGGTGTAAGTCCACGTCCAGTACGACCCTGGGAACCCCCTATATAAGGATCAGCAATCCCATAGGGGAGGACAGGTCCTGATAGGTTGAAGAGATTCTACAAGGTCCGGCAGATCAATCTAGTCGCAGCACCAGGAGGCGAAGCCCTAGAAGACCCGCTGCCTCGAAGGAGTCGAGCCCGGCGGTTTAGGATAGATTAGTCTACGATTAGACCTAGGGTAGCCACTAACATACACCCCCTCATTGTAAGCATGTTCTCCATCAATATATAGCAACAAGACGTAGGGTTATTATCCTGAGGGAGGCCCGAACCTGTATAAAAACGGCTGTCCCCTGCTGTCAGAGCTCCTGGCACTTGGGCCCTAGAGGTCCCTACCCCCCAGTAATCCTCATTCCACAAATACCGTAATATCGCCGATTCACCGATCGTCGACAGATGGCGCCGACCGTTGGGACCTCTCCGGACCAAGCCGTCCAGGAAGAATCAGAGTCGGCAGGACGCGCAACTAAGCGCGATCAGATCCCAGCACCGTTTGCACAGCCCTCGCCGGTTTTGACCGAGGAGGAAGAAGCAAACTCGGCAGGAAAACCGATCACAATCTTGCCCCGTACTGGGTACTCGGACCAGGGTCTCTACGACAACTTCGGCCCTATGGACCCGTACCTGGTTACGGATCGAGTGGATTTCGGAGAGTACGCCCCTGGAGAGGACTCGGATGGCGAAGCAGATCACTTCAGAACCGAGTGCGCCAGGGCCTTCAGCGGGAAGCTGGTCTTGAACGACGATTTCCCGGCAGGAACGACCAGCCCTATGGTTAGAATTTCTCCTGCAAATTCTGATCGTGAGAACGATTAAGATCCTACCCACGTCGCGTCCGATGAGGACAACATGATGGAATACGAGTACACATCCTCCAGCCAAGGACCTCGAATGGTACTCGCGATTGACGATGGTCGAGAAGACCTCGAAGATCAGAATCTGCCCGGGGGCTCACAACAGCACAATTTAATAGCTGCCTCCCACGTGAATGGGGGCCTACCCGCCGTCGAGGAGAGAACTCCTCGCCGGAACGGAGACCTGCCTGCCGCTGTGGAAAGATCCCCTCTGGGAACAAGGGAGTACGTGTCCCGAACTGCTCGAAGACTTGCGGAAGTGCGCAATCTGCTTTCACAGCCTCCCGTGGCGGATCTCTCGACACCCGCGGGCGTGCAGTGGCTGCAACGGCTGGGGGCTGACCTCCAAGAGGCTCAGAACCAGGCCGAGTCTTCTCGAGCCCAGTCGGTGGCCCGTAGCTCTACTCGGGTGGACACCCCTCCTCCGCCAGAAGAACGCGATCGGGAGGGACGACACCCCAGGAACAGGCCTCCTCAGGAGGAGCCACCTGTTGACCTCCGAGAACAGCTCGACAAGCGCCGCCGCCAGAGGCGCCAGCAGGAGCAGCAACCTTCTCGAAGAGACCACGCACAAAACGCCAATGCTCGGGGCCGATCTTCGACCTCGAATAGCGGCGAGACTGCACCTTATCGGGGCTTCTTCAGCGGATGCCAGGCGCTATCCCAGGAACTCCGTCAGGTACGTTGGCCTTCTCGTTTCAAGCCCGGCTCGCTAGAATCGTACGACGGAACCACGAACCCCGTGGAGTTCCTTCAGATCTACACCACCGCGATCGAGGCAGCCGGCGGGGACGAGAAGGTCATGGCCAACTATCTTCCTACCGCTCTCAGAGGAGCCGCCAGGACATGGTTGACAAATCTACCCCCAGGAACGATCCGTTCGTGGGGACAGCTATGCGACATGCTACTCGGGAACTTCCAGGGTACCTTCCCAAGACCTGGTCGGGTCGACGATCTATTCCTTGTCGTCCAACGACCAGACGAGACCTTCCGAGAGTTCACCAAAAGGTTTAGTGCTGTCCGCAACACTATCCCAGAGATAACCGACTCGGACGTCATCCACGCCTTCACTCGAGGTAGCAGAAACAAGATGTGCACGCACGATTTGATCATGCGGCCACCGAAAACCACCAGGCAGCTCATGGATCTGGCCGAGAAGGCCGCTTGTGCGGAGGAGACCCTGCGCTATATCAAGCAGCAGCGGGGTGAGTCGACCAGTTCTCCCCTCCGGTCAAGGGGCGAGTCGCGCAAGACCAAGCGCAAGAAGAAGCCCTCTGGAGGGAACAAGGAGAAAAGGATCAGATCCGACGAGGTAATGGCCGAGGTCTCCGAGAAGCGCACCTGGCGGCCGCGCTCCAAGGATAAACCTGCCACACCCTCCGACAAGTCCTCTAAGCCCTAGTGCGATTTTCACCAGACCGACTCGCATGATCTCCGACAGTGTCGCATCTTCAATAAGTATCTTCGGGAAGAAAGAGAGAGGTTCCGCGAGGAGAACCCTCAGGTCGCAAATAACAGTCGGGAAATGACTTCCGACGACGATGATTCCACTCCTGAGCCTTTCCAGGGGCATGTTAGAGCGATCGAGCACATATTCGGGGGCTCAACCTCTTATGAATCCAAGAGGCAGTATAAGGCGATCGCCCGAGAAGTTCTCGCGAGTGTCCCGCGGGTCCATCGAGCGGTCAAGTGGTCTGAGGTCACGATCTCTTTCGACCAGACCGATTGCCCCGAAAATTGCGCTCGACCGGGACGGTACCCTATTGTGGTCGAGCCAACGATCAACAACTGCCGAGTGGGCCGCGTGCTGATAGATGGAGGGAGTTCCCTCAATATCCTATTCGCTAACGCCCTCGACGCCATGCAAGTGCCCCGATCGTCTGTTCAGACGGTGACGCACGCTTTCCACGGTATCGTCCCGGGCTCATCGGCCGCACCGATCGGGCAAATCACGCTCCCGGTTACCTTCGGTACACCGGAGAACTTCCGAACAGAGAAAATCCTATTCGACGTAGTCGATTTCGAGACAGCATACAACGCTATCTTGGGGCGCCCTACTCTGGCCAAGTTCATGGCAGCTACGCGCTATGCTTACCAGTGCATAAAGATGCCCGGCCCAAAAGGTGTCCTCACGATAAGGAGTTCCCCCAGAGAAGCACTCCTCTGCGACAAGCGCAGCCTCGACCTCGCAGAGCAGCACCTACCCACTAGCCAAGACGCCAGCGTAACGCCTTCCGCCCCCACGCTGCCAAGACCACCTCCACGACTACGAGCGACGGCCTCGGGAAGTATCCCCTCCGAATCGGAGAAAGAGTTCCATGACTAAGTAGGAACAGGGGGAAAACAGGGCCTTCCCCTAGGCAGGACAACGGTTCCTCGGGAGAAGCCGCCCGACCCAGGTCGCTCGCGTCAACGGTAGAAAGGTCGCGTCCTTTAGAGAGTCCAGTGCAACCACCTTCGGTAAGATCGTACAACCGTCGCCTCCTCATCGGCAGATTACAAAGTTGCACCAACTCCAGCCTCAAAGATAGTCAAGCTACGAATAAGTCGATGATAAGACGCTCCGGGCGCCGCCGCCCAGCACGCGCACTCAACAAAAGTTCCGTCAGCGGGTCACGACAAGAGGACGGGAGTCTCTGGGGCAACCGGCGACAAGCTAAATGAGGAGGGGATGGCCTAATTTTTCTTAGTTTTCTTAGAGTCTTTTTTTCTTACAGTAGCCTGTAAAAGACACAGTTTTCTTTAAATAATATTAAGTCTCTAGTTCATTGTTTTTCAGTATTAATTCAGACTGCCTATCCGAGATATCTCTCGAACAGTCAGTCGGGGGCTGGATAAGAATACGGTAAAGTCGAAACACGAGTACGAGTACCGACTTCCTCGACCTGCACAAAGGAAAAAGGGTCCTGCGCTGCAACTGTCAGGGATGCGAGGAAAACCCCTTAACGCGTTTGCAGGTGACAGGGGAGCCACTGAGCCCCCCCACCTGACCAAACCTAAGGCCTGGTTGACTAAGCTCCCCAGTTCCGTAGCAATGTCCCCCAATCCCGAGTAAAAGAAGGGAAGAAAGTGCGAGTACGACTAGATCAACGGAACCCGTATGCTTATCCTCGTCGTCGACTACTCGGAGCAGAAGATACCTCGGGTAGAGTGAAACTTTGTTGATCGAGCAAGTGTAGAATTTACTAGCCAAACAACCGAAGTCTCCCCTCAACAAAGGAACACGGAGGTGCCGCCATGGCCACGGCAAGCTGTACGAAAGACCCCTTATCGCGTTTACTGATGACGAGGAGCCACGGAGCCCTCCATCCGACTAAACCTAAGGTCTGGTCAATCGCAGCAAGAACGACTTACGGCACTATTCGTGCACCTAAACCGAAGGGAGGTAAAGGGCACTGGTTCCGACTAAAGCCTACGCTTGCATCCGACAAGGTTTCATACAAGCAAAATAGACAAGGTTTTCAAAAAGCCAAAATACACACAAGTTATCGCACAGTTACTAACCGCTGCATTCATCTAAAAGTATGCCATTATAGAATCCTACTCTAGGCCAGGCGTCTGGACCCGATCCCCGAAGGCATCCGCCGCTCCCTGCACCGCCTCGAGAAGCTCCTCCTCCTCGTCCTCCGGCAGATCAGCAGCAAGCGCCTCCAGGGATAAGTCCGAATGCCTGCGCTTCAGGAGAGCCAAAGCAAAGGCCAGGGCGTCGCGTACACCTTGCCGAAGCTCGTCCTCGAGAAGCTTCTCGACGGTGGGTTTCAGCCGGGAGACAGACGCCGTCAGGTCCGCCAGGCGGGCGGCCGGAGCAAGGCCCGGGGGGACAACGACGCCGACTTCGCCCAGCACCTTCTCGAGCGTGTTCAAGGCCCCCTCGAGGTCCCCCTCCAGCTTCCCCACGTAGGACTGACTCCTTTGCAGGGTAGACTCCGCTTCTGAGAGGCGCGCCTTCAGATCGGCCTCGACCACCGCCCGCTGCTTCTCGGAGTCCTCAAGGCGCTTCTGCAGCGCCTCGCTCTCCGCCCGCCATCTCCCGGCCTCGTCAAGGCTTTTCCTCGACTCTGCGCGCGCCAAGTCCAGCTCCGCTTGGGCCTTCTCGAGTGGAGCCGCCCGGGAGATAGCGAGCTGAAAAAGAACAGGTTAGTACAAAGCAAAGTAAGGCTACCTTATCACTAATCTCCCGTGCATTACCTGCAGTAGGGAGGAAAGGCCAAGACTCTCTGGCGCCGAAGAGACCGGAGGCACAACCTGCCCGACCAGGGCCGATTCCGACTCCAGCGCCGGGGGCTGCGGCTGCTCAGTGGAGGCCGGCGGCAACTCCGGCGCAGGGGTCCGCTGCTCGACAGGGGCTGGTGCCGGTTTCGGTGCCGGGGGCTCCTGCTCGACATCCGCCCTAGTCGAGGTCTTGGCAAGGAGGATCGATAATCTAGTCACCAAAAACCATCAAGTCAAGTCTTCAGTAAGGCGAATCAAAAGAAAAAGGCGGCAAAAGAGAAACTAACCTCGGGCGCTTCCCCGTTGAAGTAGGTTTCCTTGTCAAGGCACCCGAACTTCGCTTGCCGGAAGCCAGCGGCGCCTTCCCCTTGTCCGCCACGGTCTCCTCCCCAAGGGCAGTCGTGGGAGGGGGAGTTGGTTCCTTGGTGAGGGGGCTGCTCGCTTCGGGCTGCCCGACACATCCTTCCTTATGATCTCCATTCAGGAAAGAATATGGAAAAAGAGTAGTCGGGCAAGAGCTCAAACCTGCGGCTGAGGATCCCGGGCGGGAGAACTCGTCGAGATGATCTCCGTCCCCGCCTCGGCTGCGGAAGGACCTTCCTCACTCGTCTCGGGGGGTGGCGGGGCAGTATCGTACATCTCGATCTCATCGTCCTCGACGGGAGCGCCAGCTCTTTCGGCTTCCGAGTCAGGACCCCCGCAGCCTACGCACTGCGGAAGAAGGAGCTCGAGGGCCTTCAGTAAAGGCTACTCGGACGAGCCCAAGATAGACAAGGAGATAAGATGGATAACTCACCGAGAACACTTCCCGTCGGCTATCCGGACTCTGCTTCAGAAGGGGCAAGGGCACGTCCGTATGCCCGCCTTGGGGGGACTGCTTGAATAGGTTGTTCAACCTACTCTGAAGCTCCCCCGGGGACAACTCTGCATGGCGCGACAAGGCAGAAGTATGTGAGAAGTCTTGACGATTGAATTGGCGCGGAGGAGGTTGTAGTACTTACCCGTGTTGAAGTCCCTTGTCGGGTCTTGGTTCTGCGGGATCACCCAGGCCCCCGCGACCCTCGACCGAAGAGGGCTTATCCGGCGTCGAAGGAAATCCTCCGCAACATCTCACGCCGTCAAACCTTTGGCGGCGAGATTGGCGATGTCGTGGACGAGCGCCGTGAGGTGCCTAGTCTCTTTCGGGGCCTCCCCCCAGCTCTTGTTCTGAAGGGGGGCGAGTCCACGGTAGGAGATCCCAGAATTCGCTGGGGGCTGGCAGTAGAACCACTGAGCATGCCAGCCCGACCACGAAGATTTCTAGGAGGAAGCAATGTAGGCATCCTTCCTCCCTTCTCGAAGACGGAATCCGGCGCCACCGACGACTCCTGCGTCGCTGCCCTTCATCCGGCGGAGGTTGTAGAAGTACCTCCAGAGCTCCAGGCTCGGACTAATGCCGAGGTAGGCTTCGCATAGGTGCGCGAAGACCGCCAGCATTAGGACCGAGTTTGGGTTGAGGTGAATCAACTCAATCTGGTAGAACTGGAGCGCGAGGAGGAAGAACGACGAAGGTGAAAATTGAAATCCACACCTGAAGAAGTCCGTGAAGACGACGGTCCAGTCCGTATCAGGAGTGGGGACCGTCTCCTTCGCGGCCTCCCGGAAAGGCACAAACACCTCCGGGAGAATCACCTCATCCGACACGAGCTTCTCCAGGGCGGAGGAGTCCATCGCCGAGGCCTCGAACTCAGGGATGACGGTGATCGGCTCTCCCGAAGCTTTCCCCGACTCTTTTGCGGGCTCGGGAGACTTCTTCACGGCGCTTTTCTTGCCCATTTCCGCTGATCGATCGGGAGGATGTGGAGGCGAGGGTTGGCGAAGGCGCGAGGAAGAAGATGAAGGGAGCAAGAAGGCTAGGAGGCAAAGAGACAATGCGTGCAAAAACCCTAATTCTTGGACTCCTAAAGATTTAAACTTTCACCGGAGCCGAGCGCGGTTTTCGGCACGATCAGTTCCATCGCATTGAATGCGGGCAGTTGCTTTTTCCGCTTACAGGGCGTTTCGCGGGAAAAAGAGGGTCTGACAACCCACGACCCAGATGAACGCGTCGTGGTTCAGCGCACAATGGTACAGAGAAAGAAAAGATTCTTCATCACCATGCGAAATTTCCGCCACGATGGTTCCGTTTTCTAGAAATATGCCAGGCGAACGCGTGTCCGTGATCAAGGGATCAGATTAAACCGGAAAAGTATTCTGGATTTTCCAAAGGACTGTTCCGATAAGGATTTCATGACTACTCGGTAGGGATTGAACCTACTCGGAGAAATCGCCGACAAGAACTACTCGGATCGCCTACTCGGAGTTTCGTTCCCGACAAGGACAGATTTCTAACAAAACCATCATGACCTCACTTCACGTACTGATGGGGGGCTTGATGATGAATAGTACGGTATCCCGCATATTAGGGGTATCCGTATACAGAATCCCAGAACTTTAGGAAGGTACAGCGTACCCGGTAAGGATCCCTGGACGACAAGGTAACCCCTCTTGGGAAGGAAAGACTCTCCTTAAAGTAGGAAGTCAATCTCGACGTTTGAGGAGACCAGAGTCCTACTCGGGTGTAAGTCCACGTCCAGTACGACCCTGGGAACCCCCTATATAAGGATCAGCAATCCCATAGGGGAGGACAGGTCCTGATAAGTTGAAGAGATTCTACAAGGTTCGGCAGATCAATCTAGTCGCAGCACCAGGAGGCGAAGCCCTAGAAGACCCGCTGCCTCGAAGGAGTCGAGCCCGGCGGTTTAGGATAGATTAGTCTACGATTAGACCTAGGGTAGCCACTAACATACACCCCCTCATTGTAAGCATGTTCTCAATCAATATATAGCAACAGGACGTAGGGTTATTATCTTGAGGGAGGCCCGAACCTGTATAAAAACGGCTGTCCCCTGCTGTCAGAGCTCCTGGCACTTGGGCCCTAGAGGTCCCTACCCCCCAGTAATCCTCATTCCACGAATACCGTAAGATCGCCGATTCACCGATCGTCGACATCTCCCTTTCCCCTATAAATAGCCCCCTGGGGTAGAGGGCAAGGGATCCATTTTTTCATTTCCTCTCTTGTGAGCTCTCTATTCTGTGCCCTAATATGAATATTGATTTCCGTCGTCGGCTGTCTCGCGCGTATTGCTTCTCGCTCGTTTGTCCCTCGCACCCCCGGAGGTCGCTGTAGTCGACCGGGGGTGCCACAAATCTACTATCTAGGCTCGTACCTACGACATTTTTGAAGTATACAATGATTTGTTTTAGCAGTTACAACAGTTTGTTTCGCGATAGAAATAATATATGTGCACTTATGCAACAATACAAAGAGAAACCGTACAGAAACACAACAGGAAGCATGAAGCTTCGAAACAAATCCGTCGAATACACACAACAACTTACAAACCTTTTCACGATAAAAATAAACACTATTACAACAGAAACTTAGGAAATGAAATCACTATGTATTTGCAATATCATTCATCTATGCTCGCAACAATAAATAATATTAGACGGCACCAAGACCTTGCCGGAGAAGCTGTCATGCTGCAAGTAGATCGCCCAGAGCTCCTTCGAGCGAGAGGCGTCAACGAAGATGGGGCCCACCCATGAGCTCGTTGTAGCGGAAGGAGAGCGTGCAGAGCGCAAAAATGTTATCGAATGTGCCCGACAAGAGCTTGCCGCCTGTGAGGCCGGTGCTCAAGAGGCGGAGCTCGGTGACACGGCCGTTCTTGCAGGTCACCCCTGCCACTGGCACACAGTTGCGATGTTATTCCATTACAACAGTGCAGACCACCCCACTGCCGAGCGCAGCGCCTATGCATCATTGTTGAGGTCGTCGAGGAGGTAGATGGGTCACGTCCAGCTGTGGAGGAGGAGGACAACTACTAGGGTTGGCAATGAAGGTCGTGTCCAGTCGACGACAGCGGTAAGGGGGACGAGGGGGTTAGGATTGGGAAGGGATGTAGGAGGCGATATCATTTCTCTCGATTTTTGCGGCATCATTTTTTTCTGAGAGATCTTTGAGTTTAGTGGCAATTATCCATAATTTATGGAAATTAGAAAAGGATGTGGTGTGATGTACATCTATCATCGGATGAAAGCAAGAATCAATGGCTATGGAAGAAGCCGAGTGAAACGTTGTTTCGGACTTCCGATGAGAAGAGTTTCCCTTAATTATACCCAAGACGATTGAAGTTGGTGGGGCTAAGATTGGGGCAATGCCGGGAGAGCGCCACATGCGGCGAGGCCTAGCCATCACATGCTGCAAAGGAGATGTGACAACCAGTTTAGCCAAAAACTCAAATGCTTGGGAGAAAGGCTCAACACTCTGACGTCTAAACTCGTTCAGGTCTTAGATATAGGATCAAAATAGGCCGTAGATATTTTTATTAATATTATGTTGGTCGAGATGTACCCATCAATATATCTAAAAATCTAAACCAATGGAGAAAAATCGGCAATATATTTGTACTTCGACATCAAGGACTCCGTTCAGTGCATCACCGGCACGGGACAAGGCACTACTCTGTGGCGGGCACTGGCAAGAAGTACAACATCAAGGACTCCATTCGCTGCATCACTGGCACCGGGACAAGGCACTACTCCGTGGAGGGCACTGGCAAGATCGAGAGCCCCACACATGGTGAGGGCGTTCAGCAAGGATGGAGCCAAGGAAAAAAAAATTCGATAGAGGCAAAATTTCTAGACCCACCCGAAATTACCGGAATTTTGAAAATAATTTCAGTAATTTCAAAAAATATTTCAGAAAACAGTACCGAAAACCAGTTTGAGTTTTGACCAAATTTGAATTTTGACTGAATTTTGCTCAAAATTTAGTCAAACTGAATTTTTTGATCAAATTGGGGAAATTTCAGGACCCACCAAAATTTGTGCAATTTCAGAAATTTCGTTGAAATTTCGTCAAAAAAAATTTCATGGATGGAGCTACCCGTGGCGAGTGTGTTGTGCACTTTCGATGAGCTCTTTACATACGTTATCGTCCATCGCGCAGGGCTTCAGTTGGTCTGGGCCTGTCACGGACCGTGATCAGTGAACGACATTCTTCGGCAAGAAATCTGCGACCTTGACGTCTGGTGCCTCTCTCTGGCGTGATCATATTGTAGAGGCACCTATAGCTGGTTACATGCAATTGGCTAGTGGATAGAGATGCAAAAGGACACGAAAGATATGAAAAAACTGACAACATTAAGATAAAATACGTTTACTATGCATCCCACAAAATTGCAAACCTAAATTTGATCTACACATCGAGAAATTAAAAGTCGATATATGTCGTTTGGATGTGCTGTGAATAGTATCTCTAGCTACTATCCACAAACAAATTTGTGTTTTTATGTTTCTTTACATATGGATCGAATTTGAATTAGAACAAAATTTTCATGACCTTTTAAATCTAGACATTATCGGAATGCATGCAACCACCTAGCTAAAAGAATGACATGTTTAAAGAAAGACGCGTCTAAGAAATGAGATATTTATAAGCGAATTCAAATTTCCAGAAACCTAAAACACATCAAAGTACCACGCCATGCCAGCTGACATAGACACGTAGAAATAGAAAAGGGCTATAACATGAGATTTTAGATTGGCACTCGGCGACAATGTGCAGTATAAAATTGCTCTAGATTTTGTACGTACGACCATATTTTGACCATGAACAACCTAGAATCTGAAAACTCAAGTTTTCTATAGAAACTTTTCTATATACAAAATTTTCTATAGAAAGTTTTCTATACAAAATTTTCTATAGAAACTCTTCTATTCAAAATTTTCTATACGAAGTTTTCTATAGAAACTTTTCTATGCAAAATTTTCTATAAAAAGTTTCTATAGGAGCTCGCCGCCACGTGTGCGCTCGAGGTTGATTCCCTTTCCGTGTCATCTCTCTCGCCTCCGTCTCCGTGCAGCCGCGGGAACTCCATTATCGCGGCCTCCCCCACCCCGCCCCTGCTCGGGTCTCACTGCTCCACGCCCTGCTCCGCGGCGGCGGCGGCGCCGCCGCCGCGGCCTCCTCCGTGTTGACTTGCTGGGGGGCCGGCGGGCGCGAACGCGGACGCGGATGCAGCCCTAGCCCACCGTTGACCGTCCCGCGCTGCTCCACGACGACGCGCTAGGGCTTGCCATCGCCGCGCGCTCCTGCTCCAGAAATTGGTGCCGCCCGCCTCCTCTCCCCACAGCAGGTGAAACTTACCGGGCCTATGGACTGAAATCCCCTTCTGATCTTTCCCATCCTCTTAATATTACCTGTAGTGCAATCATCACAGATTCGTGCACCTAATCTCTTATCCGTTACTGCCTGGATTGTTCTGCTCACTTGATTGTGCGAAAACGGATGCATCTGTGTACGACAAATATGGAAAGCACTACCAATTCCCCTCGATTCTACTAAGCTCTTGTAGAGTTGCGCACTTGCACCAGATTCATTGTCTTTTTGGTTGCTGAAAAGTCATTGTAGTTGGACTAGTGGAGCCTTTTTGTCCATCCCTGCTTGCGGGATTCTTTTGTTGTAAGCAACACCAAATTATATGTGTTGCTCAAATCTGTTTGCTTTTAGTCCATAAATAGAACTTTTCGAGCATTTGTAGTTATGCCATTTCGCTAAATTATAGTGTCAGCTTGTTTGTCAGCGATTGCAATGCTTAGTGGGAGTTGAGAGGGAGGGAGTAAGCAATGTAGTGCAACCTTTTGACTGCATGTGGTTAGTTGTTGTATTGGTAGTGCGTTGTTTTTGTCTAGCCTCTCTCTCATGTGGCCAAGGTGGTGCATGCCTCGCGGCACTATGGTTGTTTGAGCACCTCTACCTGCTAGATGCCAGATCAGGTTCGCAAATCTTGGGGCCAGAGAGAGATATATGCTTGAGGGAACCTGGGTTGTTTTTCAAGCATCTCCAAGCTCCTGATAGCATTGGTGGGATCAGGATAGATTGTAGTGCTTGAGGTTTACCCAGAAATCTTCTGAATGCCTTTGAACATGGTCACTGGTAAGTTTGTTCTCTATCGAACCAATCTATTCCTTGATATTTTCCTGACAAATTGCAGGAGTAGAATTGTTATGAGAGTAACATTTGCATCCGTGATCTCAAGTGTCTGGTTTCCGTAGATTTCAATAGTAAGTTCTACTCCAGCAAAATCGGGAACTGTGTCCTAGAAGTAGCAAAATCCAAGATGCTGACCTCAAATAGATGAACTTGCATGCATGCTTTATCTGTTCCAAGCCATGCTTGATATATCCTTTCTGCTGAAAAATTCTCAATCAAGTTCAGTGACTGGCAGGTAATGACAAAGGCCGCAATTATTAGATCAAATCCAGAAGCAAGCATATCTCCTTTCACCAATTATGCCCATTAGTTAGTAAAAATAAGAGTAGTTGGCTTAATTATTTATGCAGTATTTATTTTATCTATGCTTTGAACAATTGAACGTGGTACCTATTCTCCAATTTTGTAAACTTTCGAAGTTATAGGTACGGCCTAATTGGTGTAACAACTTATGTACCTACCTCTTATTTGGTCATTTGCACGTTTCAGGTTTGTGATAAAATATGGATGACGGGGAGATTGACCTTTCCAGCCCAATGATCTTTTCAAATCCTGGTACTCCTACCAGCATCGATGATTTCCCGCTGAACATGAGGACAACATGCACCCACACTCATACCTGCAACCCACCTGGCCCTTCGGCATCAGCGCACACCCATACATGCTACCATACTCACACCCATGTCTTCAGCACAGATGATGATAGCTGTGGTGGTGACAAAGCCAAACCAAAGAAGGCGCGCAAGCCATTGGGTAACCGTGCTGCTGTTCGCAAGTACAGGGAGAAGAAGAAGGCTCACGTGGCACACTTGGAAGAAGAAGTGAGAGAGCTCCGTGCCATTAACCAGCAGCTGGTGAAAAGACTGCAAAGGCAGGGTGCACTCGAGGCGGAGGTGGCACGGTTGAGGACTCTATTGGTGGATGTGCGCGCCAAGATCGATGGTGCAATTGGTAGCTATCCGTTCCACACATAATGCGGTGTTGGGAACGTTTTGAGTTGTGACGGAGTGGCACAGTGCTCTGTGGGAAAGTCGGAGTTGGGCTTTAACAGCAGCTGTGGATCTGCTGTACTGAATTGCTATATCAGCCCAGATTCAGCGCAGAATTTTGGGACGCCACAGTAAGCTCTAGCGATGATGTTGGAGGATTGGTGGGTCTCTTCTACCACCAACACCGAGTAGATCTTGTAGATATGTTCTTTTTTGTTTGTAGCTTGTTAGACACAACATAAAACGGAAGTGTTACAGTGCCAGGGAGTGTTGATGCCTTGTTGCCTTATGGTAATAAGTGTTCTGTTCTGGCATAAAAAAGAAAGTGTTCTGTTCTGCTGGTATGCTTTTCTGATGGCTATGTGTTGCCATTTTTTCCCCCTTCCAACGTGTTGATTTCGATTATGACACATATTTGAGATCTGGAAGGGCAAGATAAAACGCCGGTGATCAAGCAGCCAAAATTGAGTTTGAATTGGTCCAATACCACTAAACAAGTAGAATCAATCGTACCTTTTCCTTTGACAACAAATAGACTAACAAGTAACAATTGAAACTTTTACGGGTAAACTTGGGCTGAACATTGGTGCAACTGCACCAGAATATAAAATTGTAAGAGTATTTCATGAGAGAAAAAAGAGGTGACCCATATCTTATTATCTTACTGGCATTCTGGAATCTCAAGCACCAAAACCAAATATACAAATATGAGAGGAGTTTTTGTTTTTAAAGACCCAGCAATTGCTGGTGTTACATTATAGCCGGCAGTAAACTATACACCCCGCAAGGCAGGAAAGGAATAAGAAGAAAAGAAATTGAGAGAAAGACAAAACGAAAACAGAGGAATAGGGGTGATCTCTCACAGCGGCTGTTTAAAGAAGAAGGAAGAGAAGATTTTTATAAGAAAGGAGAGAAAAAACTTATATCTTATTATTTTACTGATATTCTCGAACCTCGACGACATCTAATGGTTTCACAAAACTCCTCGCAACTTTTACCCCAGTCATGCTCGAGCTGGGTGGCCACGCAGACGGCGAGGAGAAAACGGTGGTTGTGCTTTTCAGCTGTTCGCTGCTGTCATGTCATCTTTTTCGATTACAAGAAAGACGTGAACCCGCCATATTTTTGTCTTACTCTTTTACTATGAGGAACGCGCGCACTCACACCATTGCCTACGAGCACACGAAAGCAAGGAAGCTCGCATCAACCTTCCCCGCGAACTCACTCCTTGCGCCTGTTGGAAATAATCCAAATCGTATCCGATTGGGACATGGACATGTTCCCGTATCAAGCTTGGTGAGTTTATTTGAGTTTGAATCGGCTGTTGCTAGCCGTGTCCGATTATAAATCATGTAATCTGGTAATCTATAAACAAAGGATCAAAGCCCAAAGAGGAGTACAGGCCTGGGAAAAAGAAAATCTGAATTTCTTGTTTTTGAGTTTGTGTGTTCTATCCAGAGTCTAAAGCCAACAGCGCCGCCAACTTTGAACGCAAGTTCTCGCCCCCAAGCCACCGGAGAGGAGCGCAACGATGGCGGAGCACGACCTGACGGCGCGCATGGCGGCGCAGATGGACCGCCACCTGGTGTTCCCGCTGCTGGAGTTCCTCCAGGAGCGGCAGCTCTACCCGAGAGAGGAGATCCTGGAGGCCAAGCTCCGCCTCCTCAGTGGCACCAACATGGTGGACTACGCCATGGACATCCACAGGTCGCTCCAGGTCGACGTCCCCGCCGACATGGTCGCCCGCCGCTCCGAGGTCATCGCAAGGCTCAGGGCTCTGGAGACGGCCGCCGCCCCGCTCGTCGCCTTCCTCCTGAACCCGCAGCAACTCGTGAAGGAGAAGCAGCGCAACAGGGACATGCTCCAGGAAAACTTCCAGATCGGTCCAGATCAGATCGAAGCTCTGTACCAGTACGCTAAATTCCAGTTCGAGTGCGGCGACTACCCGACGGCCGTCGCTTCCCTGCACCTGTACCTTGCTCTGTGCACGGACAGCGAGAGGAGCCTGAGCGCGCTGTGGGGAAAACTCGCGGCGGATATACTGATGCAGAACTGGGATATCGCGTGGGAGGAGCTCGATCGGTTGAAGGAGGCGATCGATTCGAAGAGCTTCTCATCGTCATTGCCTGCGAATCAGCTCCGGATCAGTAGCAGGGTATGGCTGATGCATTGGAGCCTCTTCATCTTCTTCAACCACGAGAACGGCAAGAACGGGATCGTTGATCTCTTCTTCCAGGACAGGTACATGAACGCGATTCTGATGAACGCGCCGCACCTTCTGAGGTACCTCGCCGCTGCACTGGTTGTGAACAAGAGCAGGAGGAGCATGCTCAAAGAGTTTATCAGAGTCATTGATCAGCAGGGGCAGCAGTGCTACAGGGATCCCGTAACTGAATTCCTGGAGTGCTTGTATGCGAAGTACGATTTCCATGGTGCGCAGCAGAAGCTTATGGAGTGTGAGCAGGTTATACTGAATGATCCTTTCCTGGGGAAGCGCCTAGAACAAGAAAGTTCCATCACTGTTCCTCTGAGAGATGAGTTCATCGAAAACGCTCGTCTGCTTATCTTCGAGGCCTACTGTCGTATACATCGGCGCGTCGATGTTGGCATGCTTGCGGAGAAGATGAACATGAACTACGATGAGGCGGAACTGTGGATGACGAACTTGGTTAGGACCTCAAAACTGGATGCCAAGATTGATTCGGTGTCGGGAACTCTTACCATGACGACCAACCATGTTAATGTCCATGAGCAGATTGTCGAAAGCACGATGAGCCTTAACATGAGGGCTTACATGCTAGCAAAGAGCATCCTGGACCTGGAGCCAGCTCAAGCATCACGTACAACAGCTAGCAACAGAGAATCTGCAATTTTGAGGCGCTAAGAACTGCTCTTCTTGGAGCTTTGTTGTTTTGGAAGTGACTTCGTTGTTAGTATTTGAATCACCCTTCCTTTCCACAAAAAAAAGGGGAGTATTTCCGGTTTGCTACAGCTTAGGCAATCCTTTTCTATTTAGTACCACAATCACGTGTTAAAAATATATAAATAAAAATAATATAGTTTTTAGCCGGCTGTGATTGTTTTTGGTTTTGGTTTTCTTGTTTTTCCTCTACCCTTTTCCTCTTCTTTTTTACACCAATGTAACCTATCGGGTCTCTTCAACCTAAAGCTTTGACAATAAATAGTTCTCTATGGCTGTTTCATCACCCACATACGATTGTTGTAAAGCATGCATGTCATGTGCACATCCCACGAGGTCATAATACAAGGCCGGCCCCGCGCCCCAAACACAGCCCTGTCGTTGCAATGGAGTCTCATCCTTAGGGATAGTACTGGATGCGGGCACCATACCCATAAAAATAGGGCTCGTATTGCAATGGCTCCCAATTCAATTCTTCCTGAGTCACTTCCTGAGCCTGTCTACCTATGATAGATAGGTTCTATCTTTGTTTAAAAATACATGACGTTTTATAAGACACATAATTAAGTTTTTTTAATTTTGATTATCACTTTCTCTGTTTTAGTATATCTGTTTCTGCCCTTGGAATAATCCGTTTTAAAATATTTATTATTGAGAATATCAAAAGCATAGTTATTGCAACATTTCCACTTTATACATATTTAAATGTTTTGAGAATGGTTAAATGGTTGTAGTATTGATTTAATACGGATATGCATAGTCACTTTCCATTAACTTTTTCTTAGATTTAGTATTACTTTGGTCTGTACAAATGGTGGGATGATGATAGATATAGTTAAATAGAAAGAGTAATATGTAGAAACATTATTTAGATTGGTCAAGTGAAAATAGTACACACTTTTTTTTTCTGGTTTTATTTCTCTACCTTTGATTCAAACAAAATGCACACCTTCGAAAAGAAGCCATCCAGACTCAAAGGGTTTGAATAAATTTTGATCACAAGTTTTTTCTGATTTGACAATGTAATCATAACACATATCTACGATCAAACATTCATTATGGACACTATTAAGTATATTCAGTAGGAAACCAATAATACTCAACAGTTGTCAGGTGCCACCGGCAGTTTGTCAGAGCCAAATTGTATTATTGTTGAATGTTTTAATTTCGATCTTGACACATATTTTGAAATTTACAATAACTCGGAGAACCAAGTTGTTGCCTGGGTGGTTAGTGGAGGTGGTGGTACCTTACGTCCATCAAGAATTAAACCCTAGATTCGATGTCCTATTTGTTTTAAATATTCTTTTAATGATAAGTGTCGTATCTGTCGATAGTGGTGGTGTTTATATATGCATGCTTCTACATATTGTATTGTGCCTCCTTAAAAAAATACATGATCAAGCGCCCAAAATTGGGCTTGAATTGCTCAAATATCTCTATTCAAGTAGTAGAATCAAACCTTTTCCTCTGACAAGTGACAACAACTAGACAAGTTCGCAAGCACATGAAGCCCATATATTGAATTCCCAGTTTCCCATTATTCAAGAACACCACAGATTCACATCACTGATACGAAGACAAGCACAGCAGCTAGCTTAATTGCCTCTACGAGCTCAGCTCAGCTTCACTTCCAAACGAATGCTGCGACGGCGAACAGAGCGGCAGCGACGCCCAGCGAGTAGCCCGCGCCGGCGGCCCCCGCCGTGCCGTCGCTGGAGGAGCCGCCGTACTGGGCGCTCGCGCCCTCGAGATGGATGGCCACGCAGACGACGAGCAGCATGAGGAGAGAACGGTGGTCCATGATCTTGCTAGTCTGCTTGCCAACTACTCGTTGATGTCCTGCTGCCATGAGCCGAGAGGTTTATATAGAGGCGAGGCGTGGAGGTGTGGAACTGTGGACACAGGACACTACAAGTTATTGGACACATCGCCATTGTATTGCAGACGTGCAGTATCTAGCCGCTCAGTTGTGCGCGGAAATTTGACTAGTTCTCATGTGTTGGAGCGTCGTTTCAACCGCCAAATGGGCACCTCTTGGCGCTGTGCTTTGTCATGATGAGCTGATCTGGGCTGTTGTAGGTTCGTCTGAAAGTTGTGCAGGAAGATTGTCTTTGGCTGCAAGTTCCGGTGAGTCCGAGGGATTCGGTTTTGTTTTCTATGCTAGTGCCGTCCAAGACTATCGAGCTCATTGACGAGTTCAGTTGCAGCTGGAGATCTCACTTTCTCGAGGGACAGAACTTCTTGGATGATAAGGAGGCTTGGTCTTTCTTTTACCGCTAGCGAGTAGCGACCATTTCTGTGTACATTGTATGATTTACAACATCTTTCGATAAACAGATAAAAGTTCCCTCACAAAATTCTATGATTGCTTTACAACATCTTTTAAGTAAACAGATGAACTTCCCGTCGATATATGACCTGAATTCTAGACCAAATTCTTCTACTTTTACTGATTTGTCTCCGTCTTCAACTCGAGTTAGTTTTTACACCACCATTATACCTCTTGTAAGCCGCACGAAATGAATTGACAACCTTATTGTAAATCTCTAGTTTTCCCGATACAACGAAAATCATCATCGTGCGTTCATGGTTCTTTCCTGTAAAATTTTTTTGACATAAGTATTAATGGCTCGTGTTCTCAATCTATTTCGTTTATTACCTATCGTCTTTCTAACACTTTCCTCGAGTGGGAAAAGTACATGAAGCCGCACGTTGAGCACAAGATGAGTTCCGTTCAGAATACCAGAACATTGTAAACACACTGCCGCATGTTGCGAACTTGTGTCTCAACTCTCAGGCGGCTAAAGACCTCAAACCTTAAGTTTAACAGACCAAAAGCATTGGCTCCGACATGCTTGCTGCTGATGTGCAGACAATTTTTCTCAGCCCCAGGGCTACAATGACTCCAATTTTTAGCATTCTACTGGTGCCAACTTACTATTCCTAAAGGAGTAACAAATTTTAGCATTCCACTGATGTGCAAACTGCAGCTGGTTTTTTCAAGTGCTGATCATGATACTCGTTAATATGATGTCCCAAGATGAGCACACTATAAATCGATATCACTGTGATACAGATAAGGTTTCAAGGAGAGTTGGGGAATAAAGGGGAAGAACAGCAGGAGACTGGGAACAGAGAGATACAGGGGAGAGGGGATAAGCCAAAGCCAAACAATTCATTCGGTGTCTACTCTTGTTCGTGGATGCTTGGTTTGTATAGCTCACTAACATCTCTATTGTGCCATGTCCCAGTACCAACTCCAGCCCATCTTATGACTAGCTCACTGGCTTCTCTAAAGCCATGGTCATGACAGTTAACCGTCTCGAAATCCAGAAACAATAATTTATGAGGAAGATCGATAAATCTGCTGCCTTCAGGCAAGGGCAAGCTTTCATCAGGAGGAGCCCAGTCACTATGTATACACTGTGCCCACTGAAGCAACATTCAACGAAAACTCTATTTGTATATTTTGGTAGTCAAAATACAGTACTGTACTGCACTTTTTCACAAAAAATATCAGTGCACCACACAGTAAACCATTCGATGTGTTGTTTGCCACACAAACTGCGATCAATTCATGCCCCCTCCACTTTTATCCGGGCTTGGGACCGGCATCGGCAGTGTTAGGCACCCCCTCCCACAAATACATCACCAAAAAAAAAGCAACACAAGACAAAGGAAAAAGAACAAACAAGTGAACTATCGTCACAGTTAGTCGTACATAAGTGCACACAAGTGGAAACGAACATGCAACCATGAAAGAAACCATCTTGTATGTCAAACAGAGGAAACCACAAGCTGCTAATGCAGACGCAACTACAGCAAAACAAGCTACAATCATGTATGTCAATAGGAGAGAACTACAAACAGCTAATGCAACCATCGGGAGTACATATAGCACCATCTTGTATGTCAAGGAAAAGAAACCACACATGAAATACAGATGCCATGTAACCACTAGTATTTGAGTCCGATACCGCTACAGTATGGGATTTTGGATGTGCTAACAAAAATTATAACAAATAAGTTCATGCGCCCTTAACAAAGTTTAAATCAGAAGGTGATAATGAATAACGCTTCTAAGAGGTCATTTTGCGCAAAACAAATACATAAGAACAGAAATTTTCAAAAAAATACATAAAAGAGATTACAGATGAAAGACAAATCAACAATAGCATATTCAACGCAAGTAAGATACTAGTAAGTCAGCAAACAAACAAGAAGATTCTTCAAGGGCACATAAACATTCCCGACTTCTCTTGTTAACAGAAACTCAATTATTCCACTGCATATCAATCTACAAATATAAACTACCACCATTTTTAAAGACAAAAAATCGGTCAGTCAAAACAAAAAGCAATTACCCACCTGCAAAAACATAGATCTACAAATTTTCTCCACATCGACAAAAATATAACATATAATAGCAATATGTGATTGAAAACTGATGCTAGAGTTTCTAAATAGTAAAAGAAATGTGAATTAATGCCAATAAGTTTAGCAAACACCCCGAGTCCCTGACCCTAACCCGACAAAACTTTTTGAGCTTGCAATTATCATGGACTAGAATTTGCAACTATCTCAAATAGCACACAATTACATCAAGCAAATGACTAGCCTCAAAATCCTCAACACTTGCAACTGGAACAAAAAATACAACATAAATAAATATTCTCAAGGAACAAGTGACAAACTTAGTGGAAAACAGCTATTAGTTTTCCACACATTGAAATGCAATCATGTCTTGCATTATGCCTGTGTCCACAACCGCACCAGAATCTAGAACTAATTTTCCCAATTTGAGACAATGTCCAGCTGAAAAATTAACGCGAACTACGAAAAGTACCATAAAAAGACAAGCAGTACGGACATAGTCACTAGCACACTATAACAATGAATGAAAATTGGATATGACAAATTAAAGAAAGATTGAATGAGCATTAATAACCAAGAGAGTTAAAATTGAGTTGTATGAAACCCAAACAATTGACATAAGTGATGCGTGGCAAAATATCTGGAAGAGAGTTATGTACGAGAACTTTGGTGAAAACATAATCTGATTTCAGATTCAACATGGTAATGACGAGCCTACATAATCTGATTTCAGATTCAACATGGTAATGACGAGCCTATCAAAGCTACTGACGAAAGAAGGCACCAGTGCTAAATTGACTTGTATTTATTTGCAACTATATGCACCAAAATAGTTATGAATGACTAATCCCTGACACACAGTTAATTAAAAAAAGGAAATATCTCAAGTTAATTATACCTAGTACATAAATAATTAATCCACAGTGACCGTCCAAAGACTCGTATTCGTACTAGCAATGCAAGGTACAACTAGGAAAATTACTAGCTCAGCTGCAACTCAACAAAAGGAACATCACCAATAGTGTTACGTCCCTAAATTTCATGGACCAGCCATAAATATCCAACGCTATACATTTATTTGAATTCATGATGCAAGCATAATTGGGTACACAATTAAACACCCCGAAATCAAAAGATCAAATATTCAGAAAAATTACAGTGCAACACGAATGTGCTAGCCTATGTAATAGCAACTAACTGTGCAAACAGGGTTTAAGTAAGACTAAATGCTGAACAATTTGATGCACAATGGTAAAAGAGAAAATTATAGCATAACATGATGTAAAACATAAAATTTCTAGCCTATGAAATGTGCAAAGAGGCTTAAAAGTAAACCTTCTAAATGCTGAACAATTCAATACACGACGGTGAAGGAAACATCAATAAGCATCATATGATCAAATTTTCAAGCAAGCTATGAGTGAAGAATTAGCAAGAACAAAGAAATTTAGGATGTACCCCAGTGCACCTCTGATACATAGTACAAGGATAGCCTGAAGTCCTAAAGAAGAGGATCCAGTTATTAGAAATGAATTAATATAGAAAATATCTCAAGCACTCAAGCATTTGAACAACGAGATGATTTGGATTCACCAGATAGGTAAAGTTGGTCTCAGGTATAAGAAATCACAATCATGCAAGAAACAGTCAATGGAGACACACAAAAAAAAACTACCAACGCTATTGAGCCACATTACAATTGATTAGTATTCAAGCAACTCTTCAAAAAGATTGTCTTAAACAATACACGCATAAAACTCAAAACAAACTAAACACCTACTTAGCTCGCAGCACTACCTCAATTATTTTACGATTATATAGAACATCAAAAGTTCCGTATAAATACAGTAATATTATTTAATGTGATTATTACATTCCATTTCCACCAAAAGAACTCAAGGTTACACAAAATAAGTCTGAAAGGACATAACAACGAACCTCAAGATAGACTAATAGAAATCGTGCACTAGACTTCAGTCAAAACTCAGGATAGCAAGGAAAAATAATCACAACAAAGGACAAAACAAGTGTGCTAACCATACAAATAAATTCTTTGGGCCTCACCGGAACGGAACTAAGTTTGCACATGCAGATATTAGACAATAATGAAGTTATGTTTATTTGCCTAAAAAGATAAAACTGATGGAACAATTCAAGCATGTTGCACAATACCCGACAATTCAAGAAGCACTGTGAGAAAAAAAATCTGGAAAGGAGTTTATGTGCAACACATTTAGTTAAAACATTAATGCAAACTACACAAATTAACAATAATACACAAATAGTATGGACATACTGCCCAACATAATAATATAACAAGAATGAAATGATATGAGCAATATAAAAAGGTGAGTCAAAATGCTAGACCAGGATGTACAAAACCCATGGCAAGACAAAGATAAAAAATACTGGAGAAGAATTTCTATGTAAGAACACAGGAAACGACTTAATCTAATGGCAGGTTCATACGTGGTCTTAATGAACGCACCTGCACGACTCTTCGCTGAAAACCCCGACTAACAAAACTGCTCGCAATGTTAACACAAAACAAGGAATGAGGAGCACATAACTCAGGTTAAGAATCAATTTAACTGTCACACAGATGAGTATACTTCAGAAAGAAAAAAGGAGTTAAGCCACACAAAATATTGCACACTTGGAATTAGCAAAGGAAATTTTCTTAGCAGTCTAATATATCTCCTGTCTGCGAGTTCTAAACTTGCTGACACATTTGAATAATTTAAAATTATTAAGTTCAGAACACAGAACCGAGTCACCGAAATGCAAGGAGGACTAGGAGAACCGCATATGGGAATAAAAAGTATCTGTAGTACATAAAATAATTAATTTACAATTATCATTGAGAGATTCATACTAGAAATGTAAAGTACAACCAAAAAAATTACTGCCTCAGCAATCTAACTCAACAAAAGGAACAGCACCAATAGTGTTACAGCACTAAGTTCCGTGGACCAGTCATAGACATCCCTACTATATTATTCATGTGAATTCATGATGCAACATAATTAAATACAAAATTATGTTAAACAATATACATGGTATACACCATCAAATCAGGGACCAAACATTCAGAAAGAAACATGGAATTTCCAGCCTAGGGAATAGCAACTAACTGTGCAAACAGTACTAAAATGCACCTTCTAAATGCTGAATAATACGCTACATCAGGCTCTACCAGTGCACCTCTGCTACATAGTACAAGGATAGTCTGAAGTCATAAGAATAAAATAAAATTATCAGAAATGAATTAATCTTATACAATATCTGAAGCACTCGAGCATTTAAACAACTTTCTATACATGATTTAGCTTCACCTGGTCATTAAAATTGATCTCAGGTACAAAAGATCACAATCATGCAAGGAACAGTTGGGAGACAAAAACACTAAATAATGCTATTGAGACTGAGTTACAATTGACCAGTATTCAGGTGACTCTTCTAAAAGAGTGTCTTAAAAAATACAAGCATAAAACTCGAACAAACTAACACCTACTTATGTCACAGCATTACCTTAATCTAATTATTGAACATCAGAAGTTTCACATAAATAAAATAAGGTGACTAAGAAATGTGATTAGCATATTGGAGTTCAACAAACAAAATCAAGGTTATACAAATTGAAATCTGAATTAACATAACAACAAACCTAAGACAGATAAACAAGAATCTTGCACAGGACTGCAATCAAACTCAAGATAGCAACACAAAAATAGACACGATAAGAACAAATGTAAGCACCATAACTTAATTCATCAATACAGTATCCATTCAGAAGAGGAGGTGCAAAGTAGAAGTAAGCTCACGGAGCATGAGAAACCCAAGAAAACAAGCGTACTAATCCCTCCCACCAATAATTTCTTTAATTCGTCAATACACTATCCATCAGAAAAGAAGGCGCAAAGTAGAAGTAAGCTTATGGAGGATAGATCAGAAAAGAAGGCACGAAGTAGAACTGAGCTTACAGAGCATAGATAAACCCAAGAAAACAATCGTACTAATCCCTCACACCAATAATTTCTTTCGGCATAACCAAAACGAAACTAAGTTTTGCACGTGTGAATATTAGACAAAACAAAAGTTGAGATCAACTCATTCTTAATTAAGTTAAATTAAATTTATCTGCCTAAAATGATAAAACTGATGGAACTATAAAGCATATTGCACAAACCCAAACAACTTAATAAGTACCATAAGAAAAAAGATCTGGAGAATTGTTACATGTACGTGATATTTGATTGGAACATTAACACGACACAAATTAACAACACAATGCAAACAGCACAGACACACAGAGCAACACAACACAATGCAAAATAAAAAATGAAGAACACACTATTCAGAGGAAATTTCTGGTTAGGGGCCAAAGTTCTCGTTAGGAGTCAAACTCAGAGAGGTGAGTTTAGTACGTTCAAATAGAAAAAGGAGTTGACCCACACAAAATATAGCACAATTTAAATAGCAAACCAAATATTCTTGGGCGTGTACTATTAGATAGTTTTAATATTATGAAATTCAGATAGAAGGAGAACAGAGTCACTGAAATGCACAGCCTAGAAGAATTGCATATGGAAATAGAAAAAGGAGTTGACCCACACAAAATATAGCACAATTTAAATAGCAAACCAAATATTCTTGGGCGTGTGCTATTAGATAGTTTTAATATTATGAAATTCAGATAGAAGGAGAACAGTGTCACTGAAATGCACAGCCTAGAAGAACTGCATATGGAAGGAAATAGAAAAAGGCACTCGTAAAGAAAATACCTCAAGTCAAGCATACATAGTCAATTGAACTTGCAGACGAGAGATCTATTAATACATTGTATAATGACCATTGTCACCACATCCGTACCAGCAATGCAAAGTGAAAGTATGAAAATACTAGCTTAGCAACCTAATTCAACAACAGAAAAATAATCCCAAACCATCACAACACTAAATCCCATGGACTATGGACAAAGACACCCCCAAATCTTTACTTATTTTGATTTCATGATGCAACATAGTAAGTCAATACAGTGCATTAGTATTATTAGGCAGTTAGGCAATAAACACGATATATACACTCACATCATAAGATTTAATATCTGAAACAGTGTAACATGGATATGGAACATGAAAGTTCTACCCTTCGGAACAACTATGCTACATTGCTAAAGAAGAAATGCCCCCTTCTAGATCCTGCCCCTTGTATCTCAAAGATGACTAAAACTAGCATAATTTTTCAGAGAACATATATACAACAGAATAAATACCCAAGAGGGATCTGAGGTTTTATTTTAAGAACAAAGCGCTGAAAAATATGGTAAAAAGCCATAACAATCATGTGATCAAGGTAGATAATAAACTTGCTATAAATGTCAACCAGAAAAGAGAAATGGGCAAGCTAAATCAAGAGAAAGGAAATGTTAAGACGTACCCTAGTAATATATTAGACTAATGCACCGCTGCTACTTAGTACAAGGATAGCATGCATGATGTTCCAGATCAGAATAAAAAATTATTAAAACTAATTAAGCTATACAAACAGTTAATTAAGCTATCCAATATCTGAAGCACTCAAGTTGGATTCACCTGATCACCAATGTTGAGAAATTACAACTACTCCAAAGTAAAAGCTTTCAGTCATGCACTATTATTCACGTCACTTCTAAAAAAATTTCTTTACAAATGAAAACCTACTTATCTCACAACACTACCCTAAGGTAAGGCCGAACATCAAAAGCTTCATGTAAAGAACAGTGATAGAGTAAGATGACCAAGAAACACAATTCATATATGATGGATTTCCATAGAGAGAAACATAGTTACACGCCTCGCAAATCATATCAAGAATACTCGGGATGACATGAAAATATAAGCACAGCAAAAACAATATAGGCACCATAACTCAATTCATTAATTACATTATTCAAGCAAAAAAAAGGAAGCAAAGCTGAAATAAGATCACAGAGAATAAAGATGCCCAAGAAATTGAACAAAGCTTCACATATTATATATAAAAAGTTAGGTCAACTGTGCTCTAAATTAACTTAAATGTACCCACCAAAAGGAACTAGAAAAGCATAATGCCCCCAACAAACTTGATAAACTTGCACATAGATGCCCCCAACGAACTAGCAGTTCAACAAAAGAAAAGTCGTGTATTATATTATTTGGGAGAAATGAACTTGGCTTTTAAGTTCATTCATGCACACAAGAAAAAACATCAGACTATATACAAATTCAGTCGCTATGTTATTACAGCAACAACTTGCACAGTTATGAAGATACATCTCTTGTAACATTCAGGTCGTTTTGGTGGTAACCAACAACTAACACATGGGAATAACCTACTATAGTTAATGTTCTTCCCTACCCAAGTGAAATAGAACGCACACATGTTGAAGTACTGCACAACATAGAACATGCAATATGCTGATATACAAGTCTGGAAGAAAGATCAAGGGTCTTTTAAGGCCTACACAATTGAAAGGAATGACATGCTCTGAAATATCATCTCAGTGAGTACAAAACATAGTTTAAAAAATGCACCTTCAGCGGGCCTGGATATAAGAGATCACGTACGGGTAGTCCTAGCACTTGGAGCGAGGTTGTAAAATTTAACATGTGAACAATGGCACCAGAGGATCAGGATTTACGTTTACTTACATTATTACAAGTTATATTTACCGGAAGTTCATAATAATAATGACTAAGCCGATAATACACACATAATAAAGATCAGGGCATCTATATATCATTTAACAATTACAGTTCCAACATCAGAAAGGATGCGTAGTTAATAATATGTACAACATAAATTACAATAATACACCGAATCTACTGTCAGAAGACTAATCTGAATGAGCACGCAAACCAGCAGAAGCCAAACCACTAGTATCCATGAAGCAAAAACTTGAACCCACGAACTAGTGAAGGTTATGTCATCAGAGAGGAACAACAGATTTGGACCGAATCAGTATTAGCAAAATCTGAAGACGACCTTGAGATACCACCATAGAAACAAACAGTAGCAGCAACATAGTAAGGCAGACAACTGAGATAATTCCTCCACAGCTCACTGTACTCAGAAGAACCTTCAAACAGATCAGTTCAAAGGCACACTTCTACTCTTTTTAGGTACCATCAACTAGCATCAAATTACTCCTCGTAGAAGGCAAACAAAACAACCCCTTCAGTTTTCTTAGAAGAAATCCTCAAATTGAACTGACCAAAAAGTGACACCAAAGAGCACCACTGAAGAGTCACTACCACCAACAATTTAACAATTCAAAACCATGAATCGTCCTAACTAGCAAGGAAAGCAGCTTTATCTCTAGAGACAATTGCTTATTTGCCATTGACAAGCACGGCAATTGCTCATTTGCCATCGAACAAACCAATGTTGCTCTTATACCGCTTACAAGTTCGTTCCGTTGCCAATTTGCCATCAGCTGTTAAGTAGGTGTTAACTTCTTCTAGCAAAAGACGATTTTGCCCTCAATGGCAAATAAGCAACACTTTGCACAATACCATACGTTATTTCATTCACAAATAAATTGGACATCTCGCTTGTAATTTCAGCATGTAACAGTTTTCAGCATGGCAATTATTTCACGAGAAAATTGCCATTGAGGGCAAAATCGTCTTTTGCTAGAAGAAGTTAACGCCTACTTAACGGCTGATGGCAAATTGGCAACGGAACGAACTTGTAAGCGGTATAAGAGCAACATTGGTTTGTTCGATGGCAAATGAGCAATTGCCGTGCTTGTCAATGGCAAATAAGCAATTTTTTCTTATCTCTACCACGGAGACTTTAGGAAATGGCCATATTAGATACCACGCAACCACCTTCAGATAATCTGACCAATATAGCTTGCTGGAAGAAAGCAAATTAACATTAAAGTGCTGCCAAAATTCTGGATAGACCTAAGAAAAGCTTTTCCAATCATGTATTAATCTTCTGATGAGTCTGACTAAATCATTAAGGAACACAATCAGGAGCAAAACTCCAGAGTTTCGAATAGCCCAAATGTCTCCAACAACAAGCATCTCGTATTGCTATTTCTCACCACGAAAGTTAAGCGTGTAAGGCATAAGCAGTGAACCAGAAACCTTGAGGTAAACAGACCAATCCAAACCACGACCTCCAATCTATCTCGCTCTGATCATGTCATCCATGCGAACAAAATTAACCGACCTGACCGATCCGCAGTAACAAACAGAAATCGAAGTATAACCTTAGCTATAATAAAACCACGATTATTCACGCCGCACGACCCTAAATCAAATCAGCAAGGTTAGAACAGAATAGATTGGAGGACGCCTAAATCAAAGCATCAAAGGTTCAGAACATAATACCGACGCGACGGAACAGGGAGGAAATCGCCGGATCTAGACCCCGGCATCAACACCAAACCAGATCGCTCGTGTACCTGATCGATCAGACGAAGAAGAGCGAAAGAGGAAGCGCGAGATCGAGATGGAGCACTCCATACCTGCGACTTACCAGAAGACGGAGAAGAGAGAAGAGAGGAGAGAGGGGAAACCAAAGACTTCCGAGATGAAGAACGATGTGGGGGATCGGGAGGTATTTTATAGAACCCCTGAAGCCTAAGGTCGGTGGAAGAGAGGGATGGGTTTCCGCGAAGGAAGCGGCGGTGGCAATGCCGGTGGCGGTTCCCGTTTTCTAATCGCAGCCGGAGACGAACCGTACGGCGTGAGGACCACGGAATATTTGGCCTTTCTCGTCCCTAACCGACTGCTTTTAATAAATTTAGCCTCTTTAATTTTTAATATTAAATTTATATCCACAACAGCACGTACCAGGGTACATATCGTGCTCTAAACCCATGAAACAAATTTCATATATTTGACTCGTGAAATATGTGGAGTCATGACAAGACATCTGTTATACTAGAAGTCATCTATCATGCTCCTACTGTGTGATAGCCCTGCTTTGGCTTTGATTATGTGGTATACAACCATGTAGAGTCTACACACATATGTGATGGATCTGATTCGTGAGTCTAAAACATGATACGTGACATGCATCGTTTATCTGTGCTATGAAATTAATATGAAAACTAAAAGAAATTAGACTCGTTAAAAACACGAGAAAAGGCCAAGACAGCTCACCACGTGGGTTTGGCAGGAAGACGGAGACCGGTCACCGCCAAGAACGTGCAAGGAGCGGTGGACGCGAGGCAGCTGCCGCTTTCGTTATCTAATCTATCTTATCTCTTTCGTGGGAGTGGGGCCGGGAACGTTCTTATCCCTTTGTAGACACGTAACAAATGTGATGATGACTCATACACGTCAACTATTTTGCACCAAAAGTTACGTGCAGATCGTTTGGCTCCCGTTTCAAAAGCAACGTCACAAATTGGACAGTCACAGGAAAAGCTTTTTTAGAATAAAGAAAAGCGAAATGTTTCTTTTGAATTTCTGAGATTTCTGGAGAATACTCGTGAGAGAAGCTGCATAATCCCTCAGCAAGAAAACGACCTTACACGCGAGGGTAAGCTAAACCGCTAAATACCCCAAACAACTCAGCATCCAAATAAAACGCTAAAACTGGACACATCGTGTCTCCTCTCTATAGTTGCACCTGCAGCCATTTTTGCTATATCCCTTAGCAATACGTTCTTTTTCCACTGAAAGCAGGAACCCCTGTTGTGCTAAGCTTTTAGACCTAGCTTCTGCCCTCCCATCCCTTAGCATCGGTGCTTGACCTATGTATGTACATGGATGTGTCTACCAATTGTTGCAGACTCCAACAGCAATAATCAGACCCGTCGATGATAACTAACTAAACATGACAGGTGATGCTATAGAAAAAGTATCATCCGGAAAGTAATTTATTTAGCTTAGCATAGTTTGCGTTGCTTAGCCGTGATGCTAAGATTTTTCTTATCTTAGCTTCTATCCTCCTATCCTTTAACACAGGTACTAAGGTATTCTCTTTTCTTTAACTACTCTTAGCACCAAGAGATGGGGATGCTCTAGGAAGACATCATTATTCCATAGGATCTTCGGGGGGGGGAAATGTGATCTTATCTTAGGATTTCATCCCGTTCTACGTTGAATTCCACTGTTTTTCTACATTAAACGGCACTTTTGAATATTTTTCGTGCTTTCAGACCATATGTGAATCCACAAGCATGACACTCCAATTCCTATAGCTTCCTTATTTCTGTATTTTTGAATTTATGTGTTCCAAAACAAAGCCTTGCTGTGTACTGGAAGGACTCTTTACTTCTGTGTCCAGAAAAGAAGCTAATCATTTCAGAAATGTCCCTTTGTTGTTCTTGTTCTTTCCATAAAAGATGCGAGGAAACACCAATAACCACTGTTCAGCTCATGATCCACCACCGTGACCGATCAGCCATTCAAAACAAGACATGCAGCTGGTGACTTCACAAAACTTAACTAGAAACATCATAAGTGGAGTACTTCCTATGAAGAATATAACTAACATGTACCGCAGGAGAGAATGAAGATTCATCTAGATATAAGATTCACCTGATCCAGCAATGGCAAGGCAAAAATCTATGCATTCGACTCATCAGGAACAGACTGTCTCCAGCAAAGTTAAACAGAGGAGGATTAGGTCAATGATCTTTGGTGAACATTTCTTCCAATGTTTTCAGCCAGCTCACGTACTGGACGCGCTCCTTCTGAAGCAAGTGTTGGAGAAGTGAGCTTGCCAGTTTGGAGTTAACGCCTCTTGCCAGCAGATACTCTTTCAGTGCAGCCTGTAGCTGAGGATCCAAATCTCTGCAAAACGAAAGGAAAAACACTGTCATTTAGTGCAATCGGGGAGGAACAGCCCAGGCTTCTTGAGCTTGGCTATGATCTGAATTTAAGGAATCAAGTAATTTCTTGATGTTCTGGGGAAAAGAAATATGCATCTCTCTCTTTGGTGGAACAACACAATTATAAGACATATACACAAATCCATTATCTAAAAAAATACATATAAACAAGGGGCATTCACGCATTTGACATTAGTTCGAAATTTGTTACACATTTGCCATTAGGGGGAAAAGAATTACATATATGCCATGTGTCAGTGACACATGAACAGTGCACCTCAGTGGCAAATGTGTAATATGCATGGAAAATCTATAATTAACATTAGAACTAATGATAAATGTGTAAAATTCCCTATAAACAAATGATATAATTAACATCCACAAGATGGATTTCATGAATGAGTTGCAGAAATTCAAAATGTATATAAGATACCACATCTAAATTTTGGTTTGGCACTTGGCCTCACAAGAAACCATAGGCACAACTAACAAATAAAACATGTAAGTGACAACTACTACTTTAGAACTGATGACAAAAACTTTCTATCAGCAAGCCTTGTCATGTTTAGGGAAAAAATAGAAGCCTTATGGGGTTACAGCCCAAGATGCGCTTTAGTCCTTTACTAGCTTACTTCAATCTAGTCGAAACAATTTAGCCCAAATTACCCAAGTTGAGGCAAGCCAGCAAACAAATGTTACAAAGTATAAATAGATGAATCAGATTCTCTGTCACCTGAATTACTTCTGCCTAGTTTACAGAGCAAAGCCTCGCTATATCATTTTATTTAGCCTAACTGTGAACATAATCCAGGAACCTATAAAGATCAAGATATTCAAATTTAGATAAAAATAGCATAGCTATTTCAAGTAATTTGGCATCTATTTAGATCCCGAAACAAGCGATGCTTAATTGGACTCATGACAGTCAACTCTTTAGTTAATTATTTTTCATACATTCAGAAGGATTACCCTTTGTCCCTACCCCTATTACCGATCAACAAACCTCTCACTGTATCTCATGCCTCGAACTTCAGAATGGATAGCGGTAAAGGTTCCAATTGGTAGCACAAGTTTTATGACAAGTAGTAGACATGATTTGGTCAAGTCAGCTGCTGCAGACCACATTCATGTAGAACTTGTGCCATTAAACCTTACTTTTCAGTTCTGCTTTTATTTGAAATTAGACCTGCAAGCAACAATCTTAAGATATTAGGGAATGGAATGATCCTTGACTATAAAGCATGACCTACAATTTCAGCTTTCAGCATCATTTATATAGATATTTTTGGGGAATATTTCATGTTAATTTGGTGCCAAATCAAAAGCGATTGCACAAATACATGCTGGATATGTTGCCTCAATATTTTGGCAAAAAGAAAAAAGATCTCAACTCTTCTGCATGGATCTAACATCCAAATACTCGAATTATTACGGGATATTACATAGAAAAACAACTATTGGCTCAAATTAGTGATGCAGTCATGTAAATTTGAACTAACAACCCAGCCCTGATAAATCTCCTTTATATGCTGATTAAAGCCAACTCAAAGGGAATCTAGGCAAATTAAAGTGGTAACAGCATTCCTCATCAACGTTTTTAGGTCTATGACTAAGAGCACCAGCACCTATTAGTGGTCTCCACAATCTGCAACGAGAGTTTCAGACTTTCAGTTATCGATACCAAAGGTGTCGTGACAAGAAAATATAAATGTCGCACTGGCACTTATTAGTGGTCTCCACAATCTGCAACGAGAGTTTCAGACTTTCAGTTATCGATACCAAAGGTGTCGTGACAAGAAAATATAAATGTCGCACTGGCACTTATTAGTGGTCTCCACAATCTGCAACTAGAGTTTCAGACTTTCAGTTAAAGATTCCAAAGGTGTCGTGACAAGAAAATATAAATGTTCAATGCAAAGCTATTTGCATCCTGCATCTAGCTGCTGAGAAATTTCACTGAACACGAGCACAGCCTGCACAGGCTCTCCTCAGATCACGTTTGAGAATTTCTGCCGTGCAAATGCCAATCAAAAACATCCTAAAACTTCACTAAGCTGTGGTGAAAACGCTCACTTCCAGAGTTCCTTGCAGTAAACCCCACTATATTAGTTAAGTTCACGCATTGTACGCATAACAACATCCACAGAATCAAAAACCAAGCAATGAATAAACATTACCTGAATTGCGGACCTTCATACTTGTCTCCAGCGTCGCCAGGGAACGAGTGATAACAAACAGCAGTTATATCATAGTCAGCAGCAGCGCCGCCGCCGCCACCATCCACAGACGTGCGGCAGTCGAAGCGCAGCACGGGCGTCGTTCCTGGCTTACTGACGAACACCTTCATAAGCGCGTCCCTGGGGAGCGGCTCCTCGCCATCAAACCGCAGCGGGGCGAGCAGCGCCGACACGAGGACCTCCTCGGCGGCGCCTCGGCGGCGCAGGAGCACGTCCTGCGCGCGCGGCGCGTCCGACACGGCGGCGAAGTCGAGAGTCTCCTGCAAATGAGAGGGAAGCGTGAGTGGCGCTGGATTGGGGGATGGGGGTCAGTGGTGGGAGGATGAGGTAGTACCAGGGAACGGAGGGAAGGGGGAGAGGAAGGGGAGGAGGAGGAGAGCTCATGGTCGATCTCCGTGCGTAAGGCAGCCAGGACGCCGCCGTCGTTGGCGCCGCGGCGGAGGGCGGCGGAAGCTGCCGTGCTCAGGCGACGCAGGAACATCACGCCGGGCTGGAGAAGGAGGCGGATCAGTCGTGGTCAGATCGGTCGCGTCTCGCGAGCGGCGAGCCTGGTGAAAACTTCAGGCCATAGCCTGGTGCGGTGCGATGCGACTCGTTCGAGTCAGATCCGGTGTAGAGTGAACCTGAACTCCTAGGTGTACTCATGTATTAGGCTCTAGTTCAATTAAAAGGGTCATAAAGTTCTTTTCACAACATTTACATAATACTCTCTATGTCCATAAATATAAGGCGTACATAAAATTTAAGGTTTAATTTTGATCAACAATTAAACCAATAATATTGAATTATATAATACAAAAGTGATACTATTTGAAAATACGTTTGAATACGAATCGAATGGTACCACTACTATGTCACATAATTCAATAGTATTGGTTTAATTGTTAGTTAAAGTTAGACCTTAAATTCCGTGCACGCCTTACATTTATGGACGGAGGGAGTACTATACATCAATTCACATTTAAGTTTAGTTCACGTATCAAAAAAACAGAAAAGATAAATTTAACTGTAAATAGTAGAAGTTTAGAATAAACAATGTTTTTGTGCTATTTAGTACTATCTATAACTAAATTTGTCTTCTTGTTTTTTGAAGTGGGGTTCGAATTTTGACATAAAATTTTATAACATGATATATCCATGTTGCACGAATATTATCAAGTGATTTAGATTTTTTTAATGACTTTTTGAATGATGAATTTTGGACTTAATGCATGAATGCACCTGAGAGCCTGGGCGCATAGCAAGTCACTGCCATGAGGAAAAAATTTATAAGTTGTATTTTTAAAACCAAAAATTCTAGATCGATAGCTTTGGTTTGGGAAATTGCAGAAATACCACCCTGTCGGCCGCCGGTGAGCCGATACCGGGCTTGTCGTCCCACCATTAGCCGACAGGGGGCTTGTCAGCTAACCGTTGACCGGCAAGCTCCAATCGTTTAACCGTTGGACGAGTGCGCGCCGAAAGTGGTGACAAGACGCGCTGTCAGCACCTGTCGTCCGACGGTTGAACGACAAGCCCCCCTGTCGTCCAACGGTCAGACGACAGGGGCTTTATTACGCCCATGAACGCCTCCAGCGCCCCATTCTGTCCATTGTGTCACCTCTAACCCCCCATCTCCCATTCCAGCAGCCATTCCAGAGAAAGAGAAGAGGAAGAAAGGGAGAAAGAGGAGAGGAGAAGAGGAAGAAAGGGAGAAAGATGAGAGGAGAAGAGGAGAAAAGGGAGAAAGAAAAGAGGAGAGGAAGAAGGGGAGAAAGAAAAGAGGAGGTGAGCCCGGGGGAGAGAAGGTGGAGTGAAGAAGAAGAGTGAGAGGTCGAGCTCCGCATCGACGGTAAAAGTTTTGAACAAGTTTAGTATGATTATTAGTATGATTATTATGGTTATTATAGGTTATGTACGTAAATATAGATTATTATGGTTGCACTTCTTCTCATAGTTTAATTAGGATGTTTTGAAATGGTTATGTACATATAAAAAAGTTAGTGCGATTATTAGGGTTTAGTATGATTATTAGGGTTATGTATGTATTTAATTAGGATGTTTTGAACAAGTTTAAATTCATAGTTTAGTTAGGTCTCGTTGAATAGAATAAGTAGAATTGATTAGACGTCGGAAAAAATGAGGTTAATTTAGGTTGAACTAATTAAGAATTATTAGACATATAGAACGTTGTTTTTAGTTAGGTTAATTATTACGTGTTTGTGTTGACCGTTGCATTCGATCGTGCTAAAAGTTATATCCCGATTTGTCGGTTGATAACCCTGGTGTATTCCAGATCACCCTTGTACACGCCGTAAGCGTGTACTCGACTTACATTTAGCACGAAAGAATTTAGCGGTTGCGCGACGTATAGAACTGCATGTCTTACTAAGTATGTGACGAAGATATACATTTATGTTACGGCAGGTATGTCGGAGTTAGTTAATTTGACGGTGTACTATGGTCCTGGGGTTGTTCAATCAAATCATAGTGGGGTTGATCTTAGTGAATTCAACCATGTTGATTTTCCTATATCCGATCCGGAGAGGCTGAATTTTAAGGAAGCCAATCATTGGCTTACACGCACCTTCTCGATGGATCCTGCAGTATATGCTGTGACCATTCAGGCAGTGTTTACCAAGTCTTGCACTAATATTAAATGGGACTTGTTGCCGATCAAGAGTACTAGAGACTGAAGATCGTGGATGCGGGTTTGCAATGCTAGAAAAAGTCCTCCGGTCGCACTAGTGCAAGCCATCATGAAGGGTGCCGGGTCATAAGGCGGTGGGTATGAAACGGAGCAGAACAATCCAGAACCACAGGTGGACGAGGTAGTTCATTCCGCTTGGCAAGCTGGGCAAGCTGGGCAGAGCAGTAAACCGGCAGAAAGAGTTCCCACGGGGCAAGCGAATGAAGAAGAGGATTTCGAGTCCATGCAAGAGGTAATGGAACAGGAAGATGAAGATGGAATGGCTAAAGATGTTAATGAAGATAGCGGTGACGAAGATAACATTCATGCGTCCCCGATTCCGAGTGCATAGAATCAGTAACTTCTTGGTGGCATGAGTGCGAATGATGGCCATGATTCTGGTTGAAAATATAACAAGAACCAGATCCAAATTGGTTCGATGAATGCTACCAAGAAAGAATTGAAGCATGCCGTCACGCAATGGGCCATGTCTACGCAAAGAATTTTCAGCACTGACATATCTTCCCCAAATAATTTAACCTTAACATGTACTGCTAATGGCTGTGAAAGCAAGGTGCACGCCCTTGTGCCCAAGTATGAAGTAATTTGGGTTGTGACCAACGTCGTGCCGCACACTTGCATCAAAAGCAATGTCCTAGCACGCCACCCCAATCTAACATCCACTCTGATCGCAGAACTAATGTACAACGAGATAGTAGAGAAGAAAGACATGGAAGCAAAGCACATACAAGTTGCAGTAAAGAGCAGGTACAAGTACGAAATCTCATATGGGCAGGCTTGGAGGGCTAAGCAGAAGGCCATGGAGATGCGCTTCAGCACTTTCTATGACTCGTATGACAACCTGCCCCGTTTGCTTTATACACTCCTCCTCCGGAACCCAGGGACACATGTTGACATACAGCACTCGGTGAACCCGCATTTTCCAAGCTATAAAGTGCTGAACAGAGCTTTCTTCTCTTTCGGTGCATGCATTGAAGTTTTCAGGCATTGTCATCCAGTGCTGTGTGTGGATGGAACATTTCTGACAGGCAAGTACAAGGGGCAGATCCTGACGGCGATTGGTGTGGACGGCAACAATCAGATCCTGCCATTGGCGATGGCATTCGTAGAAGGTGAGAACTTCTCAAGCTGGTTATGGTTCTTCAAGCAGCTTAAACATGGAGTAGTGCAGAATCGGGGGAACGTATGTGTTATTCACGATAGGCACCCTGGCATACTAAAAGCCGTGAAGACACTCCAGGAACCAACGGCTGATGAAGATCAACCTTGGCTGGACCTGCAAAGCCGTTGGTGCATGCGCCATCTAGGGGCTAATTTTTTCAGCCAGTTTAGGAACAAGCGCCTGATGAATCTGTTTAAGAGGTTGTGTAAGCAGAACCAGGAGAAGAAGTACAAAACTTTGTGGGCAAAACTCGATGACTTTACTAAGACTGAGATCATTGATCGCAAGAAAAAAATGTGGTACTTAGCCCAGAAGAAGAGCCAAGGGAGCTTTCTGCTATTCCAGCAATTCACCCTCCTGGTACGAGGAGGAGGAATGGGAAACAAATAAAGAGTTTCTCTCAGTGGATAGAGAAAAAGCCGCCTGAGAAGTGGTCTTTGCTTCATGACACTCATGGCGCTAGGTACGGCATCATGACGACCAACCTTGCGGAGGTGTACAACTTTGTGCTCAGAGGGCAGCGGGGTTTACCTCTAACTGTTATCGTGGAGGGTGCGATGCATGGCACCGTGAGATACTTTCAAGAGAGGTACAGAAATGCTGCACTGCATATGAACAATTTTCCTGTGACCCCGTATTGTGCAAAAGTCATGAAGTACATGGAGGATAAGATTCAAAAGAGATTGGGGCATACAGTCCACAACATTGGGAATCTAGAAAGGAGTTATGAGATACGTTTGAGAGATAAATTTGGTTTTGGGGCTGCGACCGAGACGAAGACGCATGAGGTTATATTTGAAATGGAAGGCACACCCACTTGCAAGTGCACATGCAACAAACCGAAGCTGTTACACCTGCCTTGCTCTCATGTGCTGGCTGCATGTGGCCAAATAGGGATGGAGTCAATCTCGTTCGTGTCACAGTACTATCTAAAGCAGTCTGTGCTCCATACTTGGAACGGGGAGATAAGTGGATTCCGTACGGTTGGCAACTTCAACAAGGTAGACAAGGCTCAAAGGGAATACATCCCAGATTTAAGACTACTCCGGGTAAGACGAGGTCGATGGCAGGTTCGTCGTATTCGTAAAGACATAGACCAATCGGAGGCTGGTGGTCCAACTAGACAGTGCATGCATTGCTCAAGGTATGGGTATAGAAAGAAATACTGTCCTAACTTACAGAAACAAGGTCAAGGGGATACTGCAGGTGGCGCTACCACATCGGCTCCTGGAAGCGCAGCAGGAGAACGTTGAAATGCTATTTAAGAAATTGTACTTCCAATTTAGTTTGTTCCGTACTTGTTACATTTTTATTTGGTATGTGCTGAATTAAAATTGTGTTTGTATTCCCGTAAGTTTGTAATTTTCTAAAAGTTTATATTTTTCTGTAAGTTTGTATTTCCTGTAAGAATCCTTAAGTTTGTAAGTTTGTAATTCTTGTAAGTTTTCATAACATGGTATCCCTTCGTGTGAATCCGTAAGTTCATATTTGTATGATTCCATAAGTTTATATTTGTATGAATCCATTATTACCGCAGGTATGGCCACGTGTGAGAACCTGGTTTCAACTACCAGATCCCCCTTGTATACATTCTCGTCAGTCCCAGGATCATACTGACGATACACAAGCGAAATGAATAACATCACATGCATTCAAGATAAAACATAGTTTGAGTACAATATGCCACATGGCTTACAAGGCACTATGTCTTAACGACATTTATTACATCAGAGGCAAAACAGCGGAAATAAAAGCGAAGCGGCTCCATCCGTGCCACAGACAAATTGACAGAAGCCCACGCGACCTATTCTTCGGGATCATCATAGAAGAGGTCTTCCTCAGCTCCTTCTTCAGCATAATCCTCTGCACACCACCACAAGACACATGCACGGTGAGTACTTCGCGTACTCAGCAAGCCACCTGGCAGCAGATGGTCCTACCAAACTATATGCAAGGTTTCAAAGGAAGGCTGCAGGGTTTATTTGCATAAATGCGGTTTTAGTTGAAATATTAGGGTAGATTCAAAGGCAGCATTTTGATGTAAAACGGTTTTATTAACAGGGGTATTTTTCCAGCGTGTGGTCCTCGACCAACACCTTCGAGCAAGGAACTCCTGCCTTAGCTCGGCCATAGGTTTCATCAGCATAGGGGTAGAGGGAAGTAGCAAGGGGGAGAGGGACAGGTCCTTTTCATCCAGAATGAGTCATGTGCTGTCCATAACCGTGGACACGGCTAATCGATTAGTTTTAACTCTGCAGAGTGTGTACACTTTACCCACACGACACAATCTTGCCTTGTTGCCACTGGTCGTCGCCAGCATAGTACACACCCATCAGTGTACCGGCAGGGAGATTGTGACGAGGTCTTTTAGCTAGATCCCCCTAAGGTGTGACGTGCCCACCGGGTCTGGCCCGGAGTCGAGAGTACATCTCCGCACTCCATTCCCCCCATCTGTGCCGAGGGTCCTCGTCGCTACGTCCACCCCTTCTGCGGTACGGCAACATCGGCACCAAAGGCTGACTAACCTACTTGACCAAGCCATTGCCCATTTAGCATGTGGTTGCACTGTGGTCACAATCTCTCCAACTTCAAGACTTCGGCCTTATGCGGTACGGACGACCAATGGTTCCTTTCAACCGGCCTTCTGTGGGTAGGACAACCATATGCTCCTTCATCACATGCACTACACCATGACCTATTATAGAGGGCATTCCAAATTGCCGGGAAATATATATTTGAGGGCAGGTCAACTGCCTGGAAATATTTTTGCTGGCACTTAAAAACCGCCCTAGTAAGTGCTGACGGGAAAGATCTTTCCCGGCAGTTATAGTTTTCGCGGCAGATAGTCTACCCTTGTTAATCAAAGAATTGCCGGCAGATAGTTTATTTCCCGGCAGTTATTTGCTTTCCCGACAGTTAATCCTTTCCCGACAGTAATCTAGATTACCGGCAATGGAGTTGCCCCCATAGAAAAATCCCGGCAGATGAGGTTCAGTTTGTTCAGCTCGAGATCAAAATAAATTATGCATTTTCATTCACAATAACTATTTGATTCTTCAGACAAATGAGCATACAAATAGATGAGACACAGGTTGAATTCATGTTTCGCAATAGAAGCACTACCATTTATAGCAGTCCAACAGTCCATCATTTGTACAAAATATTACAATTCATACTCGAATATATAGCAGTCCATCATTTGTACAAAATATTACAATTCATACTCGAATATATAGCAGTCCATCATTTGTACAAAATATCCACTAGTTTAGATCAGGGAAGAGCTATGGCCAACTACAAAACATTATGCCACGACCATTGGCAAAATGGAGATAACTCTAGCAATTGGTAACTTCAAAGGTCTTGTGTTCTGGACCTGAAAAACATCGACAATTCAGTTAATACTACATAGTATAATTCATATCTTTGAACTAGCTGTAGATCATGCTACGAATTTTCAACTGGAAATGATGAGGCTTGCTTAAATATTTTGAACTTGTACATTTGATGATATTAGCATGAGCACAAACAGATTTGAACTTGTCACTACTGTGCATTTAGTTTGCCAAAAAAGTCATGTCGCATTATATGGCATGTTGTTTATCCCAATTTTACACATCTAGAATTTCTATATTGTTTTCAGGGGACAGCACGGTTGATGTTTAATTCGTTTGCTGCTTCTTTGTGGCTCTTGCCATTCTCAAAATACTGCAAAGCTGATAATATATACTGGAAGCATTTTGTTGAGGGAAAAGGAGGTTACCCTCACAGACAGCAATGTGATGAGATGGAGTATACCTCAGACTACTCTGGATGGCCCACAACGCTCTTGTCATTTTCTGCCAGAGAAGTTTCAGATGGTACTTTGTTCAAAACTATACAGGATTATGACCCACAGAGCAAGGCCCTTATCCATCAGCTGGAGAAGTAAGTTTTGAATTATATCTCTTGCAGTGCTGTTACACTGTAATTCATACACGTATTGTCTCTAAAATAAAAATACAATATTGCAGGCTTTGATATACTTATGATAGATAGCGTCTAGCAACTAGTCAACCACCAAACAAAGTCTAGATTTGAGCCAAAAGTAGTATCTAAGACCTTGTATTTTGATCCCTGTTGATTATAAAACAAAGTCTAGACTTGTTTTATCTAGAGTGTCCAAATTGGTTCTTCTATAGATTTACTAGTCTTAATTATAAAATTGAACATTTGGGGAGATCATTGGTACTTTGAGATATTTGTGAGGCATTGACTAGATTTTTGGTTCACTTTCTTTTTGGGGAAAAGCAAATGTGCTTACTACAGTTGGTGCTTGTGTTTTGACATTGAAGTTTCCATATTTATACTTCCCAATATTGGGCAGACTCGAGATAAAAATGGCATGCAATGGTTCATTTTATAAAGAGTATGGTAGTTTTCAGACAGGTTCCTAACAAGTCTTTGACCTTCAGAAATATTTATCTGGAGGCTCTTTGTAATATTATTTATCCTTACCAGATCAGGTGATCATTCTGTTTCCGGGAAGCCTAACAATTCCAGCGGAGATGGAACGGTATGTATTACCAAATGCCTTTCCTACTTAAACTCAGTCTCTCTTGGTTGAACATAAAACTACTTTATATAAGCAATTGAATAGCTGTGTCATGACAGGTATCCTACAACTCATCACTCTCATGGTGCAAGCATTGGCTTGGACCAAAAGTGAACATAAGAAGGACTCCACAGGTATTCTACTTTCTGCCTATGGGTATTATTCTTAGTGTGCGAACTTGAGGCCTGGCTGTTAATATCCTTGTTTGAGCTAATCAAACTGTTGTTGACTATCTTCTTGTAGTATATCACAATGTTAATGTGCCCTTCCTAGTAAGCCCTCCCTATTCCTTTTGCAGGCAGAACATGATGGATCGGATTTACAAACAAGCATGAATGTTGAGAACTATCATGGTCAGGATCTATTTCCAAACATGACAAGGGCTCCACATGTGAAGTACATAACCTACTATGAAGATGCTGAAAGTATTCCAGGATGGAGAACAGCAGTCTGGGAGCTTGACAAAGATGCTGAAAGTATTCCAGGAAGGAGCTTAGTGCTCTAATAATCTGCGAGGATAAAATGGTCTTACCTGCAAGGATCACGCCCAGCCTGACCTGCAAGGATCACGCCCAGCCTGATGTTGTGACGGCTTTGAGGTATTTCGATCTTCTTTCATCTGCAATCGCATAGGTTCAACTATATCAACTAACCAAGCAAATTGTGGGTGGAATAAATATTAATATGTCTCATTACTTGCTTGTGTGCCCACGCAATAGATCTCCCAAGAGCATCAGCCATGACTTTCATATCCCCATTAGGACAGAAAAGTTGAGCATCCCTTTTGAGCACATAATTAACCACGACTTCACAATATTCAGAGCCCAATGGAGCACCCCCCACTATTGTCTTGCGGTCCGTTGATAGGACAGTACCCTTTGTAACCGGGACGTCATATGGTCGAACAGAAGAGTACAATATGACTTCTTTTCCACCCTGAAACAAATAGGTTATCATTGAATTTGTTGATTGAGTTCTGTATGAGGAGTAAACCAACAAATAGTTATATCTGAGAAAGCTTACTGCATGCCCTTGTTTTGGGGCTACCCTGTTCGCTGTCTGCAAGTCCAATTTAGCAAGTCATTTGATACAAATTTCTAAATGTGAAAAGCAGATCATCTTTGTTCTGTTAAGTAGTGTACCTCACGAGAGAGTATGTCTCCTGAAGACATGGACTCATCATCACTATTGTCACTTCCAGCTTGTTGACCCTATTAGGAAAGCCAATACAAACAAGAAATAAATTTCCTTTTCTTCACCGAAGAAACTATAATAATTATGTTTGTTATATTGTACCTCAGGCGGTGGAGAATTCGATGCATATCGTGGATTCACATGTGCATTACGCGACGCTTGAGAACTAGCAAGAAACAGCTCTTTAAGCTCTGCCATCTGTTGACTAAGTTCATCTAGGCGGGTCGATAGATGTTGGTTTTCCAGTTCGGCTTGTCGGCGACCTTCGAGAGCCATTTGGAGCTTGGTTGATCTATACTTCTGTGTTCCAGGCATTTCTAAATCTCCTGGAGTTGGTCCCAGACCAATGCAGCGAACATACACATTCCTTTCTTTTCCACACACGCGTGACATTAGGTCACCTTGCTCTAAGGTTTTCTCAGTCCACTCTGGATGTTTTATGGCTGCATCCTCGAGCTCTTTCTGAAAATACCCAAAACATAATTGAAAAATCAAATTAAACAATACTAATCGAGTTGGATCACTCATAAGCACTAATTGAAAAATCAAATTAAACAATACTAATCGAGCTTGTATAGAAGTAATACTAAATAAGCAAATAAGCACTCATTAAATTCACATGGATACAATTTCTAGTTTATACTTGAATTGCTCATATTCTTTTTCTTTTTTCTTTCAGTATAATATGTTCACTAGAATGTAAGTATGACATACCTTTGTTGCATTTGGTGAACCCATGAAATAAGCAAACTAAACTTACAATTTTATCTGCTGCTCCCATTGTAGGATGGCCTCCTTTTGTAGGATGGTCCTTTTTGTGAGTGTGTGCTATGATAAATAATTCATCCCTACGGGGCACCACACCATTCTCTTCGTACTACTCTCACATAAATGCAGAATTACAATCAATAAAATCTTGTGACGGTACTAGCAGAATAAAAAAAGAACATTCTGAAACAATGATAAGAAGTGTAAGGATTACATATTCATGTCCTAGCCGAGCAAAACTCTTGCTACCAGATGTATGCATTACAGATAATTTTGCACGGTTATCTTTTCCTCTCTGACTGCGATCCTGTAAACAAAATAGTAAGCAAGAGATATATGAAGATAAAGAATATGCATGAGGACCTTATGCTTACTCTAGCGAGTGGAGTTCTCCAATGTTTGATAAGCCACCTCCAATCCTCCTTATTAACTCTAGGATCACGGGCAGCAAAAAGTTCCTTGTCAGTTTTTGTTTCATCAAAATGTTTTGCCTTCAAATCAGCCTTGAAATCCCTCCATTTCTTGGCAGCAGTACCCATAACCCAGTCCATGACTCTTTCATCCACATCAAAGAATAACTGATTGAAAAATAGGTACACAATTAGACCTAAACCACACTTTTGAAAATGTAGCGTGCTAATTAATCGGCAATACCTTTATGTTGTTCCACAACTTCAACTTCTGGTGCGGTGCAACCAACCTCCAATCCTTGTGTGCAAGTGACATCTCTTCACATTTTTTCACGGCAGTTGATATGAAGTTAGCTAATTCTGCAGCATTATCTCCAATAGGTTGTCCATGCTCGTTGATTTCTAACCGGATTGGTGGCTGATTTCCCCTATTCCAGATATTGTGTTTTTTAGTGTATTTCCTTCCTCCTCTCTTATTCTTTTGTCCATCACTTTGCACAGGATCTAGATGGGACATAAATATCAGTGAATAAGAATTTTCATGCCACGAGCTAATCAAAAAAAGTACCTTCATCTTCTTCTAAGGAATCATCATCTTCAATATCGTCTTCTGGTAGGTAGTCAGCACTGTTATTAAAACCATGCTCTATATCTTCATGCTCTATATCTTCACCTTGGGTTTCTTGTTGGTTCCCAGCGTCATGAACATCTTCACCTTGTGTTTCGACAAGAGGTGCTGCACCAGATTTTGTTGTCCTAGACCGGAGGTTTGGATATCCAAGTGAAGGATTGTGAGTCAATTTCTTTCTTTTTGTTTTTTGTGAATATCTAGCTTCAGGTTGTCCCTCCACTCCATTGGCACCAACTGGTTCAGAAGCTCCATATATTCCTCTCTTTTTCTCAATGAGAGCCTGCAGTGCTTTATTGTTTTTCCTAACCCTCTCTTCCCTTGTAGTGTCATCATATACAACTCTTCCTCCTGCGCTTGACATTTTTTTCCCTGCATTAATAACTTATTTGAATTAGCAAACAGATGATGTGCAAAAGATAGTAGATCATTGCTATGCATATCAATGGAGCATACACTTGTTTCAAGAAAACCAATATCTCCATGTAGGAGTACTTGATTTTTTTCAATGGCACAAGTTGCACGAATGGTACTTAAATGGTTCAAGTGTAGTAGTATAGGTAAACAATAACCTAGCATATGGATAACTCAGTTAGGCAGTTGTATGCAATGTGGAACCACAATTGTATATGAAAGGGAGATACAAAAGGAAATTTAATTGACTTCCATTCAAGCAGCATACATTAACTCTACAATATAACAATACAGATGATGTGCATTAATAACTTATTTGAATTTCCAAGTAACTACATTATATATAAAGACAGCAAAGTCGATGTACAAAAGCAAAACAAAGAGAGTAGTTTACAAAAGGGAAAAATTACATACTTCCGCTGTTTATTTGGAACAAGTGTTCCATCTATGTCTGACCTAGTACGCGGCACATCTCCATCAATAGCAATGTGTACATTACCATCTAGATCAGGGTATGTCACCACATGTTCATTTTCAGACTCTAAAATTTCATCTTGTACCTCAGCCATATCATAAATGCCTTGTCGCTTTCTCTTAACTACAGCACACAAATTCTTATCAAGAGGATCTTCAACATAGTATACTTGGCTTGCTTGAGATGCCAAAATGAAAGGTTCATCACTTGGCTTGGTACCAATATTTAAATGCTTGAAGTTCACATCTGTGATGCCAAATTTATCAACTATTACCCCCTTATCTTTTACCCAGTCACATTTGAAGAGAACGATATTTCCTTTGTGTCTATAATCCAGCTCAATTATCTCTGTTATCACACCATAATAGATCTTATTTTGTACAACAGAATTATTGTTTCCAGTTGAGAAAGTTGAGGTTTGTGCGACTAAAGCCACGCCACTGCATTGGACAGACCTACCCTCATCGTAGAACTTAGTGTGGTACCTGCGATCATTTATACTATAACTGCTGTACTTAGTTGCAACTAGTAAAGGCTCATTAGCTAAAGTATGAATCTCTTCAGGAACATTCTCTCCCTTCGCAACTAACTCTTCCACATGAAACTTGAACCATTCATGGAACTTCTCATGATGAATTTCATTGATATCTCTACTACTGTCATGACCAAGTGAAGACAAGTACTCAAGATGTTTGCTGCAATGGTTAAACATCATAGTTTTAGTGTAAGAACTGATAACCACCATATCATAATACGCCAGATTGGTATTACTCACCTAAGGTATGGACCAATATGGTCATAATTAAATAAGACATATCTGTGTGCTTGCAGCCATGAGATGTAGTCCAAGGTCACAATACACTTGCCAACCAAACCTCGACCCAATTTCTGGAAGAATGGCATGGTACAAGATAATTCATCACATCTAGCTTCATCATTTCTACCCATTCGAGTAAACCTAGTCTCACAGCCTTCTAAATAACGAGAGCAAAAAGTCATGCTCTCGTCAAATAAATAGCTCTCTGCGATTGAACCCTCAGGATGACTCTTGGTGCGTACATACCCCTTTAATCTCATGATGAACCTATACATTAGGGACACTATCTATATCAGATTATAAATTGTGATAATAAATGTTTGATACGAACAATCAGTTTTCAAAAATCACCTTTCTATTGCCCACATGCTTCGCAGATGTACTGGACCAGCAAGCCTCGCTTGGGTAGGAAGATGTACCATTAGGTGAACCATAATATCAAAAAAAGATGGTAAAAATATTGTCTCAAGAATGCTTAGCGTCTCAGCTATTTTCACCTCTAGCTTTTCCATATCACTTATGCGAATGACAGGAGAATAAATTTGCTTGAAAAAGTTGCTCACACGAATCAATGCTGCAATAACTCCATCAGGCAATGATGTCTTTCTTAGACATAGTGGAAGCAAGTTTTCCAAAAGGATGTGATTGTCGTGGCTCTTTAGCCCAATTATTTTTCTCTCATTAACACGTACATGCGTACGTATGTCAGCTGCACAACCATATGGGAATCTGACTCCTCCAAGAAGTTGACAACATAGTTTCTTCTCTTCAGGAGGCAGTAAGTAAGGTGCAGGAGGCAAATAATATGAATCTTCTACTGGTATGGGGTGAAGATCTTTTCGAATACCTAGTAGTTCGAGATCCTTGCGGGAGTTCAAATTATCTTTGGATTTACCATCTATACCCAAAAGCGTGTTAATGATGTTATCACACACATTTTTTTCAATGTGCATGACATCAAAGTTATGTGGTTGCAACAAGTCTTTCCAGTATCGAAGGTTAAACCAAACAGATCTCCTGTTCCAAATTATTTTTCTCTCACCAACCTTGCACTTGGACTTTTTCTTCCCTATCTTTTTGTTTGGGCCCTTTCCAGATTTAGACTTTCTCCCTCCTTTCTTCTTGGTTGGGTCCTTTCCAAAATTCCGAGGCAAATCCTTTACTTGCTCCCAAACTTGTTCTCCCGTAAGTGGTTTTGGTGGTGGCCTTAACTCTATAACATCATCAAAAGTTGCTTCATCAAATCTGAATTTGTGATTTGCATCTAAGAACCGACGATGACCCATGTAGCATGACTTGCTACCATTCTTTAATCGAAGAGAACAAGTAAGCGAATTGCAATGTGGACAGCCTAGTTTGCCCGATGTAACACATCCAGCAGCATAACTTAAGCCAGGAAAATCTGTAGTGGTGTATAGTATACTAGCATATAGCTGAAAGTAATTCTTCTCTAAAGCATCATATGTCCAAATACCCTCCTCAAACATCTCTGACATATCATCCACTAGTGGTTCAAAATAGACATCAATATCCTTCCCAGGTGAATTTGGACCAGGAATTAACAAAGATAGTATGAAATTCGGTTGCTTCATACACAACCAAGGGGGCAAGTTTAGTGGGATCACAATAACAGGCCAAATGCTATAGCTACAATTCATAGATCTATATGGATTAAATCCATCAGTAGCTATAGCTACCCTGATATTGCGGTTGTCTAAAGCAAATTCTGGATGCTTGCAATCGAACTCCTTCCAAACCGAAGAATCTGCTGGATGCCTTAATAATCCATCCTTTATACGCCCTTCATCATGCCATCGTGCGTCAGCTGCACTTTTTGGTGACATAAACAACCGTTGAAGCCTCTTCTTTATTGGAAAATAGCGAAGAACCTTTTGAGGAACTTTGTGTGCACATTTTCCCTCAAGATTCTTGGTTGTTTTCCAGCGAGAAGTTTTACATTTATGACATACTTCTGCGTTTTCATACTGCTTCCTAAACAATATGCAATCGTTCTCACAAGCATGAATTGTATCATATCCGAGTCCAAAACAACTAACCATCTTTTTAGCTTCATAGAAGTTTTTGGGTATTTTGGCCTCGGGGAAAGCATCAATAAGCAGCCCTAGTAGCAAGTCAAGACTTTTATCACTCCAACCTCCCAGAAATTTGGTGTGGAGTAATTTGACAACAAAGCTTAGCTTCGAGAATCTCTTGCACCCTGGGTAAAGCTCTTCATTGGAATCATCTACTAAACGAGAAAAAGGCTCAGCGTCATCCTCACATGGATCCTCAAGAAAGTCATCAGCTCCCTCTAAACCCCCTGTTCCATCTAATCCACATGCTACATCATGAAGCAGGTCAAACATCTCATCACCCATCTGTGAACCCATGTCTGAAGTGTCCTCCATTCCAACCTCATGACACATGTTTTGATGTGCTGAAGAAGATGATGCCTCTCCATGGAAAATCCATCTCTTATACCCTTCTAAAAACCCATCGCAAACTAAATGTTCATGGACAATACTTGCTTTCTTCCAACAACTATTGACACAGTTCCTGCAAGGGCACAATATCGTGCCCCCTTTTGCCGAATGGGTAAATGCAAATTGTATGAATTCTTTGACCCCACATACATATTCAAATGTGTGCCTACAATTAATTGTTTTTGGTAAGACCAGCTGTGAGAAATTGGCATAAAAACATTTGAAGCTTAATTATGTTGTACCTAGGCAGGTCCATCCATCTCTTATCCATGGCTGACAAGTAACAACAAACCCCACAAGTCAAAAGATTCACACAAATGCCTCACAAATTCACACAATTGAGCCTAAAGACAATCAATGGAATTACACAAATATAAATAGAACATCAGGATGTGCCATTTCAATAAAAATTGATGCATAGGAAGACATATACTAACTAGAAACCATGTGCCCCTCAAATCTCACACTCCAGAAGCTAATTGATGATTAAGTCAGATTCAAAGGTACCCCTTTGCACTGCACATGAAGCAAAAAAGTATCCTTAGTTAGAAAAGAATGTTCTAGAAATCCAAGGGAAGAAATAAACCATGTGCCGACAAATACCAAGAATCGTGACACTTTGTTGGATAGATTTGCTTCAGACCATATCAAAGGCTGCCATCTTCACTTACGACTCCAAGGACAACATTTTTTCCTTGCAAAACAGGCAATGGCCATGTATGTCAAAATCTAGAAAAAATGGATGCTACACAATGAATCGTTCAAACTAAAAACTTCATGCAAGAATAACTTGCAGGATTCACTAGCAGCAAGTATTAAGAAAGTTGGATTACAAAAAAATAGTTTTTTTCACATTCAAAGAAACTTGGATTGAAATTTTCCAGATTGGATATAAGAAAATACATAAGCACTATAAAGCAACTTGTTTGAGAGCTAAATAAAAATAAAACGTGTAGTGCTTATGGTAGGCATAGAGGCGCATCAGCTATTGCGGTGTAGTAAAACAGAGATAGAACAGGAGGGAAAACCAGGGCATGGGCTCGCCGGTGATGAAGAGGAGATTCGGCCAGAGGAGGCGTCCACGGGAGCAGCTGACCACGTATTCGATCCACGGGAGGCGTCCTACCTTCAGCACGGTCCTGTGGGCGGCCGGAATCGATCTATGGTGGCTTGGCTCGCCTGATTGCTCCCGGCGACGGTGGCTGCAAGCAACGGTGGGTCTAGCGCATGGTGGCAGGCGGCGAGGAGCAGGTCAATGGGGCTAGGGCATGGTGGCGGGCGGCGAGGAGCAGCTATTACGGCGCACGGTGAGGCTCAGGTGGAGGCGGCGGAGGGAACACTAAGGTGGAGAGCGCGCGGTGGCGGATTGGGGATGCGGTGGTGGAGAGCAGGAGGAGTGGATTGGGGATGCAGTGGTGGAGAGATAGAGGGGATGCTTTTTTCTTTTTTTGGGCCAAGCGCCCAATCTCCCGCGCAATATTTGGCGCCCGCGCCAACACTCGCGGGCTACTAACCTACTGGCAGGCTAACTGCCGGCGTTTATAATTACCAGCAGATAACTTGCCAGTCAAGTTCCCGGCAGGTAAGGTGCCATAAGAATTGATTTTTCGCGGCAGTTAAACTGTCAGTTTCTTTCCTGGCAGCTAGCTCGCCGTCTTTTAAATATTATTGCCGGCACATAACTGCCCTCTATAACAGGTCATCGTGTAGTGATGATCCAGCTGTCACCCGCACCATATTAGATGGTAAGTTTCACCCAGAGTAGAATAGGAAGAATAGAGAGAGAGAGAAAACATCGGGCACCCGGCCCTAGCTCAGCGAGCTCAACAAGTTTCAACAAGGATCATCGATCCGATATTCATTCCTTTGAGGAGGCAATTCAAAAGCAACCTAGGGATATAATTGAGCATGGCTAAGCATTTCTACTCTATTCAGAATAAAACCTACTAAACGACTCAGGGTATCAAGATAAAAGGGCGACAAGCGGACATGGTAAAAGTGTGTCAATCGACATGCTAGCTACTGGATTAAAACAGCATGCATGTTTGTAAATAACAAAATATAATGAATTCAAAAATATGGGATCAAATATGATCAAGAAAAGATGGCATGCCTTCGTTGTAGTATTCCCCTTCTTCGGCTGCTTCAGGCACCAGGTCGGTCTCTTCACTCCCTATTGGCGCAACGCAATGAGCAAAATAAATAAACATCGACTTCAAAAGAGCATTCCGAAAAGCAACACGAGAGAAGCCCGACGAAGGTAAGGTAAGGTGGAAAGGATCGATGGCGCGATCGCGTCATCGCGAAGAAGAATGGTCTTCTAGGGTTGGCCATAACCATAGACATATGTATATAGCATATAACCCTTATCGGGTATATTTAATAGATATTCAATTATACATACACCCATACACCTTAGCATGCTAGTAATTAAAATAAAAGGACAAACAATTCATAATTAACCACAAATAAATATTTAGGTGAATCCTAAATATTTATAATGGTTAATAACAGTAAGAAAATAGATTATCAACATACAACTAGATTTACACATGCTCTTCCATTATTTCAAAGACTAGAAATTAAGCTAAATTATATTCTCTACTCTTAACATGAGCTAACTAAGCATGAAACATCTTGAAACATGTTAACAGTACCAGAACAGTACCAAAAATTATTTAATAATAAATTTTAATCTGAACATTAATTAATTAAAGCATTTTCTAGCATTTCTAGTGTAACAAATAAGTAGAAAATACTAATTAACATCAATAAATCATGAAATTGGATCAACATGTTATTATACTAATTCCAGAAACATTTCATGTTTACATGTGTTCTGGAAATATAACTTAAGCAATTAAAATCATTTTTCTAAGCATGGAAATTACATTAAAAGCATGGAAAAACATTAATAAATTATCAAAAATTGTTCTCATGACTTTTCAACATTAACATAATATAATATGAATTATTGGGTACTGGACATGCATTTTTAGAGGTTAAAACAGATTTATAATGGACTTATTACTAGAAACAGCATTTAAATAACAATTTAAAATGGATCTAGAATACAACTTGATTTCTATAACATTAACCATTATAGGAAAAATACTTTGGTTGACATGGTAAATTGTCTTTAGGGTTCTCTGATCCTAAACTAAAATTTAGCAAAAATAACAGAGAGCATTACTATTTTTAATAATTTATTTAAAGATTATTTTAATTCTAGGAAATTCTACATTAATTCAAAAATTATGAAAATTTCCAGAAACACTCCCTATCATACTAATGATCTACAGAAAAAGATTCACTTCAAAATAACTTTCCAGCACAAAGATATCACAAAATTTGCTCAAATTTCATACTAAATTAAATATATTTCAAAATCCGACGGTCGGATTAAAAATCCAATTACATCGTTGGATTCGTGGGGTTCTAAGGATTCCATTTTAATCCTAAGATCATAGATCGGACAAGATTTGGATGTAGCAAAAAATCAGGCAGAGAAAAAGGCCTAGGATTTACTGTACATATGAACAGTACCTACGAGTACTGTTCACACTACAGTACAGAGACAAGAATTGGAGATTCAAATATTAATGGTTGCACATTGGATGGATATTGGCCAAAATTGGTTGAGGAGAAAAGATTCACGGATTGAGGGGAGACTACCTCGGTAGGGGATTGGAGAGAAGCTCACCGTGGGTGGAGAAATCGAGGAGAGAAGGTGCTCGCCGGAGTTGAGGAAGAAGCTCGCGGTACGGACGGAGTTGTGGATGAAACTCACGTTTTGTTGGAGAAGAAGGTGTGCGCCGGCGTGGGGAAGCTCCTCGTGGTAGCACCTCGGTCTAGGGGACGTCGGGGTGGTCGGAATTGCTCGCCGGAGCTCCGCCGGAGTTAAGGAAGAAGAAGGTGGAGGAGAGAAAATTTTGAGAGGAGACAAAGAGGAGAAATATGGGGAAGGGGTCCCTTTTTATAGAGGAGGATTGGGAGAGGAAAGGGCACAAGAATTAAAGGAAATAAATTGTTGCAGCAATTTGGGAAGCCGAAGTTACCGGAATTGATTAATTAGCCAAAGATTTCCTCCGGCGGCGCGCCTTGCGCGCGAGAAAAAATTCGGTCGCCGGCTGCTTGGCTTCCCAAGCCGTGCACAGCACAGGCGGCCCAAGAGGAAGGCCCATGAGGGGAGGTGGCCGGCCCAAGGAAATAGAAGAGGCAGCCCAAATAACAAAAAAAGAAAAAAGAAAAAAAACAGCCCAAATAGAAAGGCAGCCCAAGAGGGGGAGGGGAAGCCGGATGGGCCGGCCCAGGTGGGGGGCGAAATGGGCCTTTGGCCCAGGTTTTCAGGAAAAAGAAAAAAACTATTTTCGGATTAAAATAAATCCAGAAAATCAAATGAGGCTTTTAAAAATACCAAATGACTTCCAAAAATTCCAGAAAATCATGTTGAGCATAAGGAACTCAAGAAAAATATTTTTGACGCAAATTTTCAAATGATGATCAAATTAAAAATCAAAAACACTCTTTTTGCTCTCAAATTAATTCAAGGCCTTTGATTAATTTGAGATAAAAATCCAATAAAATATTTTTAACATATATTACATAGTTGCACATCCTTCTCTCTTTTAAAAAAAAATTTCAAGCCCGCAAAATTGAGGATGTTACACCACGTATCGTCTTCTGGACCATATGGTTGACATACAACACCGGGGGAGCTGCTGGAGGAGGGCCAAAAGCTCCCTGTGCTCATCCCTCACACGCCTTAGGAGGATTGGATGATACACCCTGACTGGGTTGACAGGTGGGTCTCGTTGTTACGTACATTGTTCGAAATAATCTGTATTATATAACTTCACGCTAATTTCATTATTCTGTACCTGTTACACGGGTTGGCTTGGGCGGGTCTCCTACCCCTGGCACGGATGGTTGAGGCTACTGCAGCAGAGTGGAGGCTCATGCCGCAAGATGACGATAAAGAGGAGCCAAGAGAGCAGTACAATGAGCAGTCTCATCGTTTTTGTTACGACCGATCACTGATCACCTGCTTAATGGACCGTTGGAGGCCTGAGACCCACACACTGCACTTTCCTTGGGGAGAGATGGCGCCTACTCTACAGGACGTTTCATTCTTGTTGGGCCTACCGTTGGCTGGAGCCGCAGTTGGACCGTTGGAGCCTCCAGTAGGTTGGAACGAGGACATAGTGTTCCGTTTCGCAGGTGTTGCTCAGGGGGTCCGGGATTTGGTCCGAGATGCAAATGGGCCTATGTGGCGGTGGTTGCGCAACTTTCAGGTAACTCCGCTTGCCTTTATTATTCATTGTAAACTTACTTTTAAAATTTTTTTTACCTTTCTGATGTCATTTTTTCCATGTAGATCGGCGCGCTAGGTTACCCTGGTGTCACACTTACAGAGTAGCAGGTTTACCGTTGTCTAGAGGCGTACATCTTGTGGCTCTTCGACAAGGTGATGTTCACGTCCAATCACGTGAACACTGTGGACGCTCGGTACATCGAAATAGCGCGGAAGATCGCTGATGCACGTTGCCGCGAGGACATAATTCAAATGAGTTGGGGTTCAGCCGTCCTGGCCGCCACTTTGAGAGCCATGTGCAATGCTTGCAGCAGGCGCGCCGAGAAGTCGGCGGTACTGGGTTGCCCATTTTTGTTGCAGCTTTGGTCGTACGAGCGATTCCCGATCGGACGGCCAGACGTGCAGTTCGACGTACCGTACGATGATAGGGAGTACCACAGGGACCTCATCGATATGCCTACTTTTAGGACACTCTGGACACGGAGACAGGTTAGTTTTATACTAAATACAGTTTCTTACAAAAAAATACTTCATTTTTTCCTTCTAATTAATTATTTTCATTCCCAACAGGTACAATATGCTAGCGAATAGGTCAGGAACTGCTACCCAGCCTTCACATCGCAATTTGATACGTTGCACCCTAGTCAGGTGATCTGGGAGCCGTACAGTGCCGAGGCGTTGACGCGACGAGTGCCTGGCGGGATTTCAGCCTTGTGTACCAGAGACCTCGACTACTGGATGACGAAGGCTACCATAGTGTTCGACGTCACTGTGGAGGTAACCGCTGTGCACCGAGTGATGTGTCAATTCGGCAAACGCCAGTTGTGTCCTCCCCCAGCACCGCCCACGCTTCAACCTCACATCCACAAGTAAGAGCATACAATTTTTTATTGTCAGATGATAGTATTGTAATATTTTTGCTCACTTCGTACGAATAATCATGAAATGTAGGTACAGCCGCAAGGGTGGAAACAAGACGGCAACAACTTGGGCACGAAACCTTGTGCCGTTTGTCGAACGGTGGACGACGACAAGCACAGATCTCTGGCACGAGGACACGGCCTTCGACCCAGCCGAGTACATTGCGTACCTCCAGTGGTACTGGGTTGTTCTACGTACCGCGTGCCGACCTAGATGAGATGCAGCGGGGCCACACGTCGGATCACTACCCGGCTGCTTCTGTTGTTGGCGTCAGGCACCACGCAGTAAGTGCCACGATTTTCTTTGTTTGCTATGAAATATCGAAAACAGAAGTATGGAGCAACTAATAATTCTTTTCGCATTTGCAGACGCAGATGACGCTTGAGGCTCAGGAGGAGGTTGCCGCACTTATTAACCGATTTGACATGGAGATTCAGATGAGTCCATTCGATCATCGATCCGCGTGGGAGCGTCTCAATGGCAAGCTCCAGAAGATCTTCGAAACTTTGACCTACGCGCGCGCTTCAGACGTCGCGGCTGGACGGTCTAGTCGTCATGCACACCGTCCCCCACGGCACTCCTCGTCGTCATGGCAGCATGTGGTATACCTGATTTTGAGGCCGGATAAACCCATGTGTTTACCTTGCTAGTCCCATGATCAGTGGCTAGCACACACATACACTTGGTAACATAGTCGCACGATACATTGTTCATTACACAAATAGCCATAATTGGTCTTTATTTAATACAAGCCAGGCCTATTGGCCTAATTAAAATTGCAACGGAAATAAACACGCGGTAGATAACCCACCAATATGCCAAACCACAGACAACTGACTGGGGGTTGAAACCCTACGCCTTGAAATCACTGTCGCTATCTCCGGACTGGTACTCCTCCTCCTCATCTGGCCACATAACAAGCCTGGTGAGTACATTGAATGTACTCGCAAACTTCCCACCGGGGAGTTTGATACAGATAAATATGCATGTGGGGTATTTCAAGAAATGGCTCTAACCTATGTTTCATATTGTGTGAGAAAGTACGTTTGCATGAAATACATAAATAGATATTAAAAGCGGTTTTCATAAATTTCCATGGTATTCCGAGACGAACATCTGTTCATCTTTTCCTTCCCGCTACAACGGGATTCATTTCTGTGCTTTCCATTACAACGGAAGGTCTCTTAATCACCCGCTTCAGTGGGGAGTCTCAGCTCACCCGCTACAACGGGGATACTAGGATTTGTCCGAGTCCACGGGAAAATCCCTTCTTCACTCTTCCCGACACTACGGAAACTTTTCAGGTCACCCTGCGAACACGGCGGATCGCATTCTTAAACCCATAACCACTTTGATTTAGAACCCAGTCTACTTTAGTGTGGCCTAACCAAGTTTGTCCAAGACCGTGGACACGGCTATTCAAATAGTTTTAACCATCTGTAGAGGTGGTACGGCTTTACCCACACGATGTAGGTCACCCTGGGCATATTGTGCACCGCATACTACCAGAGCTACTACAATGAGACTCTTCACCAGAGTAAACCTAGTCATGAACCCGCCAAAAGGACATGTCCCACACCTAGCTCGAGTCAGTATCATCGCTACGAGGAGGTTGGTGTTCCGACTTTGTGGCAAAAAAGCCATCGCTTTTCCGCGGAAACTTTTCTCTATAGAGGCTACAACCTCATCTGCACACTTCTCCCTGCCTACGGGTTCATGCTAGTCTCAGACCAGATACTAGATCAAGTCATTCCCATAAAAGACATGTGGACGTACGGTAAGACTTGGCCAAACGGCACTTAAGCTCGGTCCTTAAATGATCCGAGAGGGACTCCACATCTCACCCGTAAACGGGCTACGAGAATCACGCCGGGCATTACCTCACATTTAACAAGCTTCCTTCTTTCCGCCTTCATTTCCGACCCGGATCAAAATCTTCTCCATTTTCATTGTGGTTTCACAAAACCTCTTTATAGTAAAATATCCCAACCCATGGATATACTACCCTCATACACCCTTGGACACGACGGTCCGTTTTCAAGTTTTCACCACATGAAATATGGGGTGTTTCTTTCCTTTTTGAAAACCTAGTTTTTCTACTGCAGGGCTAAGCCGAGTAAGTATATATATAAACTACCCTAGGTTTCCGATAACTTTTTCGGAATACGTAGTCCTTAGGATGACAAGGAATACAGGGTCGGACTAGGATTTGCTAAGTATCGGTTATAACTTCACTACATAAAATAACGAGTCGTAGAACATAGCATGCATGTTTCGTAAACAAAATATCATTTCGTAAACTTGGGATTCAATATGATCAAGGGTGGAGAGCTTGCCTGGCAGTTCCTGGTCTTGTTCCGGACGCGGGGATACTTCTGGTTCCTCCTGACGAACGTACCTCACACCGTCAACTACACGTTTCAAAATGACGCTAATAAGAACCAAACGACATGAAACACCAAAGATGAGAAAACCAGTATGGGATGCATGCTATGCTTGCAAGAATAAGCAGGGAAGAAGCGAAGTGATGCCTCTATATTTTATGCGGGGATTAGGGTTTCACGGTTTATGACTTCCTTTGCTCGGAACCCTAGTCCCAACATGGTGGAGGAGGTGCCCAGGGACTTGGTGGTTTAAAAGTGCTGGAGAAATATTTTTGACAAGGTTCAACATGTTTGAGAGTTATTCAAACATATATATATGCATGAAATTGACATTAGGGCTTTTAGGGTTTAACACGCCTTCTTCACCTTCGGATCATGCAACATGTATATATGCATATATGTTTTTATGCTAAGATCAGAGGGCTAGAGTTTTAGCATGTTAGAAACTTTTGGAGTTGATCAAAAGTTCAAAAGAAATTTGAAAAGGAGTTTGAATTCAAAAGGAAAATTAAACTACTCTCTGTACAGTAAGGAAAATTTGAATTTTTGAAAATCTGTTTGAACCAAAAGGTGCTAAATAATTTTAGGATCCCAAGTTATTTTGGGGTCCTCTCAAGAACCGGACGTTTTGGCGTTGAACCGGCAGAACCAGAGAAGAGCCGGTTCTGAATCAACAGACCGTAGGGTTTTTCTGGAGCTTTACACCTTCTTCACCGAGACTCTACGCCTTCTGGGCTGAAAGGCGGAAACGGCCATGGGCGTCGCCTCTTACCCGCTGTGGGCCTGGCAGGAGGACAGGCCCACCTGGCAGCGACGCTAACTGCTTACCGTTTTGGCGCGCGGGTTTATCCCCGGTGGCCCACGAGTCAGTCGGACAGAGGGGAGTTCCGACCGGTAAGGGGAGGTAGGCACGGCTCCGGCGAGCAATCGCCGGTGAGGTTTGGGGCTTTGCCGATCCCGGGGTCTTTTGAGGAATTGATGGGTGTCTCTGGTAGAGAAGGAAAAAAAGAAGAAGGATGGCGAGGTTTGATTTGATTGTGGAGCTCGGTTTGGCTCGATTGAATACGGAACCGAGGGAGGGAGCTTCGGCTTGGGAATGTGGAGGAGAAGTCTTGAGCTCGATTGAAGCTTAGGTGAGCTAGAGAAGGGGAGTAGGGTCTGGATGGGAGGAAAAAGGGGAGCTCGGGGAGTCTTTTTATGGTTGCGGCCGAGGTGGTGGGGTGTAATGCCGCTGTGGGCAGCCGTGCACGGCATCGGAACATTGCGAGGTCAAGCCAAGGGCGTGTAGAGCTGCGCTAGTGTCCCGAGTAGAGTGGTGGCATGTGGGGTTTGGTCGGCTGGCGACAGAACAATCGATAGCGTGCGGTTGCCTCTGCCGGTTGGCATTGCCATGCACAGGAGCACGTCCAGAGTAGGCCAGAGCGTGTCCTGTCCAGCATACACATGCACGCTTGTGCTCTGGAGTGGCAGGGAGTGCACTGGCGTGTCAACTGAGCTGAGGCAAGCCATGGGAGTAAGATTGGGGAAGTGAAGCAGCCACTTGTGCAGACAAGGAGTAGCTAAGGGGCATGCCAATGTCGGCATGAGAAGACATGGGAGTTGAATTGCAGAGAGGTTGGCTTCTATCCGAAGTAGAGATGATGGAGACAAGTGCCTGAGGGTAGCAAATACTCTAGTAGGAAGTTTTGGGGTAGAAGGGAGAGGAGATAAGCTTGATTTCATGGAGAGAAGGAAAAATGCACCAGGTGTTCGATGGGGTTTCTGGCAAAACTTTTCACTGGACATAGGCATGTTTTTACACATTTGGGACTTTGGTACTGAGATGAGCATTGTGGAATTTTATGGGATTTTTCTGAACAAGATTTGGAAGGGTTGTAGTTCAAGATGCAAATTTGACCTAAATTCAAATTTGAATGTAATCTAAGATTTTTGAACTGGACCTCCAATTATTATTTCATATTTGGGTGAAAAATAAGTTTTAGACATTTTATATAAAATTTCCAGGATTTTTGGGTGGAAGAAAACACATATGATATAGATTTTAGGGTTTCTACCTGATGGATAATTAATTAAGAAAGGGGACGGCAGATTAGGTTTTAGGGTTTCGGGCGACGGCACGATAGAGGTAGGGTATAGGGGAGGTTAGGGTTCATGTTTGGAGGGTCGGGAGCAAAGATGAGCGGGTTGCCACTAGGGTTTGGGTTTGAAACATGCTCGTGCGTATACGGTGCGTGTGTTCCAAATTAGGGTTTAGGGTTTCATGCACATGCGATGATAGGGTTGCGACTTGGGTTCGTTGCGTGACGGTGCAACCTAACTCAAGTGCTTCCACGAAAAGACATGCTTCGAGAAGAACAGAAATCCGAATGAACATGCAATATGATTTAAACATATACGCATATATGCGTCTTAAGTTTAGGTTTTCAAAAATTAGGGTTGTTGAAAATCAGGGTGTGACACAGCAGCAGTCGCAGCCTGGCTCGTCGTGGCAGCATCAGCCGCAGCCGCAAGTCCAGCCACCTCCTCCTCTCCCGACGCAGGCGGGTGGCTCGTTGTGGCATCACTAGCCACAGTTGACACCCCAGCCAGCACCACCTCTCCCGACGCAGGCGGGTGGCTCGTCATGGTATCACCAGCCACAGTCCACACCCCAGCCAGCACCACCTCTCCCGATGCAGGCGGGTGGCTCGACATGGCATCACTAGCCACAGTGGACATCCCAGCCACCATCACCTTTCCCGACGCAGGCGGGTGGCTCGTACTGGTACAATCCCCAATTTATGATGGTCCACACTACAGGTAAAGCCATATTACTAATATGGTCTTAGTATTTTCTTGCATTATATTACTAAATACAATTGTTTACTATAGGTGACACGGTTCCCGTTTTGGCGTTTACGGGTTCACCAGATACTGTTGACTACAGTGACGTGTGGAACCAAGCGGACGCTTCAGGGGTTGTTCCTCACTTCCCGGCGTTTCAGACTCCACCGCCACCACCCACGCAGGTCACGCAGTCACCATCTCGTCAGCCGGATGAGCCGATTTAAGGCAGGGGTCACCGTCAGCCACAGCCGGCACAGCCCTTGACACTGTCTGGTCCTCGCAAGAGACCACGTCGTCGTACTCGTAGAGCCGCCGCACCACAGGGAGGCCCAGGAGGACCTGACCAGGGAGACGAACAGGATTAGTTTTTTTTAGCTGTACATTTGCACCATTTCCTTTTGCATTTTGTCTATCTTTAGTTCTACTGAATTGTATGGAACACTTTGTTTATTTCTTGAAAATCTAGAGTTTGAAACATCATCAGCACTACACATGGCGTGACAACACGGTACGATAACATTCGCGTACAGCCGAACAACCTAATAGAACATTGAAATAACTACTCGGGCCTTTCAGATATTTTCCCTTCCTCATACGACGAGCGTGAGCTTCCTCTCCTTCTTCCTTCGCGCGACGCGCCATCTCGCGCTTCCTCGCCCTTTCGGCCTCACGTGCCTCCGCAGCTCGATGTTTTGCCTCCTCCTTTTCTTTGCGTTGCGTCTCCTGCCAACACTTTCTCTTCTCCTCCTCCTCTTCCTCGTGTATGCGTTGCAGAAGCCGATCTCGACTACAATCAACCTTCCACATGAGTTCTTCCTCAACCTCTTTCAATTTGGTACTATTCAGCCACTATATGTGGTCACATATAGTAGGTGGAGACTGCAAGCAAACGACTGTTACCATAGTATTGCATCGTGTTACAAATGCGGGTATGTGCGAGTTTTACCCTTTCACGCTGTCTGAACGCGCCAAACTTCGGTGGCTCTTCGTTGTAGTTAGCACACATGAAGAACCTTCTTCCGTACATGTACGAGAACTCTTGCGACTTCATCAGTCTGCACGGATCTTGGCACCAGCAAAGGGGAACTTCGACACCTGTGGGCATGTCAGCATGTAGCTTCTCCTTCGGCATCTCATCAGCACCAGATGAAGCCATTCCTACCGAGAGCTTCTTTCTTCTCACCTCGCTCCTGAACCCTTAACCCCTCTCCTCTCAATCGATTTCTGAATTTTTCGTGGGTGCGTGCGAGACAGAGACAAGTGGGGGGTAAATAAATAGGGCGACGTGGGTAGGTGTGTGCGAGGCAGAGACAGGTGGGGGGGTAAATAAATAGGGCGACGGGGGTAACAGGGCAGCGAGGGGGATAAAGGCCTTCTCGTCTGACTGTTCGACAACAGAGGGCTTGTCGTTCGACCGTTGCACGACAGGCATCGTGTCAGGCTATTTCGGTGCGCTCTCGATGGCCGATCGAACGACATGGTGTTGTCGGTCGACGGTAGGACGACAACTATCGTGTCAGGCCATATCGGCGGGCTTGTGTTGGGGAACGTGCTACGCAAAACAAAAAATTTACCGTACACGAACCAAACCAAGATCCACTATCGAGGTGCAGGCAACGATATCATACCTTCGCCGATCACGTCAATGTAGCGGAGAAGTTGACGATGTCGATGAAGTCCGCAGACTCCCGCAGCTAGGTTATACCTCCCAGCCGCGAGAGTGATCTCCTCGCGAATAGTTCGCCCGATCGAACGCCGAAGTGTACGACGTCTCCGAGGTATCCACGCGTACCGGATCAGCGACACCACGGTAATGTGTGGACCAGCACACAAGAACAGCGGGGATCTACGAGAAGGAGAAGCAGCAGCGTGCCAGCAGCTGAACTAGATCCAATCTAGAAGAGAGAGGAAGAGGAGGCTGCGACCAATCTAGAGGTGACGGCTGCCTAGGGTTTCGGCTAAGGGGCTAGGGCTGCCTTTGGGGCTGCTTGGGATGCCTTTTGAGGTGCCCTGCCCCTCTATTTAATGGGGGTGGGGCAGCTCTCCCTGGGAAGGTGGAGTTCTACTCCAGCAGGAACTCCCTGATGGAGTTGGAGTCCAACTCCACCAGAACCTTCTAGAACTTCTGGAACCTTCTAGAACCTTCCGATACTTTCCGGAACACTTCCGGACATCACCGGAACCATCCGGGACCTCCCGGAACACTTTCGAGATCATCCGAAACACTTTCAGAACCCTTCTCTCTTATTCTCCATAAATCGTAGCATTCCTAAATATCACTAAAACATTAAGCGTGTGACCCTATAGGTTCGAGTATATGTGGATATGTTCGGAACACCTTCCGGTCAATAATCGTCAGCGGGATCTGGACACCCATAACGACTCCCACATATCATCGAAGATCTTTATCGAGCGAACCTCGTATTACCGCATATCATCATTTTGCCTCATGATACATTACACAACCCGAGACGAGACTTTTATGGTATCCCTGTGATCAACTCCTTGATCACTATACCTAGTTATCCTCGTTACCGGTTTGTACTCTTTTCTCGTTTTCGTATTCCAGTTTCCCCGTGACTAACCCTTTAGTCACAATACCTGGCCAGGCGATGCTGGACACTGTAATACCGAGTGGACCCAGAGTGTATCTCTCCATCGCCGGATGGGCAAATCCCAGTCTTGACATATCTTGAACCACGATATACTTTCTGGTGTACCTGAAAGTCACCTTTATAATTACCCAGTTACGGAGTAACGTTTGATGACCCTAAAGCAACCATCCGGTATCCGGGTCTATGATATTCTCATGGTCTAAGGACGCAAGTAAACGTTAACACATAATGAGAAGATACTGACAACATATTGACGAAGTGATCTCGCAGTATCTCATAAGGAGGTCTATCCAACACCATTGTTACCCTAACAATGTGTTCCCATTATTACCGGCATCCTTGTTACATTAACAATGCCCATGATCAGGAAAACAAGACCATCAACAATACATGAGCTAGTCCAGAGGGCTGACTAGGGATCTGAATGGTGTTTATTATTCCACACATGCAATTAGATTTTCCTCTGAATCTCATATCCAAGAACCAATGCAATTCTAGCATAGAACATAAACTTAATCATGAACATAAAAATAGAATAATAATAACTTTATTATTACCTCTAGGGCATATTTCCAACAGCTTGTCATTCAACCGTCGGACGAATGGCATCGTGTCAGCTGCTTTCGGCACGCGTTCGGTGGCCGGTCGAACGACAGAGGCTTGTCGCCGACAAACCAAACACATACACTGCGAATTTAAAAAAATTATACAAAATTTTAGAGTGGGGCCTCTGTCGTCCAATAGGTCTGGCATCTGTCGGTCCACAGTTGAATGATAGGGACCTGTCGGTCCAGCGCTGGACGACAGGGGCTTGTCGGTCAACGGTTAGCCGACAAGCCCTCTGTCGACTCACCGCCGGTCGACAGGGTGGTATTTCTGCAATTTCCCAAACCAGAGCTATAGATCTGGAATTTTTGGTTTTAAAAATAATATTTATAAAAAATTTACCTGCCATGAGCGTGTGAACCATAGCAGTCTGGCACTAGCCAGACCAGTTGCAGGTGTGATTTGGTGTTGCTACTCGTAATATGTCCACTTTGAGACGACCTTTTCCTCTGAACTGCAGGCGGCTTTTTATTAGGATCAAGTGATAGTTACATTACATTGTTCTAAAACTAGGGGATCATCAGTCCAAACGGAGGATGCTTAACCGTAAATTGCCAGATGCTATTTTACACGTATCTCGACTTTATGATGGTTGCTTTGTTTTTTACCGACTGTGCCATATCTTACCAATTGTTAGGCACCACTTCAGTTACAAAGTGCTATAAGTGATCCGTCCAGATGTTCGTCAGACCATCTTCGCTCAGCATGTTTCAACACATGCGGACTGTCAAATACAATGGTACATATATCTAGATTTAGCATATCTCAGGAGAGATAGCCATACTAGAAAGATACAAACTACCAAACATATTCTATAACATCTTAAGTGAAACTTAAGCAACTTAAGCGTGCGTATGTCACAACAATGCATAGAGTTCATTAAACAGAATGCAAGCGAATTCATGCCTCCATCTCCCGGAAGAGGATAGCCATAGGGGCAAAGTCATAAGCCGAGCTGTGTTGTTTCTAGTATATAAGACACATAAGTGTACGTCACCGTATTAAAATGTTTAGTTCTGACTCCGCCGCGGGCAAGCGACACACCTCGATGCATGCTCCTCCACGGACTGCCCGACCAGTACTGGGCGTGCGTACCACTGTCGCACCGTACGCACGCGACGATGACTGGAGAACTGGTCGGACGTTCCAAAGCCCGAGATTTTTAGAGCTAGTCGCCGCCGGCCGCCGGCCGCCGGCCCTTGCAGCAGCCATCGGACAGGGCAGGAGCACGACGGCCGAAACAATGCCGTGCCGCCCCCAACCAGTCGCACGCGGTCGCAGAAAGTACAAGTAAAACTCATCAAACACATACACAAAAGTCTCGTCGCAAAAAGAAATGAAAAGTAGAGATCATGACGCAAAGCTCCAATAGAAATAAAAATCATCGCATAAAGTCCACGCGGAATCGACCCCCCAACTCGGGTGGGACCCCCCGGCCGTACCAAGGAAATGGAGAAATAAAAAGACGGCGATCACCCTCCCATGTTCATTCCATAAAAATATAGAAGACCCAAGGAAAGGAAAGAAATGAAAACGGCAGCTTAATTAGCATTTTCGTTTCCCCTAAATCTGTGATCTGAGTCGATAAATAAGCGCGGCAACCTGCCGTTTTCTCATTTCTTTATATCCAAAACCTTCTCTTCTCCTCTCTTTCTAGACAGTCATTTTCTGTTATTTAGGACTTTTTTGATTTAATTTTTTAAGAGATTATATTTTTTTAAAAAAATTCTATAAAACTTGTTTGATTCATAGGATTAAATATTTTATAGAAATTTCTCATATGGACTACTTTACATGTAATACCAAAGAAACTTTTTTATTGACTTCAACCTCATGAAAAAATTTCTTTGAGTATATGACAACAATGGCAAACATCTAATCCTACAAGGAAATTCCTGTGTTTTTCTTGTACTGCAACCAAACAATTTATATTACTTCGATTTCAATTCTTGTAAGATTTAACATGCCATTACATTCAATTCATATATATTTTTCTACTCATGCCCTTTTTTTTAATCCCACGAATCAAAGAGGCCCTTAGATAGCGGACAAAGATGTTTGTGCCAGGATTTCTGATATATTTTCAAGAAAAAGGAACATATTTTGCGTGACTTAACATAGTTTTGCTAACAGATGTTAACGAAATGTCACGAAGAGAAGTAGAGAACTCAGACCATTATTACGTATAGAATAAGACTTGCTGTCATGAATTGAATTCTTCCATGAGATCTCTCTCGTAATACTCCTTCCTGTTCCATAAAGTTGTTATTTTAGACATAAGTAGAGTCAAACTTTCGAAACTTGACTTTAAAGATATTTATACTAGTACTTGAAAATCATATGTGTGAATTTGTCTCAAAAAGTATTTTTCATGGTATATAATTTTGTTAGATTTTGTAAATACATCGTTAGATATTAATGGTTAAAATTACATTAGAAGACCTTGTGATTTAAAACAACAAATTTTTAGAGGGAGTAAAAATCATGACAGATCGTACATGCAGGATCGATCTGACCACACAAGTAGGCCTGGGCTTGTCCATCTCATCCAAGATAGAAACTCAAGAAAAATGAAAGAAATGAAAAAACGCCAAAACAGTGATCGCCCAGTCGCCCTCCCATGTTCGTCCATAAAAATACAGAAGACCCAAGGTCCTTGTTGCCTTTCTTCAATTGTTTGAACTTTTGGATAAATTGGTTGGTGCATATAATTCAATATGGTATCAGTTAAGATGTTTCGAGTTCAAAATCCGAGCAACGCATTATTAATAAAAATAGTTGCGGCCTATATCGATCCCACATCTAAAATGGGGAAGAGTCTAAACATGAGGAGATGTGTTGAAATATATTATTTATCTTTTTTATAATAATTTGAGCTTTTTGTTGAAATATACTAGAAAAGACGATTGATTGATACAATTGAAAGGACATTCATGAAGGTGGAGGGCCTTTGTGATAATTACTCCTTGCGGGATTGTTTTGGACAATAGGCATATGCATTTAAGGGTGGAAACTGGCAGTGGATAATCCGTATTATCTGGTATTCGTATTCAAGAAAACACTAAAACGGCAAGCAATATCCATATCCAAATTAAAAATGGATGCGTATACGGATATTATCCGGATTTATTTCCCGGATACGGATGCGGATATGGTACTGGATTATAAAACAGATACGAATAAAGTTATATTAACCCATTTCAACAACTCTCTCTAAGTCTCTAACCCCTTAGCCCAATTATATAGCCCATTAAGCTCAATAGGTATAGCAAAACTCTATTTCTCTATGTGAGACATATTTTTATCATCACTTATCTATGTAGAACATATTACTATCATGTGTCATCGATTTATATATATAATTAACTCATCATCATGTTCATGTACTTATCTAGTTATGTGGTTTACCATAGTCTATCGTTAAATCTATAGAATATTCGTATCCGACCGAATTGAGTATATATCCGATTCGTATTCGTATTCGAGTAACATCCGATCCGTATTCGTATTTGACAACATCCGTATTCGTATCCATATTCGCTTTGAAAATATGGAAACAGAAGTGAGAATAGCACTATCCGATTCGTATCCGATCCGTTTCCACCCTTATATGCATTCTAAGACCATGTAATCGTGAAGTTGAGAATCTTTTTAGTCAGTAGGCAGTTAGTTTCCACTTCTCAGAGTAGAGAACCTTTTAGGCAGTAAGTAGTTTCTAAAGTAGAGACTAGAGAACCTTTTGGCTACTTTTTTCTTGGATGACCATTAAATTTGAAAGATGTTCTTTTCTTAAACCAATCAGCCTGCCAACTAGTTTGGTTGGCTTTTATTCTTTGAATTCTTCTTCAAGATGCTTGGCGTTCTTTTTCAATACCTACATGCTTGACAATTAGTTGCCTTAGATGTCAATAGTCTTGATATGGATGTAATTCCTTTGTGCCTAACAGGTTAACTTTTCCTTTTTCCCAATCGTGCAGGGTAAATTGCAGGCATCATATTCATTCAATCAGTCTGTCTGCTATCTTTTAAACCAACAAAGTTCCTTTTTAAAAACGTTTAAGCAATAATTCTTTTGGTGCGGGCAATTCAATAGTCCGGAAACAGGAAAAATATATATAGAAGACCCAGGGAAATGAAAAGGCAGCTTGATTAGCAATTTCCTTTCCGATCGCCTTACACATGAATCTCGATCTGAGTGAATAAACAAGCGCGGCAACTTGCCATTTTCTTGTTTCTTTATACGTCCAACCCATCACTACCGAGGCAGGCGCAAGTGCTGGTTTTCCTCTCACCACCCAATACCCCTGTCTACCTCTCTGCCTCCGCTCCGGCCGAGCAGAGTGGTGGTGGTGCAGCTGTGAGTGTGAGAGGAAAGGAGGCGAAGATGGAGAGGTATCTGCAGGAGCACTTCGACCTGCCGGCCAAGTACCCCTCCGAGGAGGCGCAGCGGCGTTGGCGCTCCGCCGTCGGCACGCTCGTCAAGAACCGCCGCCGCCGCTTCCGCCACGTGCCCGACCTCGAACAGCGCCACGAGGACCACGCCAAGCGCCGCTCCATCCAGGTCCGTAGTACCTGACCACGCCCTCCCTCCATTTCATCATAGTTTAGCTCATCTCGATCTCTCATACTGCTTCCCATCGTCAACCTCTACCGTTTCTGATCTCTCTTGGATGTGGTGTGGTTAGAGTTTTCGTGTGGTAACTGGTTCATGTCTGTGGAGAAGAACAATGGTCGATTATCGTTTGAGATCAAATAAAATCTGTGTTTTCGCCCAGTGTGTAGGTGCAGCAACGACCATTCGTACTGTTTTCTTGCCATCAGATCGTGACATGTCCATCGTTGAAACCTAGCACTTGAGAAAATAAAAATGGGTACTTTTCTGCCATTGTCTCGTCGTAGTTAGTGGGGCACCATGCCTGCGTTCTTATCATGTTGACTTGACCCTTCGTCCATGGACGGAGGGGCCAAAGGTCTTAATTACCTGTGCGGCCAAGCTGACTGCAACTCTCTCTTCCGGGAAACTTCCGCGAAGCAGCGTTGCAAATTGCCAAAAAGCAGCCTTATCGCATTTTCTTGTTGTCAATGAGGCATAGAAGCCCCCTCCTGTCACAATCTCGTGTAAATGCTAAATCGAAGACCATAACTTGACATCTCTAGCATCGAATAAGCTCTTCTTGTTTTCAAGTCCAAAAGAAAAGAAAGGATGTTTTCTTGTTTGTTTGGCTTTGGAGAATCTAGCATTATGTTCGAGTTCATGGATCGGTACTTTGTGGTTTCTGCTCTTGGTTTGGTGGTCCCAGCACGGAAAACTCTCCCGTTTCTTCCCAGTTTGTCATCTGAGCCTCCTCAATTCAGTTTCACCAGGGAGGTTCAGGTTCTTGTCTTTGCTAGGTACTCCCTCCGGCGCCCAGACCAAGGAACTGATGAAGCCGCGCTACACGCAGGAATCTGGTGAATTAAGTAGCACGTTTAGCGTTAATCCCGTCATTAAGAGGCACGGTTGTTTCGCTCCATTCCATCGCGCGCGACCGCCCAGCTTCTGTGATGTTTAGCTCTGATTGGCTCGGCCATATCTTGCATGCATGCACAATGAGTAGGCATATTTTGGTGTATGCATTGTTGAGAAGTACTGGTGAACTGCATGTGTTTGAAACGACGTATACAAAGCGACAAGATGCTCTGGTCCTAATCGGCGCCTAAGAAAATGGGACACGGTGAAAATGAATTGGCGCCTAATAAAATGGGACGGAGGGAGTTTCACTCGAGTTGTGGTTACAATTTACCAGTGTTCATTTAGTATGACATAATCTTATACTAACTGCTAAGACGTGTACTCTACTCCCTAAGCATTAGACTTGCTCGTGGCAAGCACTTAGCTGCCTCTTCTTTATAATCCAAAAGCATCCCCACTCTGGCTGGTTTGCAATTAAATTGTAAATAACATACTTTGGTGGCACCCTCATGTAAAAAAAGGTACATGGAAATAAATAAAAGTATTCAAGAGGAAATACTTGGAAAAGGAGTACCAGGGACAACATGAAAAGAGAAATGAATTTATGAAAGTATGTACTAGGCAAAACTTTACAGGTTGCCAAATTCGGGGGAAAAAATTCCAAGACAGAACAACACCAACATATCAGACAAAGACCATTAAAAATTATACAACATCATCGTGAAAGGAATGGGAAAATAAAATAAAACATGTCGCTGACTGGAAAACTAGATACTTTAGAATAGACAAAACATGGGCATTAGATTGTTATATACTCCCTCCGTCTCAAATTATAAGGCACGCGCGCTTTTCGAGATTGAACTTTGACCATTAATTAGACCAACAAAATATGATTTATATGTCACGAAAATTATACCATTGAATTCGTATTCAAAAGAAGTTTCAAATGGTATAATTTTAAAGTAACATGACTCATATATTATTGGTCTAATTAATGGTCAAAGTTCAATCTCGAAAAGCGCGCGTGCCTTATAATTTGAGACGGAGGGAGTATTCCCATAGGTTTTATAATGTTTTCTAGACTGTAATATTTTGTTTCCTGTAACTTCTTTGCTTTGTTGTAATTTCATCCCTTCTTTTCATTTATTTCCCATAGGCTTTCTTATGTTTTGAGCATTTTGGCATGCACTATGTGGTTGCTAGAAAGGCCTATTTAATATTAGCTGATGGAGGAGACTTAATTAAGACATTTGAAAGAAGAAACGATTGATTGATACAATTGAAAGAAGTACATCCATAAAGGTGGAGGACCTATGTGATAATTACTCCTTTGCTGGATTGCTTTGACAATAGGCATATGCATTCTAAAACCATGTAATCGTGAAGTGGGAATCTTTTTAGTCACCAGGCAGTTAGTTTCCACCTCCCAGAGTAGAGAATCTTTTAGGCAGTAAGTAGTCTCTAAAGTAGAGACGAGAGAACCGTTTGGCTACTTTTTTCTTAGACGACCATTAAGTCTTGAAAGATGTTCTTTTCTTAAACCAATCAGCCTGCCAACTAGTTTGGTTGGCTTTTATTCTTTGAATTCTTCTTCAAGATGCTTGGCATTCTTTTTCAAACCTACATGCTTGACAATTAGTTGTCTTACATGTCAATAGTCTTGATATGGATGTAATTCCTTTGTGCTTAACAGGTTGACTTTTCTTTTTCATAATCATGCTGGGTAAATTGCAGCATCATATTCAATCAATCGGTCTGTCTGCTTTCTTTTAAACCAACAAAGTTCCTTCTTAAAGACATCCAAGCAACAACTGGTTCTTTCTTTGGCTTCATTTCTAAGATATCACTGAAAGGAGTGAAAGTATTTATATGAAAAAAAATGACCTAGGATGATACGGGTATCTGTGGTGACATTAAATAGTAAATATGGACTTTGACATAACTTAAATCTAGGAGAAAAAAGACATCATGATAATGTAGATAATAATGTTGTTTGCACTAAAGGCCTGAAGCTATTGATTGTACAAAGCAACAAACCTTTGGAAATTGGGATACAGCTTCTACCTTCATATTTTGAAGAAAACCTTCCATGTTTAGCACCTTTTTTTCTTTTCACCCTACTGATATTTATTATTGCCATCCAAAGGGCTGTGTTAAAAGTATATATTATTGCAATGGGCCTCAATAAGTAGTATTGCTGTTACTTACCGGTTACTGCATTACAAATTTGTGATCATATCTTACAATTGCAAGAAAATAACCAAAATCTTGTGTGTAAGCAGTAATAATGTTTCCCTTCTTCGTATTTTCTTTACCAGGAAAAAATTCGGGTTGCCCTCTATGTGCAGCAGGCTGCAATCACTTTCATCGGTGGTATGAGTCTATGAGATAAATTTTCATGTTAGTTGTCCTCTTTTTGCATCAGTAACTCCATTTAACTTGTGTACCTTTCGATTTTAAAGGTGCCAAAAAGAACGAGTACCAGCTAACAGAGGATATAATCAAAGCGGGATTTTCCATCAATCCAGAAGAATTGGCATCAATAACAAGCAAGCATGATTTGAAAGCTTTAAAGATGCATGGTGGGGTAGATGGGATATCCAAAAAAATCCGTTCAACATTTGACCGTGGCATATCTGCTAGTGACTTAGATACAAGACAAACCATATATGGTATCAATCGTTATGCCGAAAAACCTTCAAGAAGTTTCTGGATGTTTGTTTGGGATGCATTGCAGGACATGACCCTTATCATTCTTATGGTATGTGCATTGTTATCTGCTGTAGTTGGCCTGGCATCTGAAGGTTGGCCCAAGGGCATGTATGATGGCTTGGGGATAATACTCAGCATTCTCTTAGTTGTGATGGTTACTGCTATCAGTGACTATAAGCAATCGCTCCAGTTTAAGGAGCTAGACAATGAAAAGAAGAAGATATTTATCCATGTAACCAGAGACGGCGGTCGACAAAAGATCTCAATATTTGACTTGGTAGTTGGTGATATCGTGCATCTATCAATTGGAGACCAAGTACCTGCTGATGGACTATTTATACATGGATACTCCCTTTTGATTGATGAATCCAGCTTATCAGGTGAGAGCGAGCCTGTGTATATTTCTCAAGATAAGCCATTCATCTTGGCAGGAACAAAAGTGCAAGATGGTTCTGCTAAGATGATAGTAACTGCTGTCGGCATGCGCACTGAATGGGGAAGGCTGATGAGCACATTGAGTGAGGGAGGAGAGGACGAGACACCGTTACAGGTTAAGCTAAATGGAGTTGCAACCATTATAGGGAAGATTGGCCTGATGTTTGCCACACTAACATTTGTAGTCCTGATGGTTAGATTCCTTATTGAAAAAGGTTTAACAGTTGGTTTGTCCAAATGGTATTCTACTGATGCATTGACTATAGTAAACTACTTTGCAATAGCGGTTACTATTATTGTTGTTGCTGTTCCTGAAGGGTTGCCGTTGGCTGTTACTTTGAGTCTTGCATTTGCAATGAAGAAGTTAATGAATGACAAAGCACTTGTTAGGCACCTTGCAGCATGTGAAACAATGGGATCTGCTGGTACCATTTGCACAGACAAAACAGGAACTTTGACTACTAACCATATGGTGGTTGACAAAATACGGATAGCTGAGGTTTCGAAGTCAGTTACCAGTAAAAATAGTTTGGGGGATCTTAATTCTGAGATTTCTTCAAGTGCATGGAGCCTACTTTTGCAGGGCATTTTTGAGAACACTAGTGCAGAGGTGGTCAAAGGAAAGGATGATAAACAAACTGTTTTAGGAACTCCAACAGAAATAGCGATATTAGAATTTGGCATGAGCTTGGAAGGATATCATGATGCTGAGGATAGGACCTGCACCAAGGTTAAGATTGAGCCTTTTAATTCGGTCAAGAAGAAGATGGCAGTATTGGTTTCGTTACCTGGTGGCACACACCGTTGGTTCTGCAAAGGTGCATCAGAGATTATTGTTGAGATGTGTGACATGGTGATTGACGAAGATGGAGATGTTATTCCCTTATCAGACGCTCGGAGAAAGAACATCATGGATACTATCAACTCATTCGCTTCAGATGCTTTAAGGACATTGTGCCTGGCGTTTAAGGATGTGGATGATATTGATGAGGATGCAGATAGTCCTCCAAGTGGTTTTACTCTGATAGCCACATTTGGCATCAAGGATCCTGTGCGCCCTGGAGTGAAGGAAGCCGTTAAGAGCTGTATATCTGCTGGCATCATTGTGAGAATGGTGACTGGTGATAATATCAATACGGCTAAAGCTATAGCCAAAGAATGTGGAATATTGACTGATGATGGCATAGCAATAGACGGACCAGATTTCCGTAGCAAGAGCCCAGAGGAGATGAGGGACTTGATACCTAAGATCCAGGTTTATTTCGTTTTTCTCAACCTATAAGTGCAATAAAACCTTGAGACAAATTTAATATTTATTGACATTTGGCAGGTCATGGCCCGTTCTTTGCCATTGGACAAACATATGCTTGTGACAAACTTGCGAGGTATGTTTCAAGAGGTGGTTGCTGTGACAGGTGATGGTACAAATGATGCTCCTGCGTTACACGAAGCAGATATTGGGCTTGCTATGGGCATTGCAGGCACAGAGGTACTATTTTCTTATGCAATTTGGATCTTATGGATGTAGCATTAGTAGAAACTGTAAAGATAAGACGTTTAAGCTGAATATGTATCAATCTCTGACTGTAGTAAGTTGGCACTGATAACCTATTTACGTGGCCTTTATTTTTCTCTTTCATCTCCGTGGTTGGAGCTATTTGTTGCTGTGGCCTGACATAAATTAACATCTAACAAGTCCATCAGCATAATCATTTCTCCTGTTCTCACTGCACTAATCTGTTACTGACTGGATCCTGTAACTGTTGCTTCTGTTAAAAAGGTGACTTAAAAAAGGTTGTATTCCGGCAACCCTCCTTAATCTTTTAAAGTTAGTGAGAGGATCTTGCATTTCTGCAGGTTGCGAAGGAGAGTGCCGATGTCATAGTACTCGATGACAATTTCGCAACTATAATAAATGTCGTAAGGTGGGGTCGTGCGGTTTACATAAACATCCAGAAGTTTGTGCAGTTTCAGTTGACTGTCAATATTGTTGCTTTAGTAATCAACTTTGTCTCAGCATGCATCACAGGTGTGTGCAACATTATGATATTCATGTGGTGCTATGTTTTTCTACTAAGTGGTTCTTGATATTCTCCGATCAAGTAACAGTATTTTCACTCTTGCGACAGGGAGCGCTCCTCTCACTGCTGTGCAGCTGCTGTGGGTTAATATGATTATGGATACATTGGGAGCTTTAGCTCTAGCAACAGAGCCTCCAAATGATGAAATGATGAAGAGGCCGCCTGTTAGGCGAGGCGAAAGTTTCATTACCAAGGTCATGTGGAGGAATATCATTGGGCAAAGTTTATATCAATTGGTTGTACTTGGAGTTCTCATGTTCTGTGGGGAAAGACTTCTGAACATCAAGGGTGCAGATTCCAAAACCGTTATCAATACGCTCATATTCAACTCATTTGTGTTTTGCCAGGTGAGTACATTATGGTGTACTGCTTGTTTAGTTGTGCTTACAGTTTAAGTTTTTGATTTTTGGTTCTCGTAGTAATGAGGATGTTCTTTTACCGATGATGCACCAGGTTTTCAACGAAGTAAACAGCAGGGAAATGCAGAAGATCAATGTTTTCCGTGGTATCATTGGCAATTGGGTCTTCATCGGAGTCATAACCGCGACGGTAGTATTTCAGGTGGTGATCATCGAGTTTCTCGGTACTTTTGCCAGCACGGTTCCGCTCAGTTGGCAGCATTGGTTGGTAAGCATCGGTCTAGGATCCATCAGCTTGATCATCGGTGCTGTCTTGAAGTGCATACCGGTTAAATCCGATAAAATCTCTGCGACTCCAAATGGTTACAGACTACTTGCCAATGGTCCTGATGACATATAGCTGGAGATTTGTAACAGAATAAGTGTCATATTTGTTACCAGTAGAATCCAAGGTGCATTTCCTTTTCTTTGTTCTGTTTGGGAAGTCAGTAACCAGCCACTGTCTTGGTTCAATCTTGCCAATTTGTTCTGCAACCTGTCTTTTTTGAAAGCGCTGTGTTCCTGTCCAATTTGTGTTGCATTTGTTAGGGAAATTCACTCCAACATTCTGGCTTAGGAGTACTATTGCTGGATTTATTCATTTTCAACCATATGCTATAAAAAATAATGAATAATTTCCTATCAGGTTAATGTGGCATGGTACTTTCGGTCTGTAATGAGCCGTGAATGCATGAGAGCGAGGCTGAAGGAACTGCGTGCAAATCATGAATCAGACCCTCTCCCAATTAGAGTATATGCTACCACAACACTTCTCGGTAACTGATGCAAATAAATTTGAGTAAATTTTAGAAAACCACAAATATCAAGGCATTAGTAACATAGAAACGTAGTTTGTAATTTTAATTCACATAACCACAACTTTTGAGGCAAACGATTTCAAAGAACCCACTTCCGTCAACCTCCGTTATACCCAGTAAAATATGACAGGTGGGTCCCACTTGTCACTCACACGAACAAGACAACTCCACCTATCTGCTTCTTTCTTCTGCCTCTCCTCTTGCTGTTCCTCCCACGATCCCATTTCTTCTCCTTTGCTCCTTCCTTCTTGTGCTTCCTGTTCAAATTGATTCCCGCGCTTCTGTCATCACCGTCTCCTTCGTGTCCTCCATCCCAAGCTGCATCCTCCGCTGCACCGATACGCGACTTTGGCCAGGTATCCGCGTCCGATACCGTATCCGATATGGATGCGATACGGATACGTCGCCGATACGTATCCACGGAGTATCCAGCGATTAAAGCGTGAAAATAAATAAGAAAAATACCGGATACGTCGCCGACTCGCCGGCGACGCGCCGCGGACACGGCCTGGCCCATTATCACGCTGAAAGATCGAGGTTTATTGACTAGAGGGGAGGTGAATAGGAGATTATCAAATTTTAACAAATTTGCTGCTTAGCATGCAATTGGTGAGGCAGATTAAAGATGAAGCAGCAGAGAACAAACAATAATCAACTCTAATGAAGAACAACACAAAGCAAAGAGCTAAAATCGAAGACAAGAGGATTTAACCCGAAGTTCAAGCTGTTGGCAACAACTCTACGTCTTCGTTTGGAGAGGCTGAGCACTTAGCTCCGAAGACACACAGTCTTCACCTTTTTCTCCTTGAGCTTGTGTCCACTTAGGATCTGCTCAACACTCTTGGTGGATCTTGAGGTGATCCCCGGACCTTCACAAACTTTGGAGGCGATTCCACAAGTTGGAGCTCTTCCAAGACACCTAGCCGGCTAGGAGATGCCAAATCTCCAAGAGTAATAGCTCAGATCTGCTAGGCTCGAAGAAGCTCAGCTTGAATGCTCAATCCAAGTCTCAAATCTCTCAAATGCTTTCCTCTCTCAAAAGGGATCTCAATGGAGTCAAGAGGAAGGGGAACACACAGTGGAGAGAGTTGCTTTTTGCGCTAAGTGTCCTCCCGAGCCCGCAGGGGGTCGGGGGCTATTTATAGCCTGTCTGCAGAAAAGAGTCGTTGGACTCAGAGATTCTCTTCCGGTTCAACCGGAAGACAAATCCGGTAGCACCGGGATTCAAACCAATGGTCAGATCTGAAGAACAACTGATGCACAGTGAAAGGCTTCACCACGAAGGCGGTAGGTCCGGAGGAAACGCGGTCACACCGGGTTTGCAGAATGTGCTCACCAGAGCAACTTCCAGAAGCGAATCCCGGTTGTGCCGACTTTGAGGGCGGTTGTGCCGGGTATGAAGAAATGGCGCATTCTTCCTTACAGAGAAGAAAAACGGCCCAACCGGAAACATACCCCGGTACATCCGCTTCAATAGAAGACATAGGTCCAGAAGATGTTCTCGGTGCAACCGGAAGACAGAACCGGTGCAACCGCAGACACATGAAGAATAGGACTTAGTCTGAGACAAACTTGGCCCTAAGTCCAGAAGAGATTCCCGGTGCAACCGGAAGACAAGCCCGGTGCAACCGCGGACAACTCAGAAGGCGACTTAGACTAGGGCATCAAAACGACCTAAGTCCAGAGAGGATTCCCGGTGCAACCGGAAGACAAACCCGGTGCAACCGCAGACAAACGAACAGGACTTGGTCTAGGGTACAGAAGCATATTCCGGTAGTACCGGACTCCCAAACCGGTCGTATCGGTTTCCGGAATATGAAACTAGGGCAAACCCTAAGCGGCAGGGTTCCCTAACTCTCCAACACAGAGGCCATTCTCGGCAGCACCGGATTTAAGACCGGTTGTGCCGCAACTGAAGCTCTTCAAGGTTGAGACTGCTAAGTCCTCAAACCTTGCATCAGAGGTCAATCCCGGTACAACCGATTCTTCAAACCGGTACAACCAAGAATCACAATCTGTGTTTCAGAAAGAGATTTCAAAAAGGATTCCTTTGAGATTTGAACTGAGCACTTAAGAAGATCCTTCCTAGAGCTTAACTTATCTGACCCCTCTTAATAGGCGGCTTGTCCTATAGACTCAAATGATCTTCGATCATATAAACCCTAGAAAATCTGCACTAATCTTCTAGATCCAAGCCTTTCTTCAACATCAATTTTTAGGGGTCGTCATTCACTGGTTAAACCAATCACTTGGGGACTAATCACCTGTGTACACTTAGTAAACCATTAGTCCCTTAATCGTTTGTCATTAATTATCAAAATCCATTAGGGGCACTAGATGCACTTTCACACGCGCCACGTTTAACCTAAGCCCTCACCGCTCCACGGGTCCGCCTCCACCCCTCCGCTTCCGCCTCCGCGTCCGCCCCTCCGCTTCTGCCTCTGCCGCCGCGTCCGCCCCTCCCTTCCCGCCGCAGCCGGCCTGGGTCCACCTCCTCCTCCCTCCACCTCCGTCGGCGGCCACTGGAGCGGCAAGCTCGGCCTGAGGCGGCGTGGGGAGCTCCGCCCGAGGTGGCACGGCGCAGCGCGAGCGCGGGGAGCCGCCCCTCCGCCCGGCGGCCGGCGCCCGCTGCCCCTTCCACCGCCACCGCCCCCTCCCGGAGGCCGGAGTCAGCCACCCAGCTGGCCGGCTCCGCCCGGCCACTACCCTAGGCCGGTAGGCCCCCTAGGCTGCCGGAGCTCCGGAGCTCGTGGTCGCCGAGACGCCGACTCGCCGTCGGCTCCATACCCAGAGGCCCAGATCCCTTTTTTCAATTTGTGCAGGGTGAGTCTGTCCTCCACTCCTCCTGTCCTCCATCCCTTTAGTAGTTTAGTTCTTTATTTGCAAAGCAACAACATGTGAGTATGTGACTATGTGAGCTCCGAACTGAGAACAGCAACAGCAATTGTTTAGATTATATGATCGCTCATTGGTTTCTTTGAAATGAACGCAATTGTTTAGATTATATGATTGTTTGGACAGTATGATTGTTTGGTTCCTTTGCAAACAGCAATGTATAAATGATTGTTTGGTGTGTGTTGCTTGCTCTGCAACATATAAGATGGTTAAGATATATTATGTTCAGATGTGAAGCTAGGCTCCTGTTTGCTTAAAATTGATATTATCCTTACATGTTTTAGGTGTAAGAATTTAGAAAATGGCAATAAGTGGCTCTGCAGGTTCTTCTTCAAATAATCCTAGTCCAAGACAAAGAGAAATCACCAACATCAAGGCCCCATTGTGGGATATGTATTATATTTATTTTATATTAAAAAAAATATAGACGTATCCCCGTATCGGTGTTTTTAGGAATTGACGAATCCCCGTATCCGTATCGGTCCGATACGTATCCACGTATCCGTATCCGTGCAGCTTAGGCTGCATCCCGAGTCACCAATCCTGCGAGAGCAAGCTTTTCCCTCCCAACCCAATGCAAGCGCGCGTCCCTGCGGTGGCGCACCTGGCACGAATAGAGTCTGGCGAGCGCCTCTTCCTCAAGAAGAACTACTTCCATGCCGACGCGCCCCCGAACAGGGCCGTTTGCCCGTGGCCGGCTGCCCAACCCCAAGGACAGCAATGCAACACCCTTCAGGCCGCCCAAACCCTCCTCCCTGCGCCTAAAGTAATTGATTACCTCTCTTGTAGTACTTAGTTGTCGCTTGCAGCTGTGCTGTAGTTGCTTAATCAATTCATGGAGTGATTAGGAGGGTTTGATGTGTCGTTGTGTTGTAGCATTTGCTGCTGCTGCCACTGTTTGTTGTAACATAAGCTTGATTATAGGAGTCAAAGGAGAGAGATGTGAGGACGAAGAAGATTGGAGGAAGAAGATGCTGACAGGTGGGGCCATCGTGTATCTGTGAGTGATAGGTGGGTTCCGCCTGTCATATTTAGGTGGGTTCCGCCTGTCATATTTTGTTGCACGTAACTAAAATAAAATAAAATAAACTGTGGTTACGTGAAACTAAAATTAAAAACTATGTTTCTGTGCTACCAATGCCTCAATAGTTGTGATTTTATGAAATTTACTCAATAAATTTTGACTGTCAGTTTGTTATCTCAAAGATTACGATGTCAACTGGCAGTAGAAAACGATACAACAACTAAGCCTTTTGTCCCAAGCAAGTTGGGGTAGGCTAGAGATGAAACCCAATAAAAAATTCATAAGCCAAAAGATAAAAGAAAATGACTTGAAAAGAAAATTATGGTTCGAGCACGTGGATCGCTAATTTCCACGTAGTCTTATTTAGAGACAAATCTTTAGATACATTCTAATCTTTTAAGTCTCTTTTTACTGCCTCATCCCATGTCAATTTTGGTCGCTCCCTGCCCCTGCTAATATTGTCGATAGATCTTAGAATACCGCTATGCACCGGTGCTTCTGGAGGCCTCCGTTGGATATGTCCAAACCATCTTAGTCGATGTTGGACAAGCTTCTCTTCAATCGGTGCCACCTCCACCCTATCACGTATATCCTCATTCCGAATTCGATCCCTTCTTGTATACCCACAGATCCACCGTAGCATATGCATCTCTGTGATACTTATTTGCTGGATGTGTTGTCTTTTAGTGGGCCGACATTCTGCTCCATACAATATCGCAGGTCTAATCGCCGTCCTATAAAACTTACCTTTTAGCTTCTGTGGGACCTTTTTGTCACAAAGAATGCTAGATGCTTGTCGCCATTTCATCCACCTTGCTTTGATTCTGTGGCTAACATCCTCATCGATACCACCATTGCTCTGTAGCATTGATCCCAAGTATCGAAAAGTGTCTTTCTTAGGCACTATTTGTCCTTCTAGACTAACATCTCTCTCCTCACACCTAACACCACTGAAATCGCACCTCATATACTCGGTTTTGGTTCTACTAAGTCTAAACCCTTTCGATTCTAAAGTTTGTCTCCACAGTTCTAATTTCCTATTGACACCCATTCTACTCTCGTCTACTAACACCACATCGTCAGCAAAGAACATACACTAAGAAATATCTTCTTGTATATCCCTCGTGACTTCATCCATCACTAAGATAAAAAGGTATGGGCTCAAAGCTGACCCTTGATGTAGTGCTATCTTAATTGGGAACAATAGTGGGAGAAAAAAGGAAGAAGAAAAAGAAACATGATATCACGATCAAATTCTACAGGTAATGACTAGATAATTTTTAGAGCAGAAAGAGAACAACATTTTCAGAGTTACATACCATCCACAAGCTCTACCATATAGTCGTCTCCATTATACAGGAAATTGTCTGACAGCAAAGCAGTAACATCACTTAAATTCCCACCAGAAACTACAGCTCGGTTAAAAACAACTCTATAAGCAGAACCACTTCAATAAAAATTGGGATGATATGTTCAAAGCTCAGTCTCTGAAGTGCATTGCCATCATGCGATGATGAAAGGGAGCACGGTCAACATGAATGCCTCGTAAGTGAAAGTTGCAGACCCAGAGTATGCTGTGTCCTTCTCCTTAAACTTCTCAGTGAGACCCTGCAAAAGTAGTTGAAACAAATCAGCTCCGTAATATGCCAAAATATTACTGTGTCTTTTTGCACAGTATGGTGATGGAATTACCTTAACTGTAAGGCAGCATCTGCACAGGTAAAGGAAAAAGAATTAGGATTGTTATATAGGCAAAATTGGAATAAAATAGAAGGATCAAAATATTCTTCAAACTGTATTGAACATGAGATCAGCTTTACAGCAGAAAACAAAGAGTCCAATTGATGGATAACCGTTTTTCAGTTTGATCTTTCACCAGTTGGCCGAGTTTTTAATTCATAAAATGGACAAACTGACTAAATGGCATACTAGAAATATCAACAAGCTATGGACACTTGACCCATGACAGCACCATAGTGATCCATGATTCTATTTTCTATTAACAAATGAAGCTCAAATTCCTGAACATTATCAGATTGCGCTAAGCTTTGAACAGGATCGCTTCACCAGTTCCGATCTCAAATAAGAAAAAATCTAAGAAACTATTGAAACTTAATCTAACTAAGTTTTAATAGATTAGATCTTGCAAAAGCTTGTACTGTTTATTAGGAACAATCCGCCAAATTAAATCGAAGGAGTAATCTTACTCGATAAAGTTATCATACTCGACTGCTTTGCTCATGCCCCCAGTCTTGTCAAATTTAGACACAAGCAAGTCTAGCACAGTTGGAGAAACTGAAAAACCCAGACTGAGAAGAGCATCACGCAGCTCTGATGCATCAATTTTGCCGCTTCGGTCACGGTCAAACCTCTCAAATATAGACTGCACAATATCAATGGAAATGTAAACATGCAATGTTAATAAGTATTTCATTAGATAGATTAGCTGATTAGTTCCCCACAAAGAAGAAAAAGAAACTTGAAGCTGTAGTATCTCACCCTCCAATTCTGAAGACTGTAAAACACAGAAGTAAACTCCTTGGGCCCTGGAAAAACCAAAGGCAAATGTTACAAAATGTGAGAGGCTAATGAAACAAGGTAAAAAGATAAAAGGAAAATGCTGAATTTCAAAAATAGTATATGTATATTTCACACACTTAAAATAAAAAGGGGAAAAATCAAATGCTAGAAAATTTTATATACCAGTTCAATATCCGAAACATGTCACTGGTATCAGAGTTTAGACCAATCAAATAGTTTAGAACTCATGATTCAAACTCCACACGGAAAAGAAAAACACACACACAAATATAGAACCACTGAAAATCATTAAAAAGTAAAGATATGGTTCTTCGAATCAAAAGGAATCTGAACCAAACTTACTACCAAAACTAAGCATAAGAGGAAATAGGTAGCAGACCACAAATTCAAACTGTGTGCCATAGTAAGATCAATTCTAAACCAAAATTTCTTCTACTACAGAACTTACATACTGATTGACTCCATCCTGCAAATAAATTGCTGACAAACACTAGTTTCATCCCAACAGAAATCACCTCTGGTTTAGGAGGGGGTGGTAAAAAAAAAGGCTTTCACAAGTAGGATAAACTCCGCTAGGGTCTAACTTGAAAGGCGTTCCAAGCTTGCACAAAGCTTAAATTGAGCTCTTCACTCAGATGCTATACAGAATAAATTGTCATTTCCGAGATCCCTCTCTCTTTGTTTAATCATCGTCCATTTTTTTGACTTCTGTAAGCATAATATTTTGTGGATCATACTGTTTCTAGTGTCATCAGAAAAGTGCTGCCTGCTAGTGGTGATTGAATAGGATTCTATTCTTCAACTGCATGCTGGTAAAGTTTAAACACCATGATGACAAACAAAATATTTTTCAAATATAAAAGTAGCCTATAAAATATTATGAAGATACTTATGTGTACAGTGTTTGAGTAAACTTTACAACAGTGACCACAAACTTCTCTAAAACTAGAAACATAGGCTATCGTGAAAAACACATATTCAATTTATAAGCCAGAAGTGATCTATTTATTCTATCTTACTTCCAAAATCAACCTTTTCATGCTACATGCTAGCTTATTGTCCAGTATGTAGAGTTATGCCTTATGACACCATTAGTTTTGAATACTCTAAAAAAGGAAGGCCGGAGGTGGGGGAGATAAAAACTTTGGGATATATTGATTTAGATTGAATTGCAAATACATCAACGTAATTAACTCAATTCTGAAATGCAATACGCAAGTGGGTTCTCTCAAATAGAGTCGAAGACTTTTTTTCTGTAAATACTGCGTGTTTGAATTCCATTATCATATGATAATACTATATTTTTATTTTTTTTTATTGTATTATACCTTTATATATTCTAGATATACAGAATAGATGAATCTCGATTTGTCAAACAAAAGGTGCTGAGTTGGAATCCCATTCTAAGGATTCTTGTGGTTCCAAAGAATCCAGCTATAGAAGCACCAGGAACAGGGAGCTCTCCCCTTTTTCCGCCCAACTCTTTGATCTTAAACTTAAGAATGCTGGTTTTAAGAATGAGTGATTGCGCTTCTCCGACCCTTACTGCCCAACCGGAGAGTGGACAGCTAATGTGTTCTACTTACTGAACAGGGTCTATAGTCGGTCCGTGACACATTCCTTAAATGGACCAGGTTAAACTGAAAGTAGAGAATTTACCATCTCGAAAAGAAAGTAGAGAATTCACATTTTACAGAGCTTTGTATTAGGAGATGCAGCTCTGAGAAAAAAGCAACCCACACTTTTGCATCTATTGAAAACCATGTTATGTCACATTGTGAGGATAATAAAATACAACAATCACCTAGTGGCTAGTGATGTGCTGTGATAGTATGATATACATAACAACACAAAAGCTTGTGGTTTTCCTATGGAAAACTCATTAAAGTTGTAACTAAGGTGGTTGCAATTATTACCAACAGGAGCCTCATATTATTTGGCATGTGTATCTAACAGTAGGCCACATGACCACGGAGTGAAATCCAGCGAAGATGACTCCAAACTATCTGCAGTTCTATTGAAACCTTCCCCACAAAAAGATAATTAAACATTGATCCACTTTGATGAACTTAACAAAAAGATCGCTGCAACACGAAAAGTGAAGGGAACGGAGGAAGGAGGGATGCGCATACCGATCCTGTGGACGTTGGTGTTGGTGAAGAGGTACATGAGGAGGCGGACGGTGCGGAGGCTGAAGCTCTGGTTGTACCCGGACAGCGCGGACTGCAGCTCCTTGTCGTCGATCGTCCCGCTGCCGTCGCGGTCCGCCGCCTGGAAGCACGCCACCACGTTGGGGTCCGTCCCGGGCGGGAACGCCGACGGCACCAGCGCCGCGAACGGGCTCCCGTACCCAGCAGCAGCTCCGTACGGCGCCGCCGCGGGAGGCGGGGCCCCGTATGGCGCCGACGAGGGCGGTGGCGCGCTGTAGGGCTGCCCGGGGGGCGGAGCCCCGTAGCCACCGCCGCCGCCGTAGGGCTGGGGCTGGCCGGCGGGTGGACCCCCGTAGCCGCCGCCGCCGCCCCCGCCCCCGCCCCCGCCGTAGGACTGGGGCGGGGCCCCGTAGCCGGCACCGCCGCCGCCTCCGTAGGGCTGTGGCTGGCCGGAGGGCTGGGCGCCGTAGTAGGGGTAGGAAGCGGAGGAGGAGGAGGTCTTGCCTTCCTTCGGAGGCTTCTCGCCGTAGGCAGGTGGGGCGGAGGGGGCGGGGGAGGAGCCGTAGGGGGGCGGAGGCCCGTAGCCTCCACCGGCGGCGCCGTAGGGGTAGCCGGCCATGGCGGGGTTGAAGGCGAGGAAGTGATGCTGCCTGGGGAATTGGGAATCGCGAAGTCGCCTATCCTTTTCTCTGTCGAGATACGAATGGAACCCTGGGAGCGGGTCGGGTGTTTTTTCCGCCAAAAAGTCGCTTCTAGCCCTCCACCGAATAACAATAGTAATTTTAGTCCCATCAAGAGTATACAGTTAAATTTAACCCCACAAATAACAAATAGACGACACGTGGCACCTATAGTAGGTTGGATCGACCCACGACAGTATGTCGGTCGTGCGATAGACCACGTGTCGCGTCTCCGACCCGGATAGGTCACGTGTCGCGTCTTTAGACCACAACATATGGCCCTGTCACGCGGCTGTCGCGCGTGCCGACACGCTGTCATGGGTGGGATCCATGATATGTCCCTGTCGCGGTTTAGATCCACGACATGTGCCACGGGTCGTCTATTCGTTGCTTCGTGGGGTCAAATTTGACTTTATATTTGGAGGGGACTAAAATTGCTATTGTCACTCGACAAGGAGCTAAAATTATATTTTTGCCGTGTTTTTGTGGTGGACAACGGTGTGGGAGGCTGGGCTTTCTATGATAAATTCACGACACGCCTCATGCAAATCTCAGCGAGGTAATCGAGGACGGCGACAACACGGTCTCGCGGTGCCGGCCGCCAGATGGGCCGGTGCGTTGCGTGGAGATGAGACATGCCGGGAGCGTGATGTTCCCTTTCTTTTTTCCCCGTGACCTGTCGTAAGGTAACAATGCGCTAATGGTCACGCCATGCTACAACGATTTCAAGGTGGGTAGCCCAACCTACAAAACTTGATCTATAGTCGTGCAAGCTCCATCAATGCCATGGCTCGTGATTTGCTGCTGAAGGTGCACGCTTCATGTCCGCACTATATGAGCTCCACGATCATGACCACGACCACGACCCACTTCACCCTTTTGTCTGGACTCCCACAGGTAGAGGCAATGCGGTGTTGCGATCCACCGCCCTAAAACTCCGTCACTTCTGCACCGGTCTTGTTAGGAGTTCTTGTCAAAGTTAAGTGGATGGAATCCATTAATTTCTAGAAGTTTTTAGTTTTCGCTATTGCTTCTTTCTATATTAAGTTATGGATGGGAGAACACTATGCCTGAGGCTAGCTCATACACATCAATTAAAATTATTGATAATTTTATTGATATTGTTGTAAATTACGAAGTCAGAGATGAGGAAGCTAGTCATCAACTCATATACCTGATGATACGACGTTTTCCATCTATTGGTGTTCAAAGTAAAAATTAGGTACTAATATATTTTTCTTGTTAAACTATTAATATAAAATCAACGACGGGACGAGCGGGGAGGAAGGTGCCACCTCCTGAACAACCCTAATTGTAGAAGGAGACTAGACGGCAGAGGATAGTGCTGATTGTGGCACGACGGGATGTTACCCGGGGAAGAAGGGGGAGGGCAACAAGCGAGTTGGAAGGAGCGGTTAAATGGTAAATACGCCCGATCGACGGCCCACCGGCTTCCACGTACGCAACGAAACTACATCCACGTACCCGGCCAGTGGCCACCTCACACGTCCACGGCGCTAACCCTCTTCTCTTCCCCATTGTATGGGTGGCTCACACCACCACGCGTACGTAGCACCACTGTCGCACAGCAGCATGGCAGCCATGGTGAGAGCATGCATGCCGCTCCCCACCCCTCGTGCCGCCGCCTCATCCTCCTCCGCCGCCACGGCCGCTGCTGCCACGAGCAAGCTGCGCTCCAGCGCCCGCGTGCTCGTGCTCGGCGGCACCGGCCGCGTCGGCGGCTCCACGGCCACCGCGCTCTCCAAGCTCCGGCCCGACATCAACATCCTCGTCGGCGGCAGGAACCGGTAATCGCCCCATCTGTACCACTGTCTCGTCGTTTCAGTTCCATTCAATCAACTGAAAATGGAGGCCTTTTAGTTCGGTTAGAAAATTGGCACCATTTGCAGTTTTGCACTACCCATTATCTAGTTAGTTCAGTTCTCTCTCAAAACGAAAAAAACATGGACTAGCAATTCTCTAGTAAGCATCTATTTATTTATTGCTCTATTTTGCCAGGGAGAAGGGTAAATCTTTGGTATCTAAACTTGGTGAGCAATCCGAGTTTGTGGAGATTGATACTGGCAACGCAACCGTGTTGGAGGAAACGCTACACGGTTAGTAATGCAAATTATGCAAAAGCCTGCTTGTGATGTGCGTAATTGAGACCAATGGATAATTTTACTCCATGAGCGACATAACTGACTCAAGATTTGAACTATCCCCAGGTGTGGATTTAGTTGTTCATACTGCTGGACCTTTCCAAAGGGAGGCTGAGTGCACTGTCTTGCAGGCAGCGATATCAACTAAGGTGAATGAAAACATGCTATGCTTGAGGCCAACTAATTGCATGAGTTTGCGTTACATCTGTTGAACTTAGTGATATGTTAACTGAAAAGGCTATTGGCTCACTTAACTTTTGGTGAACAGACAGCATATATTGATGTTTGTGATGATATGGATTATTCGTGGAGAGCGAAAGCTTTCCATGAAGAAGCAAAAGCTCAAGGTGTTCCAGCTATTACAACTGCCGGCATGTATCCTGGAGTGAGCAATGGTCTTACTCCACATTCATATCATACAACACATCAATTAAGCTTGCTATTTTTCTATTTACATTTTCCAGTAACTGTTATATGTTCTTTGACTTGTTTCCTTTAGTGCCCATGAATGTCCTTGTTTAATTATCCTTGTTCTTTTGATTAGGACCACAGCAGCATTACTTCGAATAGTAACTTGAACAAATGACATGCCATTCCAAAATAGTATTCAAAATTTCAAATGGGAAGATATTATGAAGCTAGTATAAAGAGGTATAAACAAGGAAATTATGCGTGAAATCACCAAATTGATTAGTGCCATGTATTAATATGCCAAAACTCGAAATATATGTAGAATTACAAAGCTATCAGAAAGTATGTTGAGCAATGAATTGCAGTGTTACATAACCATGTCCTCATCAAAGTGAGGAACTAGATCACACATGCCTTCTTCCATTATGAAAGTGTGTGTATTTAATTTTGTGTGCTTTTTACAGATCGCGATGCTTCAGTTAAGTAAGAGCTGCAGATATCTAGAAGAGTGTCATATCCTAATCTTTTGAGTGCTTACTGATGTACTGTATTCTTTTCTAACAGTGATGGCTGCTGAGCTTGTGAATGCTGCCAGAAGTGAAAATGATGGAGAACCTGAAAGACTAAGGTTAGGAGAGTTCTATATAAAAAATTTCTGGAAAGGGAAAAGTCAAAATAGGCATTAAGTACATAAAGGGTGGTTGGATTTGACGTTACTAGTATTCCTATGCATCCATATTTATGCCCATGTTGCTAAATGCTTTTTAGATTCTTCTATTATACTGCAGGTTCTGGTGGTGCTGGCCCAACAATATTGGCAACAAGTTTTCTGCTTCTTGGGGAGGATGTAATTGCATATAACAAAGGTACTTTTGACTTCTTCATTGATCCACCTATGGTATTTCTCCGTGAAGAGGAAAATACGAATTTATTCTCATTACTGATTTAGGAGAAGAAATCAAATTGAAGCCCTACAGTGGAGCTCTCAACATTGATTTTGGAAAAGGAGTCAGAAAGAGAGATGTTTACCTACTGTAAGTACTTTACGGTATTATTTACTTTTTCGTATCTTACAGTTGATAATTGACAAACCAGAAAACCAATGGGACCAGAAAGGTCTTATTTATTTTTCTATATCTTATAGCTGACAAATTGTAAATCCAACGTCAACTATTTCAGGAATTTGCCTGAAGTAAAGAGTGCTCATAAATTTTTAGGTGTGCCAACTGTCAGTGCTCGATTTGGTACTGCTCCTTTCTTCTGGAATTGGGGAATGCAGGCGTTCGCAAACTTTTTACCCGTTGTATGTCTTCTTCTCAACTATGTGTTTTATGAAATTACTTTCTTTGAGCCCTTTTAGTTATTGTTGCCACTAGTATTCTAGTGGTAGTAATTAAAGATAGCAGAAGTTGCAAACAACCAATATCATTTATTTTTCGGTAATATAAACAATACACCTATATTTTCTGTATTACTGGGGCTGAAATATTGAAAGAAAAATATTAATATTTAGGATGAAGTTGATGAGTTCGTGCTAATTTGGAGTATACCTGACTTCAACTTGGTCCTTCTTAGGAGTTCTTGAGGGATAAAAATAAGGTTGGAAAGTTGGTTGAATTAGTTGATCCTTATGTTCGAGCCATTGATGGCATTGCAGGAGAGCGTGTCTCCATAAGAGTAAGTATTTTTCTTTACCTCTGTTTAAAAAATACTAGTACTATTCAAGCTGTGAACAGGGTAAGAGCATACTAATTCTACTGTTCTACTCAAGCTGTGTACATAGTAAGAGCATACTAATTCCACTCAAGCTGTGTCCAGAGTTGCACCTGCAGCTACTGATGACCATTTTTGGGTCAAATTTATTTTGTTTGTGCAGGTAGACTTGGACTGTTCAAATGGCTGGAATACTATTGGATTGTTCTCCCATCGAAAATTTTCTGTGTAAGTACAGCGTTCTGCATGAGCAATTGAGTATTCTCAAGATCCATTACCTAATTGTTTTTTAACATTACTTATCATCAGCTATCAGATTATTTATCCATAGCCTGTAGTGAGCTTAATATTAATTGTCTCCAAATAAGAGCACATTATCAGAAAATTATACTCTATATTCAAGAGTTTCCTTTGGTTTTAAAACGCCTTTTATATGGAAGCCATCTATACCCATGCTTATTTAAAGCTGAGATAATATCCACTTCATCAAATTTCTGCATGCGTCCTTGACCCTCAATCCTAGGGATATACTTGAATTTTGGAGAAATAGTTACTTTATGGCTCATTTGACAAATTCTGGTGTACTTATCAATTTTCAGAAGTGCCCAATACAACCTGCATCTCATCTAAGTATTTTAGATTGGATTTTCAGATCAGTGGGCTATTCAGTGGCAGCATTTGTTCTAGCAGTTCTGGAGGGAAGCACGCAACCAGGCGTTTGGTTTCCAGAAGAGGTGCGTAGTGCTCAAATGGAAGGAAAAATAATGGAATAGTTGACACAATAAAGTCCTTTGCACTTTCTAAAACCATCTCGGTTATTCGTAATGCAGCCAGAGGGAATAGCAATTGAATCAAGGAAGCTGCTTCTTGAGCGTGCGTCTCAAGGGACAACAAACTTCGTGATGAACAAGTGATTTCCTCTCTGTCCAACTTCATAATTCAAGTGGTTATCTAATATTGTGTATGTTAGCTAACATAGTTCTGTCACTTGGATTGACAGGCCTTCCTGGATGGTAGAGACTGATCCAAAGGAAGTTATCCTGGGAATATATGTGTGAGAAAAACTGGAAAAAAAACAGATTGAATCTGGATACAACAGTTCACAACTTTATCCTAATTTTGTCAATCGAATCTTGGAGAAACTTACGAAGTCTGGAGGTGTGATCAAGGATAAGTAGCCGCGACAAGTTGTGCGGGGCAGCATGCACCAAGCAGAATCCTCTCTATGACATTCCTGTGTGATTATTTGGTCATACAGTTTTGGAAAAGGCTGTAAATAACATAATGATTTCGTGTGCTAGAATAGCGTAGAGTGGGCAAAACCGTGTTACGAAATATTATCAGGGCAAAACTGTACACGGGATCAATACCTGAACTGTATCATGATAGAAATCACTGAACATTATTGCATGAAAAAGGCTTCCTGAAGCTATTAGATGCACCAATGTTGGCACATGAGTATTAACACTCCACAATACTAAATGGAAAAGAAATAGTATGTACAAAACACTATAATACAATGGAGACCATCATGCATGGAATGATAGGTATGTATAATAAAAGAAAAGAAATCTCAAGGTTGAATCAAATTTGTGCTGAAACGATCTTGGCTAAATGTTTCCACTTTGCATTATATAGCATTCCAATATTCCATACAAGTAGAGTATTGCTACTTCTTTCGGAGGTAGATTAATTTACATGAACAGGTTTGTGCAATACGCTAATAAGGGAATTGCGCAGCAAATCATCACACATCAGATCGACCAACGACCACACCACAGCTAAAGAACACTTTCCTTTTTAGCAAGCTTGCTTGACATCTCCAGAGAGCCTCCTGGTGCTGCTGCCTCCGTCTGTGTGGCCTCTTGAGGAGGAGCAACGTCCCGCACCCAGTGCTCCACAAGCCTTTCCATGGGCACTTTGATCACATCACGGCGAACACCAATATCTGACACATATCGCCCCACACAATACATGCTGCTTGTCACAATTGCCAGACTGCCAGCACTAGTTGTCAGGAAACGCAGCGGCGACGAGACCAACATGCTGAATGCAGCCGTCAGGGACGCCAGCTGCCCGCTGCGCCCAACGCTGTAAGTGGTCTCGACAAGCAGCTCTGTCTTGCAGTATATTGCAAAGTCCTCACAGTTGTTCTTGAACAGGCTATACATGCCAAAGCCATTGTCGAGTAAGTGTCAGGCACGGTGGACGACAAGATGAGCAGCGTCAGAGGGAGCCATGGTGCACGTTCCTCCGCGCGTTTTGGCAAGGAAGAAAGAGGGCGACACGGCATAGTCGAAGAGGTAGAGATTGCCCCCATCCAAGAAGCAATCGAGGCAGGACATTATGACTCCCTGGGGCTTGATGAGGTGGCCACATTTCTCGCAGGGAGGGCTGTCTCCTGCCGCCAGAGAGGAGCTAAACAGAAACTTGTCCAAGAACATTCCTGTTCCGATTTCGTGTCCAGCTGCTCGCGTAAAATGGTTTACCATGCCATCTCCAGCGTATATCCCTGGCAATGGAAGATCAAACTAGTAAGTACTGCTGTACAGTGTACGGGCAAACAAGTCAAGAGGAAAGCATGTAATGAGCATATGTATGGGCACAACTAGTAGCATAGGCAATACGAGTGTGGAATTCTTTTTCATGAAACGTGACTTGAGAACGTAGAGATCAATCTATAAGAGCTTGTCTAGTAGTCTTAACGATCGTGCAAAACCTTTGCATCAAATATAAAGCGCTCGAAAGTAAATTTACAAATGTACAGGGTGGCCGAGACCTACAACCGACTCTTAACAGTCCAGATTGAACAATTAGGCGTAGGACTTGGGCTATAGCTGAATCACATAAAACTTGCCAACCCCTTCGCGCCGGCTTAAGTCCAAGCACTGAACTCGTTGTGAATTCTTGACACCGCATCCGAGGAGATCCCATCGAAAACCTTCGCATTCCTTCTCACAAGATATACCAGATGACCACGATTACAATGGTGCCGAAACCTCGTCTGTCCCACCTTCTGGATTCTCCTTCTCGTTAAGGGAAAGGTGGCTGATCGGCGCCGTGCTGAATAGCAAAACTGCAACATCCATGGTTTGGGAGACCTATCCTCGCCATTCAGCCAGCAGTCCAGCATCTCCCCATCCAAACAAGCAAAAAAATTGCACCTCAACGGTGTTCAGCCCTCCATAGCATTTTTTAATATTTTTTTTGCAGCATCTCCCCTAGGAAGCAAGCATTGCATTTGTATCTTTGTAGCGTCTTCAAACTTGAAGGTGGGTTAAGTTTGGAATTAGTGGTGGTAGAGTGCTTAATAAATCATTGCTAATTGACGAATCAGTGGATCGAGATAGGGGGATTGGAGGATTGGGGAAGAAGCAAGGGGGGATTACGGACCGTGGTGGGCGTATAGGTAGGTGGCTCTCCACGAGTAGATGTGATCCCCGGCGGCGACATCCTCCCGATCCACCCGGTTCGACAGCACCCCCCACCATCAACCTAATTCCTCCGATTTTCCTGAAATCGAAACCAACGGAATCCCCCCGACCTGAAAATGACAGAAACCACCTGGGCTAGGGTATTAGTATCATCCTCATCGCCTCCCCCGCGCTCTCGCACTCGAGGTCTCGCTTGCTTAGCGGCAAAGAATGCCCTGGATGAATGCGGAGGAGACGGCGGGTTCGGCGGTTGGGCAGGGTTGGTTAGGTTAGGATACCAAGCAAGCGAGCATCTCCGGCTAGACGCCTGTTTTTTTTTAAACAAGCACGAAGTAGTATCCATAGTATAATTTATTATTTATACCAGGAGTATAATTTTCTTTTTGAACGCACGAAATAGTATATCTATAGTATATATATTAAGAAAGAAAGAAGGAAGGAAGGTTCAAGCTGTGAAGGACAGAGATAAACAGGGCTCGGCAAAGCCACATGCAAAGAAAAACAGGAGAACAAGTAAGATGCAAAAAAGTACGAAAAACATCGGCCAGGGCTAGCGGCTTGTTCGACGAGGAGTCCAGCTTAAAACTGTATCTATTATTTTTACTACCTTAAATATGCTCTTAGTTGGTGTTTTTTTTATGGTTCATCCAGCGATTGCTCTAAATTGTGTTCGTCAATTAATGTCTCTTTGATGGCTCACCTGACGATTGCTCTAGCATGTGCATCTGGGGGAGGGCGATTGAGCTACGAATAGAGTTTGAGCAAACCCACCTAAAATTTGTCAATTTTATTTGATCTGCATGCAACAACAAATGTTTTCTCATATGCATTGGACGTACAACCCGAGCAAAAACGGTCGCGCAATGTCTCCATCTTCTCCATCTTCTTTGAATCACAATATATGACAGCAAAATGCAAGATTGATTGAGAACCAGAATTACCTTCGCTCGTCCGCAAGTGCGGAAAACTCCACTAGCCTCATTCATGGAATCATTTTTTAGCTCTATTTGCTTGGTTAGAAGTTAGGCAAGTTACCCAAAAAAATGTTGGCATGCTTAGGCGTTCTTGGAGCATATTTAGTTGATTGATAGCCACGTATCGTCAAACTTTGCCATATATGTGGTGGGTATTTGTGATATTGCTTGGTTCACTGTCATAGTCGTGGTGCGCCACACTTTATTAGTAGTCTGTTCCATCTATCTTAGACACGTACTTTTATCAAACTTTGCCAAGTTGTGGCTATCGATTTCTTAGCCATATTTTTTTGTGGCTTTTCACAATTATGCAAAAAAAGTGTAGTAAAATTTAGAAGACGACCAACATGCCCTTAGGCTCCAACTAAATGTGCTTCAGAAAATGTGACAAGCTATGTTGCGGTGGGGAAACAAACATATTTTTTTATTAGTAAAAAGTAACATGACGATAGATTTAAAAGTATCATTATATTACAAAACAACTAGCAAGGAAAAATCTAGTAGACTAACCGGATCAAAATTAGGGTAAGAAATATATTTTCTTAAATAATACTATCGAAGAGGCTGTGTCATGTTTCATATTTGTAAGACTATTTACTTTATTGAATTGAGGTGTTGCTCGATGTATCCGAAAATTCATGTTAGAGCAAGGTGCTTCTGCCAAATAGATCTAAGTGGATGATAGGCAATGCCACTTCAATCTCATCTGTCCGCAAGAAATTGAACGGCTGGTGTAGCTCTAAAGTGAATAGACCATCATTATTAGCTAGTTTTTTTTATAGGAGCAAAGATATAGCTGACACGCAACGTGACCTACACTACGAGGAAGTCAATTTGCACACTCTATGAAAGTAGGATTCATCGGATATTTTTTATTCAAAAAAATGTTGATGCCTCCACATGTCCATGAGACATGTAGTGGAAAAAAAACCCACACATCTGACTACTTTTGAACGCCTAGAGAAACGAGCTAGAGACTTAGGATATAATTTCTTCGGAGTATCCGAGCAACATCTGGACACTCTAAAGGGGGTAATAGAAACCCTTCAAAAAGATACGACCAGACACTCCGGACATCCGGAGTATCCGAGAGGAATTTCGAACACTCTAGGGGTTGAGACAAAAAACCCCAAAAAATTGATTGCATGTCCGGAGAGATGCTCAGATAGCCCAGACCTTCGGATTATCCGAGAAAAGTCCGGATACTCTGGGTCCAAGATAGAAGACCCTACTAAAATGACCGCATGCTTAGAGACTCATCAGAGATTACATGATATAAAATTGATACCACTGAAAAGTGTTTTTAATACAAGTCCAATGATATCAATTTTATATCATGCAATTCACATATTATTGAACAAAATATTGATCAAAGGTAAATTTTTAAAAATATATGTGTTTTATATTTCTAGATGGAGGTAGTAGTAATTACCTTGAAATCCTTTTTTTATTAATGAGAGACAATAGCACGCCGTGTGAAGGACGCATCCCTCGGAACAACGGCATGGGGCCTCGAGTATGCTCAGAGGACTTACACATATAGGGAGTCAGGGGCATCTCGTCTTCTCCCCTCTTCTTCACTGACCTATGCCGTACATGTACCGTGATGACGGTTTCTCTCGTTTCTCGTTGAAACTAAGAAAGTGCTAGTTTTGCAGTTAAAATTTGGCAAGTTAATTTTTGAGAATGGTAAAACTTGTCAATAGTCATCAACTTTGGATAGCAATTAGTTGGAAGTCAACTGGTATGCCAATATTGACAAATCAACTTTAGTCTTGGCTGGTCAAAATTTGGCATATGATTAGATCCCAACCAAACTGCCAATTTACTATACTCACTAAAACATTGGCTTGTTAAATTTTGACTACAAACCAAGCATCAGTCTCACTCTACAGACCAAGTATTTGCACACCTTTTTTTTGTTAGTTACGAGTTTGTATGCCAATGCCCAGAGCAGTGTATGGAGGTATTGACGATTAATCAAATTGGTTTTGGTTGGGCAGATTGACCTGGAAAGTTTTCAAATGGGCACAACACTAGTGCATTATTTACTCATAACAATCTATCCGTGTAAGCGCAGTTCTGACCACCTTGATCGTTGTAAACCTAATAAGTTTCTTAATCCTTGTTTCAAATATACTATCACTAGCATTATTCATACAAATATTTTGGAGAACTCAAACTTGGTGCATTTGATAAGTTTTAACATAGCCCGTGCTTGTGGCCGACATTGTTTTGGCCCATATTGTTTGCGCTGAATCTAAGCAGTTTATATTGAATTTTCAGATCAGTGGGCTATGCAACAGCTGCATTTGCTCTAGCAATTCTAGAAGGCAGCACAAAGCCAGGGGTTTGGTTTCCAGAAGAGGTGACTACTGATGTAATGAGAAAACAAAGAAAGGAACAAGAAACTAAATTCCTCAGCCTTTCTAAGACTATCCCAAATCTCTGCAATGCAGCCAGATGGAATAGCAATTGAAGCAAGGAAGCTGCTACTCCGACGGGCATCTCAAGGAACAGTAAACTTCGTGATGAACAAACGCTTTTATTCTCTCGAATCACAACAAATATGTAAATCAATTATATTTTTATGTTAAGTACTTGAACGCAGACTGCCCTGGATGGTAGATACTGATCACAAGGAAACTGGGAAGGAAATTTACTTTTGAGAACAAAATGTATTCAGCTCGCGGCATAGAAATTGCCTACGCAGTTTATCCCAGTATTTCAATTAAATTTGGAGTCCTGCATGAACTGTGGAGGTGTAAGTAAGGACAGCAATTAGTGACTTGTTTGGAGCAGGCTCCTTCAGATTGAAGCCCATTCAAGTACAGCATTATGTTTATTACCTGGTTGTAAATAACAGAATGATTCTGTACCGATGTACCCATAAAAAACATGCTGGAGAGATAATTACACAAATGATATAGTTTCAGATCCATACATAGTAGGTGGGCATAGAGATATTTCTTTACCCTGTTTGTTTTTATGGATTTTCCATGTATACCTTCAATACATCAAAAAATATTTCTTTACCCTGTTTGGTAGTTTGTTAGCATTCTATGTTTACCTACTTTACATTGCAGCAAGACATATATTGTCATGTGCAGCAACGGTGATCCTCGTCTTGCAGCTCTTGTCCAACAATGGCATAGAACTGTACATTCTACATCACCATTGATGTCGCAGGAAACAGCTTGTCCAGTAGGGTATAAACACCTCCACCCAATAGAAATGCACCACTGCCAAGCAAATGTTAGCACAAGGCATTTCTCTAATAAAGGAAATACAATATATTTATTGGAATCATTGGATTTTTCTGAGGATTTTTTCCTTGAAAATGGGATCTTGATTAGAACCTCTCTGAGGTATAGGAATGGCACAGTATTTGGTAAACAGTTTAGAACAGTACTTCAGAAAAGCATTATTCTAAAGGAGAATAAAAGGGTAAGTCTGCTGTATTATATTTTCCTAAAAAACAAGCCAACGAAATGTAACTGTGAGCCCTTCGAACCAAGATAGCAAAATTGTATAAAACAACATATGCTTGATATCTGTAAAGAATATTAGATTTAAATGTTCACCTCCAGACAAGGGACGAGCTATTTCCTACATATGTTAATTATCATGTGTTGGTCTTTGGAAATCAATCTATAATGTATATAGATAGTTAGTCATATAGCTAGTACAATAATGAATTTAGTTATTAATTTAGCGTTATGAAGTAGATTCTCAGTTTTTGTACAAGGAATCAGACACAAATGTTTATAGACTTGGCAAATTGATGCACGTTGGACCTATGAAAGCTAAGAGAAGTTCACCAACATGAGAGTTGATTTTAGAATCTTGACTAGCAAATATGCGACGCGAATTGATGTCCAGTCAAATATTTAACCAGGGATTACACTTAACAGGAAAAAACTCAAGATCCAGTAAGAACTAAGAAGTAGATACCTGATAGGGTTTATCCATGTGGAATATCTTCTGAATGACAGCAAACTCTACAGAAATCAATTAACTTATCAGGCATTAAAAGTAGAATAAATACGTGTGGTTGATCTATTGAATGGCGCTGTTCATCAAGTCTAAGAGCAATTCAAAGTTCCAATTTTGCTGGTACTATCTGTACTTAACAATTTCTACATGTATACCTGCAATGCTCCAGCAAAAGAGGCTGCAATGAGAAGAGGTGCAACATAGCCAGTTGTATATGTCAACAACAAACTTCCCCCAACAATTGGATCCTGACAGAGAAACACTGAAAGTTGTAGTCACAGGACTTCATTATCATCTCAGAAAAGAAATAATTAGAGCAAGCCGACACTACATGTTGACTACTACGTGGACAGAATAACCAAGCATGTTGACGTAAGGTAACATAGATTGGAAACCAAAGAATTTAAAAGAACTGCCAATCAGATATGCAAATTACCAAGTTACTAATTAATATCTATGCAAAATTCTAAAACTGTTTTGCTATCTTGAGTTTGAAGCTACATAATAAACTATCGAGGCAACTTATGTATCATGTCATGCATACTCTTGAAGTGGCAACATATCCCAGAAGGGTAGCAAGAACAGGTGTACTGCAAGGCGATGCTGCTAATGCAAATGTAAGGCCAGCAAGATATGCTTGTACACCTGACAATCAAATAAAATTAGGAAAAAGCAAGATATTATTGATATGATTGTAAGAAACATAATGGCACATATAGTATTTGGTAGAAATAAACAATAATGTTAGGAAGCATCACTGGATGGCAAGTTAGCTGCAGCAGCTCGAGGGTCATAATCGCTGAAAAATGAGGGAAGTTGTAACTCAACTACCTGCCAGATACAAGATAACCAGAAAAGGAAAACAGGTTAGGATATCTGCTTATATCTACTATTACGGCAGCAATAGCAGGAGACATGAATTTCATCGAAACGAATTACCACTGTGACCAAGTTTTTAGAATTATTAAATGGGAACAGAAAAACATTAATTCAGCTCATTATTTATTTGGTTTAAGGCAACATGGTAGAACAAACGAAGTTGGTTGACATGAAATTTCGTTTTGGCTTGTGGTTTACCTCCAAAAGGTTCAATCCCATGATGATTCCTAACCCAGAAGCAGCCACTGGGAGTCCTTGTCCTACCTGCCCATAAGCCTTGCCAGCAAAAGAAGCAGCGACACCAAGGATGGCTAAGGTTGTTGCCAGTCCTAATGAAAAAGCAACTGAATTTCCAACAACCTACTAAATAGAAAAAAAATCAACTCAACTTATATCATGAACTATATGAAGGGAAGTATACATTACAACTGGGCCAATTACGCACATAAATGTCTTAGTACAGATTGGTTTTTGCACATACATATTCATTCTGACAGATAACTATTAATTTCTTCTGGTTCTTTTATGGCATGCAGAACCTGAATATGCTTAGTTGTCTTAAATTACCTCAGCTCGATCTTTTCCAGAGCCAAAAGCGCCTGAAAGGATTTGAAGGACGTGTTACATCAATGTCATCAGTGCTAGCCAATTCTGGGAATCAATCAGATCATCTCAAAGAAGCCAATGTACTTGCCTATATATCCTAGAGTCAATGGCAGAACACTGAGTGTACAGGGAGACAGACTAGTTACGAGTCCAGCACCAAAAATTACTGCCAAGCTGGAGAATTGAGAAAAAGGTCAAAAATAAAGATGTATGGATAGGACGCAGAAAACGAAAGGATGTTGTGTCTACAGGAAATTAACTGCATAGAAAGAAAGCTGACCTAGTGAAACTGAGAGCAGACAACTGATCCAGAACAGCCTCGTTAGCTTGCTGTCCAGCTGAATATAATAAACCTCTAAACCAATCTCCGATGCTTAAGTCAGCCAAGAGAAGTCCTGATGGCCCTAGCTGAACAAAAACAAGTGGTTTGCAGGGATTACCTCAATGACATTGTAATGGCACGCAACGAAAGATTTTCGTTTTCATGCTACCCAGGAGGCAAGAGATGCAACAAGCAAGAACAACAGGCTATAAGCCCAAACATAGCCCAGATAGTTGCAGAGTACTTTGCACAAGTGTACTTGATTAATTGCTCTTTCCTATGCATAGCGTGTTGACTACAGCTTATGAAATCAGTAGTATACTGCAATACTTGATGATATTAACCATTCTGTAATCACAACTTGACGGAGAGAGAATCTGGCAACTCATTATTATCAAAGAACAATAAGGAACGGGACAAATTTGAATGCGCTTAATGCTCCCTCACCAGAGAATCCCCTAGTTCGGCAGCATTCGCGGCGCCAGCAGCGACCAGACTCCCCACTGCAACCGAGAAACAGCATCTTATCTCAGATCCATTTCATCAAACACGTCGCAAGCAAGAGAAAGAAAAACACACGAATGCAACAGGCAAACTTCAAGCTAATACCGGCCACAGATGTCAGCAGCATTGGACGCGTGCGCAGGAGCGATCTCCTTTCCTCGGCCCCCAATCTTTCTCCACGAATCTCTGCTCGAGATTTTCTCACGGGATTACACAGGAAAAAACAGAAAATTAAGTATACTAGCAGAGGCACGAAACAGAGCAAGCGAGGACAGAGCCGCACCAGGGGAAGAGGAGGGAGCGGAACGAGCGGATTGCGCTGTGAGGTGCGGGCGGGGGGAGGAGGAGCAGGCGGCGGCACCCACGGGGCGGGCGCTCATGGCAACGGAGAGCATCGCGGAGGTTATGGACCGGCGAGTGGAGAATCGGAGGATGCCGGAGAAGACGACGCCGTGTCGTGCACTGGTGCTGAACTGAAGATGGTGTGGACAAGACAAGAGCACGAGTAGATATCTCAAGGCCCGGTAATACTGGGCCGGGCCGGGCCGGGCAATAACACATTCAGGGCCTGTTTAGTTGGAGCCCTGGGCTCCATGCCTAGCAAAAGGTGACGTCACCATCTAAAATACTAACTGAACACGCTCTGGGAATCAAACTTTGAGCCGCATAATTTGGCCAGGCCAGTATGTCTTATAATATAGTTAATTATAGATTTCACTAAATTTTTACTAAACTTATCAATATACGTGTTACTGTGAGTATCAAGATTTACGTTGAGAACTCCTGCACTCCGTAAAAAGGAGAAGTGCCAAGGTGGCTATGAAGCACATATACCTATTATATTAAAATTTTAAAATTATATATTTATATTTAAAAAAAATTTAAAATTATATATATATATCATGGAGTGAGGTATGGACGGTTAAACGCCGTGCACGTGAGGTGAGCGTGAACGAGTGTCCGCTACTGCGAGCACGTTTCGTACTCGGCGGTCGACCGCTCGCTCGCGTTCTTTCCTCTTTTTCGCTTCTTCGTCTTCTTCCCCGCTTTCTCGAGCGCGCCTGCCTCGACGCTCCCCTCCTACTCCCCCTCTCCTCCCTCCTGTTTCTACGCCGTCTATATAAGCCCCCGCCCCCTCCCCAGTCTCGCGGCACGGCGCGGCCGGCGCGGCGCGGCGCGGCGTGTAGCCCCACGGCGAGCGAGCCTTGGTCACGAGGAATCCCCGACTGCACTGCCGTTTTGCTGGCTGGCTGGCTGGCCCGCTGCCGCCGACAGCCTTGCCGGATCGTAGCCCGCTAGGCGCTCCACCTCCCCGCCATGGGGGGTTGGAATCGGCGGCGGCAGCCGAGGAGCCACCATGACGGCTCCCGCCGCCCTTCGCACCATCGGCCGCCGCCTCCGTGTTCCGGTACGAAATTGCAACCGATTGGTCGCTCTCCCTCCTCTTCCCTCTCTATGTCCTCCTTATTTTATTTTTCTTTTGTTTTCTGCTGTCTGATTGGGATTAGCTGGTAATCTCTTAGGGTTTAATCGGGTCAGAACCTCGCCGATCTAGAGATCTACGTGATTGATTCTTGTTGTGTAGTATCGATTTTTTCTAGAGTGCTGGAAATGGACCTGTTTGTCGATTTACTTGGCGCCATCCTGAGAATGACACAACCCGTGTAGACGGTGGAGTGTGGTTTTGGTATGTGGTCCAGCCGGTTCAGGCTGAAAACCAGAGTTGCTAGTGAATTACGTATGTGTAACTCTAGACATTGGCATTTGTTCAAAGAATTGTTCTTTCCATTGGAAATGTTGTGCCGGAATGCTAGAAAATGCGAGCTTTGTTCGACTACCGTATCTGTTGGAGATAACCATTCCGAATTTCGATTGGGAGGGTGCTGCAATTGCAAGGTGCAGATTATGTATGTACAGCAGTACAAGTGGGCATTTTTAAAGCTGCAGTATGCATATTGTATCATCTGCTCCAACAAGAATAGGGTTCAAGTTTTAACGAGGTAATGCCAATTTAACATAATGGTGTCTTTCCGGGAAGCATGGAAGTGATAATGAACTTATAGTTTTACTTTTTTAGGATGCATGATCTTTCCTTAATATAGATAATTTAGAACACTGCCCTACCCCCCAATCCACAAGAAGAAAATAAATGATGAAGCAAAATTGAGATGTCTTCTTTTGTATCTAAATGACTAATTTTGGTCGCTGCCATGCTCACTTTTCATAGTTCCAACTCACCTAACACAGACGAAGCATGCCTTGGATATGGAGGGGGGAACCAAGCTATAATGTTCATGCGCACTAATTTTCTAAAATTAGATTAATTATAAGACCCTCAAAGTGTTCTAAAAAGTGTTATGCTCTAGTCAGGCAGCAGGTGGCGCCTATTGACTAGTTGGGCTTGGCAGGCAGGCAGGTGCCTTTTAGAACAGTCCCCTCAAATGAGTACAAATCACACTAATGCAGAAAATAAAAAAATCAACAGCATTGAGTATTGACACTAAAGAAAGACTTCAGCTTGCTCCATGGAGGAGGAGCAAGGAAGAAGGAACATCTGTTGCAAAACATATTGTAGACATTGTTACTCAGAAACGTACACGTGTGTCAGAATCCGACTCTGATTTGCATGTTTGATTCGGCAAGATTTTGTCGGACATGGCAAATAACACTCCGAATCCGACATGGATTCGGGGTGTCCGATTCAGAAAAAGTGATTAGGACACACTGTCCACGTAACACTAATTGTAATCATCTGGCTGAAGAGGTACTAACGGAGAAAGAAAACAAAGAGATCTTCAGCAGATGGGGGACCATTGAAATTTAATTTGCTCCTTATCATGCTATTATTAGAAAAATTAAACCAAATGGGAATATTTGATGAATCCACCACTTCTTATATAACAATAGTGTGCATATTTTCCTCAGCCAGTAGGACCTCAAAAGCTATGATCTGTGTGATGATACAAGGTCTTTTTCTTTCTCACTACTAGTAATTATTATTACTATATAAATGACATAGCCATTAAAGATGCACTCGTGTGATGACAAAGGAGCATGCCATTAGAAGGAATGTTTTCGTATTTTAGGATAGAACCCTTTTAGTAGTATTTCAAGTGGCTCCACTGTTTACTCTGTTATGAAAATTATTGTTCAGTATCTTTTTCTTTCATAACTTTAAAAGGAATGCTTTATTATTGTCATTGTAGGATTGAACCATTTTATCTACTATTTCGTATAATTCTGTTGTTTAGTATGTCATGAAAATTATTTTCCGGTCTTTTCTATCACGTACTAGATCTTCATTAATAAGAACAAGAGAAAATCGTAAGCATGTCTGTACAATTAATGACTTGTTAATTCTAGCTTGACTGCTGTATAAGGGCATGTTTGCTGTTGCCCTGAGCTAGCTTATGCAAGAACCAGCTTATGGGCTTATAATATAAGCTAGTTAAGCCTAGAAAGCTGGCTCCTGTAAATAAGCCAAAAATGATGACCACTGCTCACTGCATTCCTTTTTAAAAATTAAAATAGTCACCACATGACCAACATGGTCAATTCATGGTTATCAGTGAAACTAGAGTTGCAAAATACCACCTTTCTAACTCCCAGAATGCAAACGTATTACGTCGCTGCATAACAAATACAGATGCTAATTAATAGACTTCTCTGCCTAGAAGGCATCTTGATTGAGCACATGCTAGTTTCTCTACGAATTCAAATTATTTGTTTGTGGTGTAACTTGACCTTACCTTACTATGTCAATATCTTGTGCTAATTTCTTTCTCTTTATCCTTTTGTCTATACTAGTCATAAATTTGAATGGCAGACTATAAAACCCACTTATCCTGATTAAAAGGTTCCACAAAAAACTTGATTTACTGCACTTTCAGATGTCCTTTACTTTCTATGTTGAACTTGTTACCCTGCCACAGCTATAGCTGAGTAGTTGACGCCTTGACAGAGACATCTTTGGTTTGTTTCGACTTGTCATCCATACGTAGCAAGCAAGTACCTTCAGATCACTCTAGGTTTGAAATACACTTCTGCTCATCAATTCATTTCTGCCCCAGGATAGTGTACTCAATCTAAAAATTCCAAAGCAGCCTGTGGCTTCCGAATATGTACAGTAGAGCGTTAAGTAACTGGCCTGAAGAGTGAAGATTATTCTCTATATGTTTCCTATTTGTTTCTGTTTGCAAATACCGTAGGTAAGGGTATCTTTTATCCTCCTGCATCATTGTGCTGCTACCATGGATCTGATTTGTTTTAATATTTACAGGATACAATCACTGCCCAGTACCATTATGGGAAAGGGAATTTTGCAGTTATGTTGGTGGCATTTCTTGGCAAAGGTTCTGCGAAAACAAGAACTTTGTTGATATGTACAAGGACATAGAGCAATGGGATGATTCAGCAGCCTTTGAGAATTTCCAGAACGCAAAGTCAAGATTCTGGGCTAATTATCATGGTCAACCTTCTGACATACCTTTACCTGACCCTGATATGTATATTGACAAGGTCAACCACCATTGCAAAATCGAACCTGAACTGGTAGCTGAACTGGACAAGGTACGTCTACCATTTGCGGCGGACAATGAGCTAGCCCCAGCTGCTGGATTGGGGAACACTGATGCCAATAACAAGTGTACTCAAAACCAGTCTGGAAATTGGGACATCTATTTAGAAAAACCAGCTGAAGTCAATAAGTGGGAGGAGGACAACTCAAGATCCAACTTGAGTTGGGGACTGAAGCATGATCCTTTGAATAAATGGAGCAAAAATAGCTCCGGTTGGGGTGATGCTCTGGCTAAGCCTGGTTGGGGCAGTTCAAGTAACAACCGTTGTTCATCGAATAACTGGAACAGCTCCCATGGAGCATCCAACAACACATACCAGGATCCAAGTAGCACACATGGCAGGAAAAGGAACAGTGATGGATACTCCCAGCAAAGAAAGAGTAAACAGAGGAACCAGGCTGAGAGCAACCAGAGAGGTAGATGGGAAGAAATAGCGAACGATTTACATTTGACAATAGGCCAAATGGACACAGAGTAGAGCGTGGCTTTTGAGTTAGTGGTGAAAGAAATTGTGGAAAGGTTGGATGAGAACTCATCACCTTCCAGTTTCTTTTGTTGTCTGGAGCAGTGTGTAATAGTTGGATGTTGGAACAATGTTACCTGTGAGGAGATGTTTGGGTTTTGTTTCTGCTCCTCGAGATATATTTTACCTGTGAGTAGTGCTGCTGCCATTTCATCTTGAAGATGGTTTTCTACCTGGAATCCCGGATAAACTTTCTCCCTTAGTTCAGTTTCTATTTTGAAAGTTCCATCGATCTAGTTCGTTGAAGTGAAGCATAGAATTTATGTAGGAATTTCATGGGAATCATCTTGTCCGATCATGAAGGCCTTGTTGAAAACACACGAATTTACAACAAACAGTTCAATCCTGGAGAAATTTTGGGTATATTCTCAAGAAACATATGAGCAGAAAAAAACCTTTTTTCTTTCCAAGCACTCGAACATTCTGGCGTCGGTCGGTCTAGTCTAGTCGCCAAATACAGCGAATCAGGCTGCCTGCCTGACGCGAACCATTTTTCTCCCTCCCGGCGACTCTGCCCTGCCCCCACTCTCTTGGGTTTTACCCGGCGGACTCTCTCCTCTTCTCGTCTCCGGCGTCGGCGAGGCAGCCGGTGGAAAATGGCGGCGGTGGAGGAGGTCAGTAACAGGATGCAGGAGCAGATGCGTCTCAACGCGGGGCAGGCGAAGGAGGACGACGGCGATCTCCCGCTCCCCGGCCTCTTCGACAGGGCGTCCCACCTCCACTCCCTCGCCTCCAACTCCTCTCTCGACCAGGTTCCCTCCCGGTTCTTCCTCCCGATCACCAGCCCTTGATTTGTGCGAGTCGTCCTCACATGCTCGGTTTTGCTTTGATTTTGGTGCGGGCAGGACGGGATCCGGAAGGGGGTGGACCTGCTGCGGCGTTGCGACGAGATGGTCAGCAAGCTCGGCCTCTTCTCCTCCAACGAGACCAAGGACGACGTCTCCACCGCCAACCTCAAGTACCTACTCGTATGGCCCTCCTCTCTCTCCTTTTGTCTTACCGCCACATCTGGGTTTTATCTCCATTTCGTATCTGCGTGTGCAAAATCTGATTTTACTTGTGATTATGTTTGCTTGGTTTCCTCAGGTACCGTACTACCTCGGGGAAATGACTGAGCAAGTAGAGCAGGAGGACCGGATTCCAGTTCTCAAGGCATCGCAGGATCATTTGAAGGTTAAACAGTGTGCTCGATCATGTTACTCGATTTGGTGCATATTTATAATTACCCATTTATCACGTGTTAATTGCTCCTGCTGGGATTTACAGGAGTTCATTTCTATCTGTGAAGCACTGGAGCTTATTCCAGAGGATGAGCTTGAATTGTCTAGACAGAGGCAGTCTGATACTGCGGCAAACCGAAGGGCACAAAAGGTGAGGCTGATTTGACTTTGCCCTAAAATCATAAGGAGTTACTGAACAACTCGCACTCTACAAGAGAAACACGATAATCTTGGACATAATTATCATGTTGAGCCTGCAAAATGTGGGATGCATAGGCTGCTTAACCTGTTTTCAAGTTGGTTAATTTCCTGCAAGTTATTCTGTTTCTGTAATTCTTGAGCTTAGGTTGCTCGGTTCAAGCGGCAAAAGGCTGCGGAAACAAAGCTCCAAGAGATCAAAGAGAGAAAGAAAAGGCGCGGTCGATCATTGAGAGCAGCTGCTTTATCAGCTCCTATTGAAGCTGGGGAGGAAGATGACTTGGAGGATGATGGAGAGGAAGAAAGAGAGGTTAGCATCGGACATCTAGCTAGCATTGTGCATTTGTGCATGACTTGTTAATCTGACCTTTGTTTGCCAAATCATAATACGATCATATATGCTAGATTTGCAACATGATTTCTATTTTAAAGGATTCCAAATTTAAAAATATCTCTAATGTACTAGAATATAATGAAGCTCTGTTCAGTTCAACAGGAGTTAGTTTTATTTGTTTAATTATAATGATTATATGGAGTTTGACAAATTTGATGCGTCCAGCTAGGATCTTGAAAACTTATGGGGATTGATCACATGTCTAAACTTCCCTGTTAGCGCATGTCGAGGCCACGAGGATTTTATTCTTTATTCCCAGGGTGTTACCATAAAACTTCTCTTGCTATCAGATCTTCCGATTTTCAATTATCTTCATTCCTTCTACGCTACTCATGGATACGTTAATCCTTGAGGAGATTGTAGACCACACTCGATAAATTGGCTTTTGGCACAAAACAGCATGTTCAGCAAAACATTTCAGATAACACCAGCTATTCTGCAAGTTTGTTCCACTTTGCACAACCATTACGACCTGGCTGGTTGAACCCGGCAGCGGATCCACACATGGTGAGGAGTTGGCAGAGGAGGTCCGTCTGAATCTTGCTTGTCCCCCCTGTGCGGATGCAAAGAATTGCAAGCTTTAATAGACTGGATATGATTCATTGAGCGATCTCATGCATGAGATAAAATAGTGTAGATAAGTGCATGAAAATTATATCCTGCCAATACTCTAATCACGTACCCCTGTGCACTGGCTGGTTGAGCCCCTTAGGCCCTTACATCGAATTCTCTACTCCCTCCATTTCAATATAACTGCACCGGGCTCGGGAATATCCGTTTCAAAATATCTGTCCATTGAGGGAATCAAGAGTGTAGTTAATGCAATGTTTCCACTCTCTACACCTACTTTAATGCTTAGGAAGAAGGTAAAGTATAGCATGTCATATAGGCCCTGTTTGTTTAGGCTTTTTTTGGCTTCTGGACTTTGGCTTCGAAGCCAGAAAAACACCTATTTACCTGCTTTTGGCTTTTGGCTTCGAAAAGCCTGAAATAACTTTTAAAATTGTTTCAGGCTTTTCGAAGCCAAAAGCCAAAAGTAGGTAAATAGGTGCTTTTCTGGCTTCGAAGCCAAAGTCCAAAAAGCCAAAAGCCTGCCAAACAAACAGGCCCTTAATAGGGGCATGTGTGGTCATTTCTCATTAACTCTTATCTTTGATTTGGTGCTACCTTTGTTCGTACGCATGATGAGATGATGGCAGGTATGGTGAAACATAAGGAGTAGTGTACTACAGCATATACAGGCCTGAATTTCACCACTCCTTACACTGGTGCAGAGTGAAACGGATTTGCAACCATGGTGATGTTATGTGAAAACATTTGGTTGACCTGATTTTCTGTGCCAAAGATTCCAATTTACCTGGTGCTATCTGCAATTTACTCTTTATTTTTTGTTCTTCTGGGATATCGTCAATGTGGTGTCTTTTTGTGTCTCTAGAGCTTATACCGTTATTCTGTAATCTTGTACTTTGGTTCTATAATCAGTCAAAACTCATGATATAATTTTCATTTTTTATTCTATGCTGCAGGCTTGGTTAGCTACTATCTCATTGGCTCTCTGCAAGGTTAGTTTGTGTTCTTTTCTGTTTTCTAAGTTGCTGCTGTGCTTGCTTTCAGAATAATATTTGATCTTCAGTGGATTTATTTCTATTTCCCTTTGTAGGCTTTTGATCTTCTTGACATGTTAAAGAAGGAAGAAGAAATGCTTTTGGCTGTAAAAGAAAGAAAAGCAAAGGTAAAACTAGTTGAAACAGTTTGCAAGTTTGATCAGTAGCATCTTTCGCTGATTCTTTTCGGTGGGATATTTTTAGAATTTTCTTTTTTCCTCTGATAATGTGAAGAGTTTGTGGAGTGTCTGCTTTGTACATTTTGGATAATTTTTGCAATAGTTTATTTGACAAACTTTTACATGGCATTTCTCAAATATGGACCTAAAATGAATTTTATTATGATTGTGACTCTACAGTATACCATTGGATGCATTTCGTCTCTCTGAATTTTTATTTGTGGAAACAACAAAATATTTCACTCGAGTCTCTGAGTCTAGAGTAGTTTGTGGTTAGTTATGAATGATCCTTAGCTATTAGGCTGTCTGAAGGTGGCCTTCTCAAGAGTAAAACAGTTGCATATATTGTTTTTGATTTGGCTCCCTTGTGTTGCATATCTGTTTTGAATAATCTCTGCATTTACATGGAGGTTCCCTTTGTTAGATAAATATTTGTATTTTTGTGATGTTTAGGATGGGAATGCATTTGCTCGTGAAATGCTTGATGAACGTACACAAAAGGCTGAAGCATGGCACCATAATGCTGCCAGCCGTGCACCATATTCCAAACCAGCTGATCCAATCACTTGTGCAACTTTTGCTCAAGACGTCATTGAAGGTAGAGCTAGTGTTTCACAAGCTCATGACCACAAACACCAACCCCTGATATTTGGACCTGCAAGTCTTGTTGGTGGGGGGCTAACCAGTGAAAGGGAAAGAATGGCAGCACAAGTTTTTCAGCCTAGTTACAGGTACTGGAATTGTGTTATACGCCTGCCCGTGACATTGCATTGCTTTTAGTTTTTGGTATTATGCTGGCTGGTGAACTTTTCTAACATGGCAGAATGTGGAAGAGCACTGTTTGTCACAACTCTTAATGCATAACACTAGTTATACATACTTTGATATATCTGCAGGAGCTTTGTTCTCTTGTTGCATTGAGCATTGTACAATAAGCAGATTCATTTATAGATTAGTAAATTTATTTTTCTGCCATGTTTGCTTCTCCACTTTAGTCTATGGACCTTGCATATTCAAGTATAGTGCCTCTAGTCTGTTAGTTCTATTGCTGGACATTAAAAATAATTGTTGATTTAGATTTAGACTTTGTTGGAGACCATGCTTTGTTTTGATGTTAGGAAAAACATTCCAAGTACTGTGTTAAAATTGCATCATCGATATAGGTTCTCTAAAAATACAAGAATTGTTAGCTGATTTCTAATCTCTATTTTGATGGTAAACACTTAGAAATGCTATGATGCTGAGATAATGATTCGGAGGTGTGCCTTAGATGCAGCCATAGTTTAACAAAAGGTTCCAAGTAAAGGGATGCTAATATTCTTTATGTACTGGTAGAAAGCAACGGATCTTCCCCAGAATGTTAAACCAATAGTAGGTCCTATCCTCTAGTATGGTCTTGCATTGTCCGGCCCGACAGTTTGCGAAGCATATGAGACTATCCTCTAATTCAATTTTTATGTTGGCGTTTTGCCTGTATGGTACTAAAGGATGCCAACAATGAGCATAGAACAAGCTGGCTTAACTGAAATGAAAATGATGGAACAATGGCAAGAAAGAACTGCTAAGATGATCCAAGACGCAAACTCTGCATGGCACAAGGATGGCCCTAGTTCAGCCCAAGATGACGAGGACGCTGAAGAGGAGAAAGCAAGAGCATGGGATGACTGGAAGGATGAGAATCCTCGTGGTGCTGGCAACAAGAAGCTCACTCCGTGCGGCTAAATTATGAGCTATGGACACTACTGAATATACCACATAATACTGATGTTCATGTAGAATATTCATCTATGTTATTTGCGCCCCTCATGTTTGCTGAGTAACGTTCAAAGTACATTATACAAATGTTGTGCAAGTGCGTGATTTCATCTATACCCTTATTCAAATAGCCTCTCTTATCAATGTGACGGGAGCATGGAAGCAAAGGTACGGCGAGCCGATGCAAGATCAATTGAAAGAGTATATTTCACACGACCGCTGTTTTCAAAATTGGTAACCTATAACTACGGATCTTCAAATTTCTATTCAGTTCCCTGTCCTCTCTTTTTTCAGTAATGCTAACCCGTGTTCCAACAGTTCTTATGTCGGCTAGGACATTTACTTGTCTTTTTTTCGGCCGTTATACGCTTATACTGTGAGAAGGAGCCATGTCATATAGGTGTGCGTCAAATTCCACCATGGTGATGCAGATTCGTATTATGTTGTATTTACTGTTATGATAGTTTAACCTACATTTGTTATGCAATGTAAAGAATGATATTAATAGCGTCCCCGAGAGCTCGACAATGATATTAATAGTACTTGCTTCTTTTCAGAAATAGACACAGCCATACAGGAGGGAGTATTAAAAGAAGAGTGTCTATCTCCAAATTGACTAAAAATTGTCTTTCAAGTCAATAATTTTGGACGTTTTTATCTTATGGTCAACGAGGCAGCTGTACATTTTAGAAATTATTTACAACTTTAGGTTATTTTTAGATCTAAACTTGAACAAACTTTTTTATATAACTATATGTTTTATAATGTGCAACTAACTAAGAATAACAAGTTCTCATACAACTTAGAAATAACAAGTCCGTTTAAAAAATAATCCACTAAAAATAGTAAAACTCAATACATAATTAACTCCTTATGAGAAATTCTTTTACACGAATAATAACCACTGCCGTCCTTCCATCGGGTGGTAGCATACATGCCCGTTAACACCAACACAATCAACTCCAGTCATATATCGATTAATGTCTGAATGTATCATCGTAGTAAATTAAAAAAGCAAACCTGAAATCCATAATCCAGCGAGAGCTGCATGCATGTGATGAAACACGTACGCACACTTGGGGTGACGCATGATTAAGCCGCGTCCCATGAATCAATCACGCAGCTAACTCAGTTAACTGGCATAAGTGCGTGCTCGTCAGAGCTAGTCGTGCCAGACGCACTGTAGCATCGTCCCTCCTTTTCGGTTATGTCAGGCAAGCCGTGTTCCAGGAATTTTCTGGCTTATCTCTCCTGCGAATAAAATTAGCCAAAGGTGTGCATTTATGAACTAGTTATTGATGACCAAATTTGGCAGTACCTTCGAATAGCACAAGTGCATCGAATAAAGCTCGCAACGTTACCATCGTGACCCACGCCGAGTGGTCTGTAGCGCGTCCGAGTGGCCTGTAGCGTCCCCAAGTAAACTGCAGCGCTCCGGGTTTCACTAACCCCGACCACAAAGATATTCGCAGAAGATCCCGAGCAGATCCTTCAGGCGGCGTCCCCGAGCAGAAGATCCCGAGCAGAAGATCCCAAGCAGCGCTCCCGAATACCAGGTGTTGGCAAATCCGAGTGCCGGACCCCGAGCTCCCATGTCTCCGAGTACTCGTGTTCCCGAGCACTTGTATTCCCGAGTTCCCGTGTCCCCAAGTACTTGCGTTCCCGAATAGGTCAGAGTTGGGTTTCAAGTGGCGCGTCCGAGTTCCAGCGGTGCCGAGTCGATGGCCGAGTTGTAGCGTTCCCGGATTATCCTGCAGGTGGGCCAAGGCACCGGGTTTTGAGGTGAAGTCTTTTTTGGTGCCCGAAGCCCTAACTTAGGACGCAAGGAGCAGTGGATGATCATGGCATCTAAAGGAAAGTCCGAGATTTGGAGGGATTCCCGGATCATATGGAAGGATATCTCGTATACAAGACGAAGTCCAGATCACGGCAGTCAAGATGATCAGAAGATATGGAAAGTCACTCGGTTTAAATGGAAAGGTATCTCGTGCGCAAGGCGGAGTCCTGATCATAGCAATCAGGGAAATCATAGATTTAGAAAGTGACTCGGTTTGTATGGAAAGCTATATCATGTACGAACCAGAGTTGTATTCTAGCCCTAAGACCGGGCATACCCTATAAATATGAAGGGTATATGGCCGATTGAGGTGGAACTCTCCCAATCGACGCATTCAATCTACTATCTTTTTTACTATTTTCCTCATCCTTGTTATCTTGCTTTTCGTTCTTCGCTGTTCTTCGTGTTTCACGGCAGCGAACCTCGAAGCTCTAGGGGCGGTCAGGCCGACTTAGAGCAGCCCATAGCCGCCGCGCGTCCTGACGGGGTCCTTCCCGGGCGCGTGGGGTTTCGGGTTTCAAAAGACCTCGCCGGCATGTCTTGCGTATCGCGCTCCCGGCGAGACTCCTCCGGCTCTGATGGGATTCGTAGCATAAAAAACAAAAATTTTCCTACGAGATGCAAACGAAAACCTAGATCCAATCTAGAAAACCAAGATCCAATCTAGAAGAAGCTTGCAACGAGAGACAGATCACATTTACATACCCTCGACGAACACGTCAACGCAGCGGAGAATTTGACCGTTGTCGATGAAGCCCGCAGCCTCCCGCAGCTAGGTTATACCTCCCAGCCGCGAGAGAGATCTTCTCGTGTTCCAATCCGATCAAGCACCGCAACGAGCGGCACCTCCGAGATGTGCACACATACGGCTCGATGACGTCTCCTCCTTCTTGATCCAGCAAGGTGAGGTGGAGAGGTAGATGAGATCTCCAGCAGCACGACGGTGTGGTGGTGGATGTGGTGGAGAAATTCCTGCAGGGTTTCGCCTAAGCAGCTGTGGGAGAGGAGTAGATGGGAGAGAGGGAGGGGCTGGCGGCTCGGGTTCAAGGGGGGCTGCACCCAGCCCTCCCCCCCTTTATATAGGCTCGGTACTGTTCACGTGAACAGTACGTGAACAGTAACTTGCCTCCCAAGTTCCCCTTTTTCCTTTATCTTATCTCTCCTATTTTTAAGGGATATCGATCTTATCCATCTAGAAAGGGGGGGGGGTTACTGTTCACGCGACACTATTCATGTGTGTACTGTTCATGCAGTACCCTTGGTCCATGTGGACCCCTCCGGGATAAGTGGGCCCTACTCTAGAACCCTCCGGAACCTTCTAGAACTTCTCCGGAACTCTGCCGGAAAAATCCCGAACCTTTCCGAAACCCTAAAAATACTTTCCCATATATGAAATTGTATCTCCGGACCATTCCGGAGCTCCTCGTGACGTCCTGGATCCCATCCGAGATTCTGAACAAAATTTCGGTCTCACCATATTAATATCTCATTCTCTACCCTAGCATCAACGAACCTTAAGTGTGTGACCCTACGGGTTCGGGAATATGCGGACATGATCGAGACACCTCTCCGATCAATAATCAATAGCGGGACCATGGATATCCATATTGATTCCCACATATTCAACGAATATCATTTATCGGTTGAACCACGATGTCGAATGTTCCATTCCTTTGTCTCACGATATTTTACTTGCCCGAGATTTGATCGTCGGTATCACCATACCTAGTTCAATCTCGTTTCCTGGTAAGTACTCTTTACTCGTTCCGTAATACAACATCCTCTGTGACTAACTCCTTAGTCCCTTGCTTGCAAGCGATATCGAATGTGCATTACCGAGTGGGCCCAGAGAATATCTCTCAGTCACGTGGATGGACAAATCCCACTCTTGATACATGCAACCTAACAAGTACTTTCCGAGATACCTGAAAGACACCTTTATGATCACCCTGTTACGGCGTGATGGTTGATGCCCTCAAAGCATTCTTTCGGTACTAGGGAGTGGCATTATCTCATGGTCGAAGGACTAGAACATTTAACATATGATAGCTGAAGCAAATAAAACTTAGTGACACGATCAAATTGCTACGCTCAACTTGGGTCTATCCATCACATCATTCTCCTAATGATATGACCTTGTTATTAATTAACAACTCATGTTCATGGTTAGGAAACCTTAACCATCAATTAATCAACAAGCTAGTGTTAGAGGATCACTAGGGACACGGTGTTGTTTATATAACCACACAAGTAATAATGTTTCCAATTAATACAATTATAGCATGGAGAATAAACTTTATCATGAACTTGAAATATGACAAATAACAACTTTATTTATTGCCTCTAGGGCATATTTCCAACAGGCTCCGTGTCTTGCGCATCGCGCTCGGCGCCGGAGGTACACGGTGACGTGTTCGTGTGCGAACACTAGTTAAGGACACAGGTACAAAAAGAAGACCGAAATTAGGATCACCTACAAATGCCTTTTGCAGGGACGAGCTACACTGCGAAAAGTAAAGGGCAAAGAAGTTAGCCTGATTTCTTTTGTAGTAAGTCGTGAAGCGCCGGTAAAAAGAATAGTAGGCCTGGCTTGGTTGGAAATTGGAGTTACAGATTGGAATCATCATTCTTGGATTCAAAACAACCAGCAACAAGTATTGATTGCCAAACAATGTTAGCGGGGGACGAACAACTCAAGCCGAAGACAGACGTCCGATTGACGAAGGAAGCTGCTACTCGAAAGCTTGAATTCCACCTTGAAATCTGATACACCTAATCAATAAAGTGTGACAGTTGAATAATTTATGACTATCCAGCAAGTTCCAAATTCCAGAGAGTGTCGGCAATTTCTGCAAGTGTCAAACTAAAGATGGTTGTGTTTCTGAAATCGATTGCGAAGACAAAAACTATGCAACTAATAATACAAACATAAATTAAAACAACTAGAGAGAACGGTGGTTGCTACTATGATGGGGAATAAGCCTAGGAGCGAGTTTCGCTTGCAGATTAGAATACCTATACATGGATAATAAATATTAATATTATTGCACTTTTAGATATGAGATAAATAATCAAGTGAGCAACACGTCCATAATTCACTTATCCTGACATCCACCATGTCATACGATCTATTATCCAACCTCGATGCCAAGACAACATTTGGCTTCACCGGAGTTATTAAGGCGTCAGCCAGACCAATGCTTAAAATATTGTGATTGTGCTGGGTCTCCCTAGAGTCTCCTTATGGCGACCTCCTCTTTGCGCGGCTCTCACTTTTGCTTCAAAATTCACCACGAGTCCTCCCCAATATTCACCTAGGGTGTATATATCAAGATGATTATACAAAACAAATATCGAGGTATCGAGATACAAAATAGGCAAATAATCTCAGGAGCTTGTAAATCCATCTCACAAAATGAAAAATCTCATAGAGGGAGACCTATAGCTCTAAGTCTCCTACAGGGAGCTCTAAAAGCTATTTTGGAAAGTCTTAGACTGCCCAAGTCCCTAGTTGAGTCCCACATGAGATGCCTCCAGGAGTAGGCCATGCTTCAAGAGAAAACCGAACCTATTCAAAAACATCGAAGTGTCACATATTGTCAAGTATATGTCGATCTTCTCATAAGGCTATCATACAGAACCTATTACTATCGCACCCTAACTATCAAGGGCTATCGATATCCCCTATTCTCAATGCTGTAGTTATGGATTGCAGCTAAAACCTAATTAGATTGCTACCAGCGTTCACAAAACCGTATGTCTCCTCTCCACATAGAGGAAACCATAACATATTCCATTTATATTTTCTGATTTTTAAAAAATAAATATATGCGACATTGTTAGTACATATTAAGAAGTTCAGCTCTGCACAGCAAACTGAATCCCGAACACATCGGTCGACAGGATTGATCCAAACCGTAACGCTGAAACATTAATGAGCGTAGCACCAATCTGATAAACACCCATACAAGGCTAACCATTTGCTGTAGAATGGCTAAGGAGAGCAGCGCCAAAGGTGACTGCTTCATCAGGTTTCAGCCTTGCATTTGGCTCCATCCCATCGAAGTAGTCCCTGATCAGTTCCTGAATCTTTGGAATCATGGTGCTCCCACCTATAAGAAGGATCTCATCGATCATGCCCTTGTTCTTCTCGAACTCAGCTTGCACCATGACCATGTCCACCAACGCCACGACTTTCAGGAACAGATCATGGTTCAGCTCCTCGAACTTGGCCCGGGTCAGCGTCTCCGAGAAATCGACGCCATCGACGAGTGACTCGACGCTCAATTGCGCATGATCTTGAGTGCTCAGCGACTTCTTGGCCTGCTCACATGCTGCCGTCAATTTTCTGAGTGCTTCTTTGTCATTGTTGATGTCCTTGCCGTGCTTCTCTCTGATCAGTCTGGTGAAGTAGTCCACGGTCCTCTGATCGAAGTCCTCTCCTCCAAAGAAAGGATCGTGGTGCGCTCCATAGTAATCGAACACGCCGTCGATGAGCGTCAGAACGCTCGCCTCGGAGGTGGCGCCGCCGACGTGCAGGACGAGGGCGTTGCCCTCGTCGCGAAGCTTCCGGTGGAGGCCGTAGGCGACGGCTGCCGCGATCGGTTCGTCGAGAATCCGCGTGGCACGCAGGCCGGCGATCCGGCCGGCGTGCCGCGCTGAGCCCCTCGGCCGATCCGCGTAGTACTGCGGGACGGTTAAGACGGCGTGGCGGACTGTGCGGCCGAGGTACCGCCTCGGCTGCCTCCTTCAGCTTGGCAATCACCATGGCGGTGACCTGCTCGGCGCCGAATTCTTTCACGCCGCCATTGACCTTCACTTGGACGTGAGGATGCAGATCTTTCTCCACGAGCTTGTACGGCACCGTCTTGATTACTCTCTGCACAACCTTCGTGTCATACACGTTGTTCCATCTGCATATCACCACGGAAGGGTACATCAGTATTCAGCGCCAATCTTATCCCTCATCCAGCTATATAGAGGAAGGCCTATTTTTTAAGCGAAATTTTATAAAAATAGATTTTTATCGTTGTCAGGAAATTTTTTAATTCTCACTTACTTTTCTAAGCCTTTGGATCAACATTCAACTAGTCTCATTCTCACTACACTCCATATATAGCATATGGATAAAAATTACAATAACATTATACTAAAATTGTGCATTTTTCGACATTGTAAGTTTAGGTTTAGTGATGTACAATTTTTGATGATTAAGATTTATAAAAATTTTAGCAACCCGAGAATTAGCTAAAGGGTAACAAAATATAGGTTTAGTGTATAAAATATTAAGGCCCTGGTTGGAATGCTTGAATTTTCCTTTAATCCAATGGGAATCGAACTAGTACCTATGGTATTTCTAAAAAATTCTGTGAGATTCCCCGTTCCAATCGGGACGTATTGGCTAAATTCTGGACAAACAAAACACTAATCAAAATATTGGCAAGACAAATTTTTAGTATGGTAGGCTTGAATTCAAACCAAACACTCCCTATTTACTCAAATATTAAAGGATTACGGATTTAAGGAACAATTTGTACAGTGCTAAGGAACAATTTTGCACGATGCTACGGATTTGTGGGTCATTATTATAAAAAACTACAAGGGTGAACCGAACTTCGCCACCGCCCTGATGTGACCGGGCCATAACCTTAAAACCTAAAATCTGCAATCCCGTGATCAAATTGGTTTCTAAATCTATAGCGTTGTGATGTTTTTCACTTAGTGCCTTCTAAATCTATAGAGTAGTTTGTACATTAAACATATTGTTTTCTGAATGTCTTTTTAGGCACTGCATGCACTATTTGTAATACCTTCTCCCGATGAGACGCTTGAAACCGAAGATGGCAGATCCCGGGTCGACGGCGGCATGGTCCCTGGCGTCGTCACCGACGAGGATGGTGCCGTTGTCGGTGAAGGCGACCCAGGAGGGGATGCAGAGCTGGAACATGGTCTCGACCCTGCCGTGGCCGTATCCGGCGACGCAGGAGTTGGTGTTGCCGATGTCGATGGCGACCACCGTGCCGGGGCGTTCCCAGGGGTCGGAATCGGTTAACGCACTCGCCTGGTTGAAGAAGAGAAGCGGAATCAGGGAAACGAGGATGAGAACATCGGTAGCCCTGACGACGCAGTAGTCGCGAGCCATTGCGGCGGCCACGGATCAAATCTATTGGTAGGCCTGAGATTGCGATGCTTTTATATTGCGCTGTCACAACCGGACCACACACGTTCATGAATGCATATGCACGTGCTACTCGATAGACAAGCATCCGACAGTTACGGAGGTAAGGTTTTTAGAGAATCGCTGAGGCGTGCGTGCACAAAAGTTGGGGAAAGGATGTCACACCTCTCTGGGGATGATCACAAGTCGCTTCACTAACTGCTATGCCTGCTTTCGGTGCTCAATCCGTGCGTAAACCCTGCAGAAGTCGCAGAAGTTGGTTTGGATGAAAGAGCGATACGCGAAGCAAATCAAACCAAACAAGCGCATCGAAGCGGAAACCAGAAGCGCGACGGAGTACGCATGCCTACCGCTGCAGCCGCCGATGACGGACCCCGCGCCGAGCAACGCTTCCCTCCACCGCTGTCGTCGACCGCCCAGCGCAGCGCAGTGCCGAGGCCTGATCAGATCGCTCGCGTGTCACGAGAGCACGAGGGGGGACAAGCAGAGCAGAGCAGAGCGCAGGTGAGGTGCGCACGCAGGCGATCGATACAGGGTGTGTTGCTAGTCGCGGTGCCGGCGGGAGGAGGCGAGAAGCCACCCGCTCCGGCGCTCGCGGATCGAGATGTGGAAGCGAGAAGACAATGCTGCTTGCTTCCCCTACAAGCGAACTCGCCCTCCCCTCGGCGTCCTCGCCTCGCCGCCCTCTCTCCCTCAGGCGCTGCGGGTTCAGTGCCGCACCCCCCGCGCCCACACACAAGGAGACGGGGCGTGCGTGCCAGCCACGCCCAGTGCTTTCTGCACGGAAAAAGGCAGAAGTAGCCCCCCGCCGAGTGGCAATGGCGGATCTAGCCCCCGGCGCGTGTCACACCCTGATTTTCCAAAACCCAAAAATTAGGACCAACAAAAACTTTTTCGTTGTTAATGTCAGCTGAAAACACACCCAATTAAATCTGTAGTTCGAAATCTTGGTAAAGCTAAATGCCAGGCACGAAAACCCTATTTCCCCGAAGCAACGTCCGACAACGCGGACCATCCCGTTCAACACTTGATCCCATATGTGGTCGCTTATTCTTGCATTCCCGCCACCAATGCCCTCCAGCATCCATCTCTTCCTCCCTAGTCGGTACCCAGTCACCAACCGTCCCCAGCCGAGACAAATGTTCTCCTCGAGTCCCATGTCTCTGCCTCCTCTTGCCACGCTCGAAACCCTAAATCTGAGCTCCCGGATTATTTCCTTCCTATTCAAATCCAATTTCCCCTAAAACCCTGACTTATCTTTAATTCTGCCGCAATCCTATACAATACCTTCCGAACCCTAACCGCCATGGCCTTGCCATTATCCTAGCCCCGTCGCCACCCTATATACGTGCTTAAATCTTCCCGAGCGTATATGGGCACATACACCTTGGAAACCCCAACACATCATCGCATGCGGTCATTCGAGTTCCCTCAAAAAGTTGCGTCAGTTCCCACAGAATCCTTCGAAATAAGACATGCCATTTTGAATCTTGCATGCGGATTAATTATTCCCCCTCATCGCACCGGTTTAATAGCATGCCGATGGAGCCAAACTTTCTCGTGGAGTAGCAAGAATAAAACAAACCGCATGTGTATATATTGCACTCCATGACTCCGCAGATGATCACCTCCTAGTTTAATTAGAATAGTTATTTAACCAAATACCTCCCTTGTGCTAGAATTCAACACCCAAATTCCACAGCAGCCCGTGCACTGTTGCCCTGCCACAGCAACTAGCTAGTACAAAGTGGTGCCAAATTTTTCCTGTTTGTACAGCACACCCTAACCTCAGCTCGTACCTCTGTACACCTACAATAGCACAACCAGCAGAATCAATGCCTAACTCCCCCTATACTCCTACAGCACCGACACAGCATTGTCATTCAACTCACCCGTCCCCTCACCCTCACACATCCCTTCACTGCCAGCTCTCCTCCACCTCAGTGAGCTCCATAGCTCCTTCCCTAGTTAACCCCTTCCTCAGCCAAGCTTCTTTTTTTCACTCACCCCAGGAGCTCCATCAACCTCCACGAGCAAGCCCTTCTGCATGTCTTCTTCCTTGTCTCCCTCATTCCCTCTCTCTCACCTGCCCTGAGCACTGCTCGCAATGGACACGCAGCACGCCAGCTCAAAATCGGTGCCAAACTTTCCCCATCTTCCCCTATAGCTACAGCAGTGGCCATCACCTCCCCGTGTAGCTCCACAGCGCAGGCTGCCACCTTCTTCTCTTCTTGAGCTCCCTAGCTCCTGCCATTTCCCGAGCTTCACTTCACCCTGTTCTCCAGCTACTCCAGCCACCGCGGCGTTGCCTCCAGCCTCTGCTCCACTCCCCACTCGAGCTCCCTACTCCGAGCTGCCTCGCCGCCATCCTGTCCAAAGCCCCGCCGCCGCTGCCCCCAAGCTCCCCGAGCGCGCCGACGCCCCAGGGCGCCTCCTCTGCTAAGCCCTGCTGCCGCCCGAGCTCTTAAACCACCGCATCTGCTCCTCTCCAGCGTCGCCCGGCCACCACTCCACCTAGCACCCACCCGCCTGCTCAGATCTGCCACGGCCGCTCCTCACGCCGCCACCACGGCCGCCCTGCCCCACCGGTCCCGTCGGCCACTTCATTCTCCGCCGCCACCAATCCACCAGCTCATCACTTCGCTTGCTGTCGCCGCCGCTCAGATCTTGCCGCTGGATGCCGGAGAAACTCCCGAGCCGCCGCCCCGGCAGAACACCCTGTCCCCTCGCCGACGGCCCTCTCCAGCCAGCTCCGACCAGCGCCGCTTTTGGGTCCGCCGGACACCGACGCGGCCGTCCTTCCTCTCACCGCCCGCCACTGGTCCAAATTCCCGAGCCTTGCTCCGCCACCGCCGGCGTAGCTGCTCGCCTGCCCCGAGGCCGCCACGCCGGTGCTCCCCTCTGCCGCCGTCAGTAAGCCGCCTCCACCGCCTGTCCTCCAGCATGTGCAAACAGAGCATCTCCCTTCTCGCCCCAAGCTCCTCCTCAGTCCCTTTCTCTCAAGCTCTTCCTCTCAACTCGGCCGAACTCTCATTCCCCTCACTCAAGCCCTGCTAGAACCGGGCCCAAGACCTGCTGCCGCCGGCCCCAGTCCAGCACGCCGCCGCCTCCTGGTCCCCATCTCCCCTAACCTTTTCTTCCTTCGGCCGCACATCCCTCTGCTCTGCTACTCGGTGGTAGTTAACCGAGTTCTCTAATTGAGTAAGAACCGGTTACCGTTAGTGAGTTACTTAAACCCTAAGGCAGCTAGTTAGCTAATTAATTAAGCAGTTAGTTAGTTATTAGTTCATTAGTTAGCTGTTTCAGTTAGTTAGTAGTTAGTTAACCAGTTAGTGTGCTAATTAGTTAATTAGTTGATCGATTAGTTAATTGGTTAATTAGCTAAGGTAGTTAGTTAATTAATTAGTTAATTGGATAGTTAGCTAGTTAGTTAATTAGTTAGTTAATTAGTTAGCTGATTAGTTAGTTAATTAGTTGATTAGTAGTTAGTCAAGTAGATAGTTAGATTAGTTAATTAATTAGCTGGTCAGTTAGCCCGCTAGTTAGTTAGTTAGCTAGTGTAGTTAGTTCACTGACTAGCTAGGCAATCGCTGCTAAAATAATAACCAATAACGTTTCGACCCATTTAGTAGCTAGTTAGTTAATTGAGGTCAGTTGTGTAAATGGCAAGTAGTTGCAAGTGATATCAAAGGTTTAAGGCTAGGAAATATTTCGCGTACAAGTAACGGTTACGCTGTCCGGATAATGTTTAACCCATGAGCTAACGCTAGGAATAATTACACAGGCTAGTGCGTACACTGTTGAAATAGAGGATATGTGGATCGCAGTGTGTTACCATTAGAAGCATATTTGAGGACTGTGATCATTGGCTAGCAATAGGGTCCAGATCTTTTACATCGGTAACCACCGTGTGTGGTAGCTATGTTTATCTGGATAACCTAAAGCCCGATTCTTTTATTCTAAAGCCTTGCCGCCACGGCAGCTATTTCTTTCATCGCGACAAGCTACTGTCGCAGCTCCCTTGCCCTGTCGTGGCAACCTCTCCGTCACCATGACAGTACCCCGCCGCGACAATTCCTCCCCGCCGCGACAGCCCTTTTTGTCCACCGCGGCAGCATCGCGGCAAGCCATTCACTGCCGCGACAATCCAGTCTCCGCCGCGACAAGCGATGCCCTACCGTGGCAACGCCGCGACAGCCCCTCTCCCGCCGCGGCAACTGCCGTTGTCACCTTCCTCCGCCACGGCAAGCCTCTACCGTCGCCGCATTGTTCCTACCGCAGCAAAACCTTGTCCCTGCTGCCTAACTCCTGCCGTGTCGAGCTATCGTCGCCTACCACTTCTCTCCTACCGCGGCAGCGAGCCATTTCCGCGCCCTTTATTTCTTGTAGCCCTTAGAATCAAACAGTTGTCAAGAGCGTTATGATTTCATGTGCTGAAGTTTCTGATTCAATGTTATTTGGTTCTTCTTTGCATCGTTGATTTATTCGCCATTCTTTTCGACGTGTAGATACAACGTTAGGAATTATCGCGCAAAGGAACTCGGACAACTGACGAATCGGATTCAAGACCAAGACCGGGACAATATTGCCAGGCAAGCATTCCCACTTTGATCATATCGAAATCCCATATGTGCAAAGTTATGAATATTTTGTTTACGAACTCTGCATGCTATGTGTTTAATATCGATATTTTATGTAGAGGTAGTTATACCCATTAGTTGCACGATACCTAGGTCCGAATATCCTTCCTTGTAACCCTAGGTATATTCAGCAGTCGACTCTCGACCGTTGAATAATTAAGGTTATAGGTATTAACCATGCTTAGCCCTGCTATAGTCAAAAACCAAGTTTTACTCATCCCGTTGGGATATGGGAAAACAAACCCTCGGATGGCATATGCTGTCCGAGGTGACTTTCACAAATAAAGGATTATCAAAAACCCCAAAAGAAAAGAGGAGATGATTTCGATTCGGGTAGGAATGTTAAGGGATGTTCGGGGATGTAGAACATTGGTTGGAGCCATGATTGTCCGGGACGTCATGGGGTCGGGAATGGAGTCCTACTCGAATCAGTTAAGGACCGAGCCTAAGTGCCGCTAAACCGGTTCCATTACCGTACGTCCACATGTCCTTTATGGGAAGGACTTGGCTTAGTACCCCGGCAAGTATTAGGGTTTGGACCCGTGGGAAGTAGGGAGTTAGTGCTAGGTGTTTTAAGTCCTAGAGGATCCACCTACGCCAGGCGGGAGGTGCTGATACGACACAAAGGTGGAGAGCCCCAATTTGATGTCCAGGACATGCAAACTTGGGTATTCACCTAGCGGGTCCAACTCTGGTATGGAAGCGGGCGAAGGTCTCGTTGTAATAATCCTGGCAGTATACGTTGCAAAGTACTTCCAGGGTGACCTACATCTTGTGGGTAAAGCCGTACAACCTCTGCAGAGTGTTAAAACTATTCGAATAGCCGCGTCCTCGGTTATGGACATGAACTGGCAAGGCCACACACTGGTTAGACTAAGTGTTGTTTGCGAAAACCGGGAAAGGGATTAAGGACGTGGGCATGATGTGTCCACAGAGGGCAATTTACGCTACAGGTTGGTAGCAAGGAATTGCCGGAGGAGTAGGCTAGCCGTGTGATTCGGGATACACGGGCTGAGCCGGGGGCACTCGCTGAGCTATCCAGGATAGTGTCAGTTTGAGTGTTGTACCGAGAAGCTAGACATATTGCCCAGGGTAATAGGGTCTGAGCTGTCTCGAGGATTGTAAGGAGGTAGCCGGGTCTACCTCGGGAGGATTCTGTTCATTTTACTTTAAACAGTTTTACTAAATTGCTTTTGAATCTACTATTCAAGTATTTAAATTATGCACTTACTTTTCCGCACATTGATCAGCTTAGAGTAGAGCTATTCCTTGTTTATCCTCTGCATGAATTATTTTCCGTATACTCCTTCCTGTGGGAATAGCTTGCGAGTACATTCAATGTACTCACCTGGCTTGTTGATTTGGCCAGACGAAGGAGACATCAGGTCCGAAGAAGCAATCACAATCACGAACGCTAGGGTGAAATCCCCAGTCAGTTGCCTGTCGGGTATGGCTTACTGATGGGCCGCAACTCCACTGGATTTTCCGCTGCAAGTTTATAGCCGTTGGGCTACAGGTATCAGATTATCGACCTTAACGGTCTATTCAATTATTTACGCATGTATGACGATGATATACAGGTTAACTCGTGTGTATCGGCTACTGATCCAGGGACCGGTACAGTGATCACGAGGAAGTTCCCGGCTTAAAAACTGGGGGCGCCACAGGGGGGGTGGTGGGGGGCATATCCATTTTTAGCCCCGCGAGGCTCAAATTCGCGGATCGGGCCCGCGATCGCGCCCTCAACCCGCGACGGCCTCTCCCAACCCGCGACAGAGTGGGCCGCGGCCCCCATCCGGGACGGAGTACCAAACGCCACGGAGACTGGCGTTTGCACGGGTGATCCAAACGCCAGGGGCTCTGGCATTCTGTCGCGGGCCATGGCCCCCATCCGCGACGCAGTACCAAACGCCACGGAGACTGGCGTTTGCACGAGTGACCCAAACGCCACGGGCTCTGGCGTTCGCGTCGGTGTGCCACTTCGCGGGGATAGAAGCCAATCTCGAAGTTTTCGGTGGCCTAACGCTAGAGTCCGTGGCGTTTGGCAAACCTGGCAAACGCCAGTCACCGTGGCGTTCGGAACTGGGGACCGAACGCCATTTCCCGTGGCGTTAGCTCACCCAGTCACACGCCACGGTGGGTGGCGTTAGCCAGCCTCGCCCTCCAGGACCACGACGAGCGGGCCGTCGCGGCTCAGGGGCGCGGCCCACCCCCGTCGCGGGCTGAGGGCGCGATCGCGGGCCCGATCCGCGAATTTGAGCGTCGCGGGGCCAAAAATGGATTTGCCCCCCGCCGGGGGCTAGATCCGCCATTGCCACTCGGCGGGGGGCTACTTCTGCCTTTTTCCCGCTTTCTGCAGGGTCCTCGTTACAGTGGGCCCACAACGGGCCGAATCGGCCTCACAACCGGCTCAAGAAAGTTCTGTGTCTTTTCTGAGAGCCAATATCCGCGTTTGTTTTCTGTGTTAAAAAAGGATTCCCCTTGCCTTCGACTAATCACCACGTTGCAAGACATATCTCAACTATTTTATTAATTAAATAAATTAAATTAAATGCATAAGAAGTCTCCTAAACATATTACTAATGTGATACAACTTCATCAAGATTTAGAAGACCCTTTTTGCTATTTGCTTTACTATAGTTAGATCTTTAATTAACATTTGCTATCTATCTAGAATTCAAAAGAGTGATGGAGAACAACGTGCTTGAAGAAGGGATTAAGAAAATACTGAAGGTATGATTTAAAATAACAAGAAGAAAGGATGTAGAGAGCAATTAAAAAGGATTAATTATGAGAGATAATGTGTAACTAAAATTAAATGTGTATAGATCCAACTAAAATTATGGACCATCCAATTATAATTAAATAGATGGTTTAGATTGTTCGGATCTGTAAACTCGTATCTTTATATTGATATAGATACGTACCTTAGGTGACCAGCGAAGGAAGAAACCAGAACTGGCTCTTGCCTGCCGGTTTTGGCCGGGTTGGAAACTTGGAACAAAACCAGGTTTTTTTTTCTTGAATCAGGACCTTGATTAATTAGTTAATAACAGGATTAAAAATTGTTAAAGGCAACTAACAAGGAAAGCTGGTGTCATGTTTAGCCATGTATACCGTTGACTGTTAACACTAGCCTGTTTGGCACAAAGATGAGCAGCAACATTCACCGTAACTAAGTACATGTGCACATATATGAGTAAAGTTGTGTCATAGATCCCAGCACGGACATATCAGTTGGATCAAAAAACTTGAAATTCCATATTTAGGTGAGTAGACTTATTTAACATAGGTCCAATATGCACTTTTTTAGAGGAAAATGGTTGAGTCCAAACATGCACTTAACTAACAACTACTTCTTTCCCTCTGAAAAAAGAAACCACTTCTTCCATTTGGCTATATTTGTCCACAACTCACTACAAGCGCTAATAGGTACTCACTCCGTCTCAGAATGTAAAACATATTTTGTTTGGTTAAGATAAGACTTTGACCAATAATTACTCTATTAATATGTGGTTTATGTGGTACAAAGTCACAATCATAAGGATACCACCACCGTGTCTATGTCAGCCCCCAAGTGTCACTCCTCAAGTGCCAAAAACATAAGGACTAATAACTATGGCTCGTGCTCATCAACTCAATTATTAGGTACATTCGTTTCTAGGTACTTCATTTAATAGTAATGAGAATATGATGCTGCCTAATAAAGATGTTTAATTACTAATTAAGAATGAGGGTCCAAGCATGGATGTGAGGGATAAGCAATAGAGCATGAAGACAAGGAGAAGCGATGATGACAACAAGAGCTTGAAGAACGTGAGTGCTAAGTTAATTGGAAATGGAAGAACTCTCAAGCCACCATGACAAGGACTTAGTGAAAAATCATTGGCCTCTGACCACTTGGGCTTCAACCAAGGCTAGTCCCACCCCAAAGGTGTTGCGACCAGGTCAAGTCAACATGGTGTTGCGCACCTTTTCTGGCCAAGGGCCATGTATCCTTTAGTTTCAACAAATTTAGAGATATTCGAGTCGTAGGGAGAAGGAGTTCTAGGCGTGAACAATACCTCGTCGTCATCCTCTCCTATATAAGGTACCCCGAGTCCACAGGGTTAGAGGGGTTTCATTGAGTATTGTTAGCCTACTGCTACAATTTCTCATCTGCAAGTCGTGTTGGACTATCGCCAGTGGAATCCCAACTCGTTCTTCTAGCTCATGCTCAATTTATTACTCACAATTCAAATTGCAAATTAGCACAGTTCTTGCCAAATCTTCGATTGCTTGCATGAACTCAAACCTGGTTGTTCAGATTGATCATGCCTATGACAAGATCAATAACCATTGGAGATTGTTTTGGCGATTGCTAAGGCGTATCGTCTAGTACGGTATAGTCGGATCGTCAAGGTCAAGCTCTACCTAACTAATAGCTACCACCCTCTCATCAAAAGATCGGGCTGCTATCTTATCAATTTATTTCTAAATTGATTAAAAAGTAGTTATTTCTATGTAGTGATTTTGCGCATTGATTCTTTATCCAACAGTTAATTGGATAGTTGTGCTTTTTAAAAATTATGTGCAACTTTAGGTCTAAAGATGTGTAGCTAGGAAGTTACACATTTCTAGACCTAGAGTTGTACAATTTTTTTTATGCAACTAAAGTTTGATAATATGTAACTCGGTTGACTGAGGAATACAAATTTCTCCGATGACCGAGAAATAGTAAATATGTATTAATAAAGCAGGAGTGAAAAAAGGAACCATTAAATATACATGCGTGACGAAGTGCTAGGCATAAAGGAAATCAAACGACAAGACTTGTAAGCTCTATAGCCCCCATGAGGATCCAAGTCCTCATCTTATTCTTCATCCTACTTACAACAAAAGCAGGCATGCTAGACTTGTTCTTGAACACCTTGGCATTGCCCTCCTTCTAGATCTCCCAGGTGGAGAGGATGACGAGGGACCACACACTACTACAAAATACTTCATCCTAGACGGTTCAAAATCGTCATCCAAGACCGTTTTTTAAAACTATTTGGGACGAGTGTTGGAAATAGCGAGGCCTTAATCCTAGATGGTTTTTGAGCCGTCTGTGATGGATAGAGATCAGAGACGGTTCTTTCCTAGAACTAATACCCTAGGATCCGCTGGATACTCGGAGTAGCTACCATAGTTGTGAGGTACTCCAAGAGATAAGGAAGCTACCCATAGGTGTCCGGATATCCCTTAATAGAGGAATTGTATCTCTTAGTTTAAGAATAACAGGAGTCCTAGTCAGAGACGAGTCCATGTCAAACATAGGTTACCCTCTATATAAGGAACCAGAAGATCTTGTGGAGAGGATATACACATCTGGAGCCCAAAGAGACACGCCCTAGGAGAAGCCCTAGAAGATCCACACGAGAAGACTTTCGAGCCAACATAATATCCCCGATATCCACTTCTGACTAGTTGTAAATCCCATATAAGCTAGCTATTTTCCCCTTTACTCTATCTTGAGATCGATATAAACACACAAGCACACAAGACGTAGGGTTGTTATCCTCCAGGAGACCCGAGCCTGTCTAAAATTTCATCAAGATTTAGAATACCCTTTTTGTTATTTGCTTTACTATAGTTAGATCTTTAATTAACATTTGCAATCTATCCAAAATTCAGACGAGTGATGGAGAGCAACATGCTTGAAGAGGGGATTAAGAAGATACTGAAGGTATGATTTAAAACAACAAGAAGAAAGGATGTAGAGAGTAATTAAAAGAGATTGATGATGAGAGATAATGTGTAACTAAAATTGAATTTGCATAGATCCAACTAAAATTATGAACCATCCAATTAGAAATGCTTAGCGCCCTCACTTTCGCTTCATGTTGAGACTAGCATACCATGGCATGCATGCATATCCTGTGAAAGTGTATTTTTTTTAAATGAAGGCAAAAGATTTATCTTTTTTCATTAATTAAACAAGAGAGTTACGACAGAATGGCATGAAACTGAGAGTAAAAAAAGAAAAACAACAAAAGGAATACAAAAGCCTACTCTCCCAATAAGATATAACTCAAGCGTTTTGCCTCCACCAGAGCCCAATTGCCGCCTCTGACTTGATTTTCGTGAAAATTATCATCTGCATGGTTGAGATTTTGTAAAAGATGCGAGCATTTCGCTCATTTCGGATTTCCTAGGACACAAGTATGAGGAGTGAGGCGAAGGCTTTTCTTTTATTGCTCCCATCCAACACAACGGCGGTCCACCAATGCTTCACCGAGGTGGCTGTGATCCATAGGTGGGGTTCGACGTGGGTAAGGCCTAGCCAGTCCCTTGCCATTTTCCAAACCTGAATCGTGAAGCGGCATATGAAAAGCAAGTGGGCTGCCGTTTCTTGCTCCCTTTTGCACAACTGGCATAGCTTGTAGTTGGGCCAACCCCTGCACTCAAGGCGGCCCGTCGTTCATACTCTGTTTTGCGTGAAGAGCCATGCAAAAAACTTATAATTCGGTGGTGCCTAAACTTTTTAGATGGTTGACGATGACATAGCACCCGGGTACCGTCAAGGAGGACAAAGCTGGCCCTCCAGCCACAGAGTGGGCCGGGCCGACTACTCGGAGTCCGACTACAACATGGGGGCGCCTCGCCGACTTGGAGTACAAGACACGGATTAGTACCGATCCCGGCATACCCCGGTATCAGTTGTAACCAATTAGGAAACATATCTGTAAGCCGATCCGGACTCTTATAACCCTAATCTGGACGACTATATAAGACCAGGTAGGGATCCCTGGATCGGCAAGTTCTCTCAAAGCTCTCATAAGCTTTGCTTCGATCATCTGATCATAGGCATAGACACATACCCTCATATGGGAGACATCAATTCCATCCACAAACACAGGACGTAGGGTATTACTTCTCCGTGAGGGCCTGAACCTGTCTAAACATCGTGTCCCGTGTGCACCCATCTTGTTCTGCTGTGCATACGCTGTCCCATTGTTAGTATTGCCGGATAAATACACCAACAATGGTTTATTGCATGGGAGAAGGTGTCACACCCAAAAATTGAGCCTTGTATGCGATGCCGCCGAGAGGCCGTCAGCTTCTATCGCATAGCATCGGCAGAGTTAGGGTTAAGATACACATGTTGCATCTATATTCTATTTTATAATCCTTTTCTCCTTTTCCATTGATGGTTATCTATTTTAATACTATATAATCACTGTCACGTTAGCTGACGCCTGACACACCTGTGTGGGAGTTAACTTTCTAACATGTTTAAATTAACCGGTGTAATAATAGTCATTGTCATCGCTTATGCAGCTCGAGGCCGCCCATGAATAAAGCTGGGACTTTGGGCCGGGGTTATCTGGGCCGGCCCGAGCACGGCACGAAAAAATGAGGGCCGGGTTGGCACGGCCCGAAGTCCGGGCCGGGCCGGGCCAGAGAAAAAGGCATGATGGGTGGCCCGGCCCGGCACAACGGACGGGCTAGACACGATCTACAGCACATATAGTTTAGGCCCGACCTGACCCGACATGGCCCGATGACGGCTGCGGGCCGGGCTTCGGCGTAGTCAGTAGGCATCCGGGCCGGGCTGGCACGGCATGGCGGGCTGGCCGGGCCATCTGGCCTCGGGCCATGCTGGCACGGCCCGACCCAAGTCCCAGCTTTACCCATGAACCACCTTAAAGAGGTTGGTACAAATAATTCTTTGATAGCTTGTACTATAGCAGTATTTTGTCCATAGCAGCCACTTTACCCAATCATGTGGTCGATCCTCAGAAAGATGCTTCAAATACATGATGATAATCCGGTTAACCACCTCTGTTTGAACGTACGATTCTAGATGAAATGTGGAACTAAAGTTGAGCTTGACACGAAGAGAAGAAACTGCTCCTTCCAAAAGTTGCTTGTGAAAGTGGGATCTCGATCACTCATAATTTACTGATGGAGACTATGCAAACGTATGATCTCATCAAAGAAAGTCCGGGCACAGGACAAATAATATATGGATGGGATAGAGTAAGTGTACGTACTATGAAAAATGGTCCACCACGGATAAGAGAACAAATTTTCCATTAACCTTCAGTAACTCTTCCACAAAATAGAGTGATATATCAGCTCAAACGTAGGGATCTCCAATGGCTACAATAGACCGTCTACATGTAAATTGTCTGGTTTATTTTGCTCGCACGTTTGACAGCTTCATACTCAATCTGCCACAGGTTATTTATTCCGGGGAACACAAAATCAGCCCGAAGACGCAATAGCGTCTTTTGTATTCCTTCATGGCCTATGTCATGTACCGTTCTAATTATCGTCGCACTAGAGCATACTCGCGTGGCACAAAGATTCGATTTACATAGGTGATGAAGCCATAATGATTGCCCAAGGCGCGCTGAGTTCACCTGATGCAATATACCTTATATTTCTATTAAAAAAACTCTCCTTGTGCGATGTTTATTTCATACAAGTCAACATATTCTAACTAATCAAGCTTTTTTTTATCGTTTTAGAATATTGAATATCAAACAATATTTTAGGTTAATTTTGTTTTGTACTTTAGTCCAAAAAATATATTTATTATCCAGATTTGTTTGTAGTTTGACATATTCGAGAGTAAGAGTATTGTCAGATTATGTATTCTCCCATTTGAAGTAATTAGTAATTGAGCACGTATAATACATCTTTCGTAAAAATATATTAAATAAATTATGTACTATCTAAATATCCATCAAAGTACACTATCTATATTGGTCATTGGCACAAGAAATTTGTGACGAGAGAAAATAGAACAGATGATTATATGAGAATTGACTTTTCTGAACTGTCTTTTAAACATATAATTATGAGGTAATGTATAAGCATCGGAGCATCGGACTTAAGCTATACATCTCGTATATAATATAGATATGTCTTTAGAAACACCCCGAACAACTTAAAAGTAACTAACAAATGCACACCACTGTCACCTAGTTCAATTTTCATTGAAGAATATCATGTTGTGAAAGACAATGAACATAATTTTCTGTGAAATTGAAACTTATAATCATTAAAATCAGAAGGTAGACATTTAATATGGCGTGGTTTTTTGTCCCGTGCATGTGACCATATTCTTAAAGTCTTTCAATTATATCTGTAGGACACGACTCGAGGGCAATTGGTTATTTGATTGGGCTGTTGGGTGAACCCTCCACAACGTTCTCTCCCACCATCGTCTCGTCGTCTCGCCGCTCTCTAGCGTCACCTTCTGCCTCTCCCTCCTCCACTGCCGTCTCGCCGTCTCTCCTATTCCATTCTTCCTCTTCTTGCTCCGCCTTCTTCCGCTCCACCACTACGCTGCTGATCGCTAGATCTGGGTGGCTACTGTCACCGACCACAAGTCAGGGTGCCCTTTAAGCCAAGAGATTGTCGGTGTTATCCGTCCAATTGTTGCTTAGCACCCAGGAGTGATGGCTGTCGCGGTCGCGACCACCCTGATGATCACTGTCGACTATCGTCATGGCCGTTTAGCCTCCTCTTTTTTTCTCCTCCTTCTTCTTCTTTCCCTTTCTTCTTCTTCCTCTATTCATGATAGTTTCGTTTATAGGTAGGGTTGCCTCATTGGGAGCTAGATATTTTCATTCATGATAGTTTCTGAATACGTGCTTGATAGCGAGAGCATGCCACTGACTCCCTGCCTCCGAGGTCATTCAAATATGCTAAGTTTGTTTTTTCTCCTCCAGTGTTTTAGCGCATCTTCTCTCTTCAAAACGGGAGCATTGGTTTTGCGGGAGCAACTCTGGTGCACGACTTGACAAAAGTCCAAGAACAAACGACTTGGAGCACAGCGAGGGACAGTCCGTCCATGACGGGTTCCAATTCAATGATTCCAGGTGGGCCAAGAGTGCTGGGCTAGCTTTACTGGGCCAAACTCAAGTTTAATTGGGGCTTTGTTCCTCTGTTTCTCTTGTGTCCATTTTGTAGTGTCTTTTTCCTTGAAAAAGTAGCAACGCCATTTTCCTCTTCATGCTTCCGCTAAAAATAATATGCAAAATCTAATGCACAACCGGTTGCACGCAGTAAAATCGGGAGGAGGGAAGAAGGAAGAAAAGGGAGGCTCAACGACAATGACAACGCGCTCAACGGCAATGATAGACATTTAGGTGCTACACGGCGGCAGGACGGATAATACTGGCCTCCGAGATTTGAAGGAGCATTTGATCGGAACGCTGGCGTCCTGACTTGTTGTTGGCGACCAAAATGGTCACCCGCTGATGCTGTACAAAATAATAAGCTTGAGGAGAAATTAAGTATCACTGTACCGAATATGTTCTCAGGTCACCTCCATGCATTGATTCTAGAAGGCATCTGAAATGCAATGAGTGGAATATATACCAAGACACTGATGATCAGTGTCGTCCAACATGGAATCGGAATAACGACGTCGTGTGCACTTGTGATCCTTAATTAGAATCTGATCTGAAACGGAACATCTGTATCGACTTGAACAATGACACGTACGTCTACTAGCCATGGTTTTTCCTCGTAGTTCATTTCACCGGTAAATCAATCTGGAGCATAGCATAAATAAGCACTGCAGAAGATTGATACGGAAGCTTAACAAATGTAGATCACTCGAGATGAGTTGGCTTTATCGCTCAAGAAAGGTAATAAAGCTCACGTGTAACTGGCGTGACGCCAGACGAATTGAAGAAGAGCGAAATCACGCGGCGCAACAAACGAATTGATAGCTAGCTTTTGCTTTTGCGGTTTTCAAGGAGCAGAGGCAGGCGTAACGCAGCCGAAATTCCTTGCCGGTTTCCCAACGAACGAACTCGATCAGGTTTCAGGCCATGCTGCCTGTCAGAAGTTTCTCTGCACCTTCCTTCATCTACCAAATCCGTCACGCATCTGCAGCCTATATCTTCATGACATGTACTACTAGTACACGACGCCAAAATTGCAACGGGGTCATAGAAATGGTCCTGCTATTAGATAGATATAGATACTTCCTCTATCTAAAAATATAAGGCATATTTTAATTAGTTAAGACAAGCTTTTGATCAATAATTATTCTAATAATATATAGTTTATGTGATACAAAATCATAATCTTAAGGAAGTACTTTTGAAGAGGAATCTACTGATATCAATTTTATGTCACGTAAATTGCATATAAATAAAATAATTATTGATTAAAGTCTTATCTTAACTAATTAAAATACTTCTTACATTTTTGAACGGAGGGAGTATATGCTGCCATGCCGACTTGACGGCAACAAACACGTCCATATCTGCCTGCCGTAATACAACTTCAAGCTGCATATATAGCGTTCCTGCTTCCTAGCTTACCTGCCCCTCTGATTACACGGTGATCGACAAAAGATCAAACTTGGTATCATTTGTGTTCTCTTTCTCGGTTGATTACGACCGATATCATCGTGTGGTCGGTCTTGCTTGATAATAAATAACATCTTTGACAATAAATAGCTTTGGTTAGCTGTTGGTTAAGAGAAAAAAAAGGTGATGTATATTGGCATTTGGTATCCGGTTGTTTTCCACGGAAAGAAAGCTCAGGTTAATTAAACTAATTAAATTAAACACTTATGATTTGACCTCACCCATGGACTAACTGACTGGTACTAATCACCTTGATGATGTCACTGTTAAATTAGGTTTTGATTCATAGCAAACGTACGTATCAAGAGAAGCCTTCAAAGCCGAGGAGGCGCATAAATCGCAGCGATGGTAGGTCCGTCCGTGCGAGCCGGTTTTTATTTTCCCGCGCGAAGCTTCGTCGAAGCTCACTCCCCTTCACCTCCGCGCGAACCTTATAATTCTCCTCTTCTTCGTCTTCCCCCTCCCCACCTTCCGCGCTACTTCCTCCTCCCCCTCCATTAATCTTTAGCACAGCGATAGACCGATCTAGGAATCTAGGACGGCCATGAAGCTTACGCATTTCTTCGGTTCTTCTTCGTCCAAGAAGGAGAGCAAGGGGAAGAAGAGGACGAGGAGGAGCGGCGCCAAGAGCTGCTCCTTCGGCTCCACCACGTCGGAGGAGGAGGACTCCGTCGCCACGCCTAGGACCGTCCTGCCGCTTTCGTCGTCCGCGCCGTCCGGCTCCGGCTCCGGCTCCGGGGCGAAGAGGCCGACGGTGACGGCCGTGACACGGCGGGAGCTGGAGGTGGCGCTGCGGAGGGTCGTGTCGACCCAGGAGGAGCTGGCCGCGATGCTCGCCGAGGCAGAGGAGGTGGGCCTCGTGCTCGAGGAGATCGCGACGGCGGCGGCCGAGGCCGTGGACGAGGGGGAGCTGAGGGAGACGTTCGCGGTGTTCGACGCCGACGGGGACGGGAGGATCTCGGCCGAGGAGCTCCTGTCCGTGCTCTCCTCGTTCGGCGACGACCGGTGCTCCGTCGAGGACTGCCGCCGCATGATCGGCGGCGTCGACACCGACGGCGACGGGTTCGTCTGCTTCGACGAGTTCACGCGCATGATGATGCATGCGCCGTGAATGATCGATGTTTGCATGCTTATCTATTTGTGGACATCTAATCTACCTGCATGCCGCTGTTCGTTCTCTCTTTTGGTTAGTGATCGAGTTGGTTAATTAGGTTCTTTGGTTTGCGATGCGAGTGTATTGATTGTGGTGAAGAACTGGTGATCTGTCCATCATCGAGAGATCGAGAGAGGGCCAATCGTACATGCGAATAATGAAGTTCGTTTTGGACGTGAAATAGATATATTTCCGGCCCTACGTAACAGTGAAAAGCTTGAATCACAATTCGTAAATCCCTCGGCAGTCTATTAAACAGTACAATAGCATTGATTTTTTGGGAGTCGCTATACGTACAACATTCAACCATAAATTTAGAGAAATTTGAACATATTCCGTTGAATGGAATGATGGAAAATTTTGAACGGATTCTGAACACTTTTCTGAACAAATTCTGTACAATTAAGGTCTGGCTGGAATTTCGGCGCACAATTTGGTAAATTAGTACAGAAACCTGAAAGAAATTTCTACACAAATTTTTACAATTTTGGTACAGAAATTTGAACGAATTTTCTGTCAAAATTTGATAAACTTTCTCTAGAAAAGTTGTATGCTGATTTCTAAAAACTGCTGTATAACAATGTGTTTAAAATTTCTGTGCAAAACGTTCAAATTTTGGTAAAAAATTTGTCCAAAATTGTTCAAAAATTATGTGCAAATATTTATTAAAAATTTATGTTTAAAGTCTGTAGAAAATTTCTGATGAGATTTAACATCATTGTGGGTTGGCGCCAAACTTATGGTACAGAGGGAATTAGTGTCTACTTCCACTAGTACAGAAATTGATATCCGGGGCACATATCGGAGGCGATTATTCAACCGCCTCGGATATCTGTTATCCGAGGCGGTTGCAATTTTTCAACCGCCTCGGAAAACATGCCAGGCGTTTAAAAAAAAGACCCTACCCGGCAGTGCCAGGTAGGGTTTCACTAAAACGGCTGTAACTTTTGCATACGGTGTCCGTTTTGGGTCCACGACCACTCAAAATGATCGTATCGACGAGGCGCATCTAAAAAATCTACTGGCCTTTAGACCTGTATAATTTTTCACCTCCAAATTCGCCCTCTAAGACTGACTTTTGCCCCTCTGAACGAAACATCGCCTCTTTCGACCCTCCGTTGAACTTCTTCCCGAGCTCCAAATGCAGTAATTTTTATGGATTCCGAACCGTGAGGGAGTAGAGCTGTTAGAAAAAATACGAGAAAAAATTTTAAAAATAAAAAAATTTCACTCCAAATTCGACCCCGAACGAATAATCCCCGCTACCGAACCCTCCGTTCCCTCCGTTGAACTTATTCCCGAGCTCCAAATGCAGTAATTTTTATGGATTCCGAACCGTGAAGGAGTAGAGTTACTACAAAAAAATACGAGAAATTTTTTTAAAAATAAAAAATTTAGGCACTAGTACAAATATTGACTTGGGAGGGTCTTCCTTATCTCAAATCGAAGCGAAACTGGAGGAGAAGAGCCTCCTTGCGATGGGAAGAGCCTCCTCTAAGAATGATGGGGAGAGAAGAGCCTCCTTGGTATGGGAATGGTGAGAGAGGAAGGAAGGTTGAAGGGAGGAGAGTAGAGTGGAAGGGAGAAGAAGAAGAAAATCTGGATCTGGCCTCTCTCCCTATGCACTGAATCGAATATATAGTCCTCTGCCACAGGCACGGAGGGAAAAATTTCGAGTTTTGAAATTTTGCAGTTGACGGGATTCTGAAATTTTGGGTTTGAACACATTCGAGGCGGTTGTAAATATATAACCGCCTCGGATATGCACCATATCCGAGACGGTTGGATATTTACAACCGCCTCGGATATAATTCGAGACGGTTGGATATTTACAACCGCCTCGGATGACTTTGTTATCCGAGGCGGTTCCTTCCGAAATCCTTATCCGAGGCAGTTGGATATTTATAACTGCCTCGGATATCAGTTATTGGAGGCGTTTTTGCCTAACCGCCTCGGATATGGCGCTTCGGATAGACGATTCTGTACTAGTGTTCCTCTATTTCAAATAGATGACTTTCTGACTTAGTTAGTCTCTAATTTTGACCGTTACTTGGATGAAAATATATAATTTTTTTTATAGATATATGTAGATATTATGAAACTATTTCTCATGACAAATTAATCTAACGGTACCATTTCCACCTAATCAACTAAATAATTGTTTTCTAGTTAGTTATCATAGAGAAGTTTGACTATGCATACTTTCTAAAACATCATCTATTTTGAAATGGAGGTTGTATTTAGGATGGTATTAAAAGAATTGCATTACACGTGAAAACAATGGTAAAACGGTCTTTTTATGTACTTAACGGTGGTGGTTACAGGTTGATGACGATGGTATAGATGTAGTTGAAACCGAAAAGTAGTGGTATATATGTAATATGGAGTTATTCGTGTAAAAGACGGATTTTTTGGGGGAAAAACCCGATTTCTAGTCAAATCTTTTTCGGAACATTGGATTCAAATCCCAAAGTCCCAATTCATTTCCTGCACCGGACAAAAACCATCTTTCTCCACTCACCGAGGCTTGCTATCTACTCGGTATCTTGTTTCCCTCCTTCGCTTCGCAGCTGAGGCGACGCCACCACCGGGCCTCTGTCGCTCTCTCCCTCCCTGCCTCTTGGGGTGGAATAGGAATGGGTTGGATGCGTCGGTGAAAATCAAATCCTAGCTGATGGAGCCTGGAGAGGAGGCAAAAGAGATCGCCGGTGAAATAGTAAAAGCTTGACTGAAATTAAAAAAAGAATACAGCAAATCCATGATTCTTTTTGGCGTTGTCTTAAAATCATGTCTTGTACCAGTAAATCCAGGCTATCTGAAGCTACGGTGGTAAATACATCTGATCGAGGAGTTTGATCTTGTAAATAACTCATTTCGTAGCTAGTTCTAAGTTCTAACTCCTAACTACTGTCCTGTCCAATTGGGAAGTGGATGGGTTCTCTAGCAACTCAACCGAGCCAGCCGGCACATGGTCGATGATGCCATGATTCGATACCGCAACTGCTGCGAGGTGAATTAATTAGCTTTGCACTCCCAATTTCATATACTCCTTCCGTCCAACAATGTAAGACGCACACGTATCTCAAGATTTATAATTTGATCTATAATATTTTGGTTATGTTACACAAAAGTGATATTATTGAAAAGTACTTTCGAAAACGAATCCAATAATACTACTTTTGTGTCACATTATCAAAATATTGTAGATTTAATTGTAAATCTTGGAATGCATGTGCGCCTTACATTGTTGGACAGAGAGAGTATCATAAAACTGATAAACACCATTGAGTTTAACACGTGTCCAGAAACTAGGAACTCTGTTCCGGTTCCACACTATTCCAACAGTTCCAGATAGTTAACCTACCACATCTTACTACAGATAGCCAACAAGAAACTAAAACAAAGAACTTACAGCCTACAACTCGTCCTCTTCTACTACAGAAAGCATTCTCTTTCCTGTCTTCAGAGTTAACTTGCCCTATCCTGAGCATTTCAGAACTCCAGCCTTGCGGAACGACAGAAGATTTCAGATGCCACCCGCAGCAGCAGCTGCGCCCCGCTGGGTGCTTGTCTCGTAGCCTTGTTTTCCGGAGATCAGCCCAAGCAACATCCAATGAGCCATAAGAGTAACAATAGCATTAGGGTCAATACAAACTTATTCCTAAAACAAGCATCATTCGTAATTTTCCAAATAGTCCAAAAGAAACTGGCCATCCCTTCAGCAACCAGTTGTCTATTACCAACAGGGAACCCCAAAACCCAACTACAAACTCCTACGGAATCTGGTGGATCATCAATATCAAAAGCACACCTAATTACGTTCCAAACATATTTAGCAGTGGTACATTTAAAGAAGAGATGTTCAATGCTCTCATCTGCACTACAAAACATGCGCTTGCTACTTCCTTTCCAACCTCTTTTAACTAAGTTATCTTAGTAAGAATACTATTTCTAATTACGCAGGAACCAAGGAAACACTTCAATTTTTAAATGGTTGTTAGTGAACCAAAACTTCCTATAATACCACTTTATTTGATTACCTTTCATCTTGATATACATTGAATGGACCGAAAAGACACTATTTTTCTCTATCGGATATACACATTGTTGTTATCATAGGAACAACACTAGAGAGGAAGTGTCGATAGCTCAATCCCTATGTTGCAGAGTAAATGAGTTGTGTATGATGTCTTTATTAGAGGTCACTGTATACTCAACAATTTAAAACATGTCGATGTTTTTTAAATAGGTTCGGCTGTCTCGTAGCGTAATCCTATGTCAATAGAGGAGAACCATACGAGACTAGACTAGTGACTTGGGCTGTCGGAGACTTCTCATTGTCGTCCACAGAGCTCTCCGATAGAGATTTGGAGCTCTAGACCTCTCTCCATAAGATTTCTCATTTATATAATGTATTTTACATCATCTGTAGGGGGATTTATATAGACAAGAAACCCATAATAAGTGACCATGGGTCCTAGGACCAGTGAGAAAGGGGTAATCTGGGTAAAATGGTCTATGAGTCCATGGCGGACTAGGAGAGAAGATGTGGTTTATAATTCATAGATGACTAGTACTCACATACACCTCTTAATGCTTCTTTTTGACTTGCTAAACGTCTAGTTGACTTGTTGACCATACTTTATGCCACATAAAACCCAGGTAGCATCTTAATGGGCCGGTCCATGTAGAGATATTAATATCCCAATAAAAGCCCTCTTGAGTTATAGTCATGGTAACAAATGTAGGTCAATATTTTTGGATATTAACAAAAGTTCATCTTCTTTCCTTCCTTGGCTCTTGGTTTAAGCATCAATTGTTTGATTCTTTAAGAAATATCTGCCCTGGACTTGTTGCCGAGGACGGAGATGCATTTTCCTTGTTGTTGAGAAAGAAAGGGCAGGAAAACCACGGGCGTCGAGGTCGTCGCCTCCGCTATAAATGGCGGGCGTTGTGCTACTGTGGAGCTCGTGGCGTCCTTGTCGCCTTCTACTCGTGCTGGAGACTCTGTCGGTGGCAGGAGGGTGAACGGCGGTGAGGGTTGGCGACGCATGGGCCGTCCTCCGAAGGATGGCTCCTCAGACCGCGAGGAAGTGCGGCGGAGGAACAGCGGTTGTGGCGCAGCGTCGAAGGCGACAGAGGGCACGACATGTCATGTGTCAAAGAGGAGCCTGACGCGGTGGCGATGTGCAACATACTTGCGCCTAATTTGCACACACGTGGCGTCAGCACGGAATGGAGTCGGCGTGCTGCGATGGAGAGCACGACGAGACGCGCGTCGAGGAAGGCACCGGCATTGCGTGGAGCGAATCGACGGCGAGGTTGGAATACACGGAGGAATGGGCCGGTGAGGTGGCTCCGGCGGGGCAGAGCGAGCCAGAGGGCGTGCGTCCGGGTCGTGTTGTACATGGTGTGCTCGCGGTGGCGCGCGTAGGCGCGTCTGAGCGATGCGGCGAGCACCGAAGGGGAACCCGGCACGACGAGGGACGACGTGCGTCGATAGGGAGCCCGGCGCGGCGCGCTTCGTGCGGCGAGGCCCATGACGATGGCGGGCCGACGCGGCGAGGGCGTGCTCCACATGTGTGTGCTGACACCGGGCCGGCGGCAAGCAAATCGAGGATGGGCCTGGTGCGGCAGGGATGGCAACAGAATTTCACACGGAGTTTTCGCTTTTTCATAGGATCGAAGTGCTCATTAACGCTGGTTACACCGTTAGTGTTGGATCATGGTTCGTCATCGGGGCAGCAATTGCCGACGAGCTTTTGGATCCTGCACTTTCCCATTTTCAGTTTCTTTTCTAGAACAACTCCCTGTGTGCCATTTTCAGATAGCATAAACTTTTCACTCCAAATCCAATTGACCGATCCATGCACAGTCGAAACTCTCAGCTACACACGAGTCTCAAGACGGCACGAGAACACGCTGCACATACAACCCATGCAGAGGCGCACAACGATTGCGCACAGCGCGCGAATCGATCACGAGCTCTCTCTCCTCATCTCATCTGGCCCTCGCGCCGCCGGAGTGGTGGTGGAACCCCACCGCTGCCGTCGCCACCGCTGGCCTCCATGCGGAGACGGCGTAGAGCGGCTTCCTGTGCCAGCAGAAGAAGAAGCATTGCCCGTCGGCGTCGTGTCTGACCTCGTACGGCCCCGCCCACCCGCAGCTCTGCAGCAGCTTCCTCGCCTCCATCACCCCGCTGTAGCTCAGCCCCACCCGCTCCATCCCGGCCGCCTCCATCCTCCCTGCCCACTGCTGCGCCCGCTCGTGCCGCTCCTTCCTCTCCCCGCCCTCGCACGCCACGATGCTCCGGATCTCCTCCCCGAGCACCACCCGCTCTACCCGGGCCCGCTCCGCCGTGCTGCCGCTCCGCTGCGCCGCCGCCGAGGCCGCGTGCTCCAGGCAGTCGAACAGCGACGCGTAGTAGTTGAGGGCCTCTTCGAACCGCTCGTGGAACGCGGTGGCGTTGTGGTTCGCTTCTTGCTCCGTCACCACCATGATCTTCGGGGACAGCGCCTTCAGGGCGGACAGGAAGCTACCGAGCTTGGGCAGCTTCTCCTGCCCCCCTGCGGCGCCGGCCATTGGGGAGGACTGCGGCGAGAGGGACGTGGAGAGCGCGGACGCGTCGGGGCTCAGCTGCAGCCGCGTGTTCAGCTCCCGCTCCAGGAGCTCCCCGAAGCTGCTCGTGCTGGACCGCGCGATGATCTGGAGCGGGGTGAGGCTGACGCCTGCGTGGTGCCTCCTGCCGCTGCTGGCGATATCGTCTGCCACGAGGAGGCGGTGCAGCTGCAGCGCGATGCTGACGGCCAGCGCCTCGCCGGACCTGACGCCGAGGTTGTGCCGGAGCGCGTCGAAGTCCATGTCCTCGAGCCTCACCTCCACGGCGCTGAACTGGAACGGGATGTCGAACGCCTCGGCCTCCCTGACGAGCAAGGCGGACATGTCGGCGAGGAACTCCCTGCTCTCGTGGACGGCGGTGATGCGGAGGTGCGGCGTGCCTTCCCGCCGGCCGCGGAACGCGTGGAACAGTGCGATCCACTGCACCGGGTTCGCGGCCGGGCCGGAGAGGTCGACGACGTGCACGAACCTCTCCCCCTCCATGGCCTCGAGGATGGCGTGGTTGGTGGTCAGGTAAGCGAGCTTCAGGAACGGGAGCATGTCGAACATGTGGCGGCGCGCCGCCGGCACGAGGTGCGCGTCGGCGGAGCTCGACGCTGACAGGAGTGCCCGAGAGAGCCCCGGCACGAGGTTGAGCAGCTTGCGCGCCAGCGCGTCCGCGAAGACGGCGGCGAGTCGGTGCAGCGTGTGCGCCGCGTCCAGGGACGCGAGCTGCATGATGTGCTCGAGGCAGAGGTTGGCGCGGTCGAAGGCGCCGGCGGCCACCTCCGAGGCGCACTGGTACAGCATGTTCACCAACTGCAGGCTTCGCTGGTCGGAGCTCATCTCCTGCACCCACGTCCGGCGGCACCATACGGCGCCGGCGAGTACAGCGACGACGCCGGCGACGACGTCGCCGACGACGAGAGCACGTCCTCCTGCTGCTGGAACATGTTACTGTCCGCAAACTCCATGAATCAACCAAGTAACTGCTTCTACTTCTTGCAGATGATATAGCGCTAGCTACGTAAGTAATTAAGGTTATCAAGCCAAGCCATGGCATTGTTCGATCTTTGTTGTCATCTTCGAAGGAACAAAAATGGCGAGGCCTCGAGGTCATACCTTCCTAGGTGGTCATCTTGTCTCTTGCACCAACTTTGTGTCAGCGCCTGAATTCTTTGGTCACCAAAGTTGGATGCACCTGCGGCACGCACGATGTCTTTCTTGTCCGCATCTCGGTGGAATAACTAAGCAGCTTGAGATTATTCCCTTGGAACTTATCCCCGACATTTGGATCAGAAGGTACAGGACAACATTGTGATCAAAGTGTTCTGTTTCAGATTACGTCTATGCAACTCTATCTGTGCAACGAAACAAGCGAGTTTGACTGTTCCGATACCGTCGGTAACCATATATGATCCAAATTCTTCTACTCTTCTAACCAGGTTGCATCGCATGATAAAAACACAAAAATAAAAAGAAAGAAATATATAATAAAAATGCACGTGCAAAACAGAAAATTAGGAAACACAGAAGAACTATTACACAAATTGTTTGAATTGTAGGAATCATAAAAACACATCAATCTAACTAATTATGTTTTAATGCTAACGAGATGGGACCCATAACTCACACATGCCTCGGTCCTACATGTAGAAAATTAATAAAAGCTTTTAGTGGATGTTGAATTTTCTACTTTTTTAAATGACATGTAAAGAATATTTTCTTGTAATTTTCCTTTGCTTTATCCGTACGAATCAAATGTTGCTACAATAACCAAATCCATAGGAACTCGGATCCTATGTTTTTTCTTTGTTTTCCTTCAAAATCAAAAAGGCCCTTATGGATTGGTTTTCATCGTCAACTCGAGTCAGTTTTACACCACCATATATACCCCTTGTAAGCCATACAAAATGAGTTGATGACTCATCATAAATCCTTACGTTTTGTAAAAACTATCTCGATATAGTGAAAATCATTGTTGTGCGTCCGTGGTTTTTCCCACAAGGGCTTTTCACGTAAATATTGGTATCTCGTGTTCTTGATCTATTTGTTTATTGCCTGTCGTTTTTGTAACAAGTGATATTAGAGCCACGTTTGTTGCCCGTTCAATCTAGGGTTTGCTTGACATGGCGTTGATCAAGTATGATCTTTCACTACTAGATTGAGACATGCGATTCTCATTGTGGCAAGTGAAGATGCGGGCGTTATTGTTGCACAATAATATTCTGCAGGAGGTGTTGAAGATCATGTCAACCGCTGCTCTATGGTTGAAGCTGGAAAAAATTTACATGACAAAATATCTTACTAGCAAGATACATCTCAAGCTGAAAGTTTTATTACACAAGTTTCAAGAGGTAGGTAATGCACTGAACCATATTTCAGAATTTAAAGAGATTGTCTCTGATCTAGAGTCAATGGAGGTAAAATATGATGAAGACGATTTAGATGTAATTCTTTTATGTTTCTGCCTAGTTCATACTCAAGTTTTAGAGGTTTATGAAATATTGCATGCCAAGGTAAAGATGAAACAGATGGTGTCTCCTGAAGGTTCAAATTCACAAGCAGAAGACTTGCTGTTCGTGGCAGAACAAAGGAGAAGAACCTAAACAATGGAAAAAGAGGCAAAAGTTCAAACGGACTACAGGGTCGAACGTAGTCCAGAGGCAAGTATAAGTCATGAAAATATTACAAGAAAGATGGGCACGATATATCTGAATGTTACAAGTTACAGAACAAAGAAAAGAGGAACGAGACGTACAAAGAGGAAGGTAAAACTAAAAATGAAGGTATGGCAAATTTGGCTTGTGATAACAGCTCTGATGGTCATATGCTTGTTGTTTTTGTTTTTATTGGATGTGTTAAAACTAATGATGAATGGATTCTTGATACCGCTTACACTTTTCATATATACCCGTATAGAGATTGGTTTACCACTTTAGAGCCCGTCAATTGGCTCTATTCATATCAAGGTGTTTGACAACATGATCATAACTTTATCGAATAATCATACGTATGAAATATGAAGAGAAATCGTTTCTTGCTGAGTGCTCTTGATGTTAAAGATTATAGGTATTCAGGTGAAGATGGAGGCCTCACGGTCACCAAAAGTTCTCTTGTTGTGATGAAAGGTGGCAGAAGGCCTTCCAACGACCTAAATTAACTTTGAGGTACGACAGTTACGGGTAGTGCTATTGTTGTTTCAAATAAGTTATCTAATTCTGATGTTACTAAACTTTGGCATCTGCCTCTTGGGCATATGAGTGAACTTGGCTCGTTAAATTAAGTAAGAGAGAACTTCTAGAAGGTTATAGCATCAGTGACATGAAATCTATGAACATTGCATCTTTGACAAGGACAAGAGGGTGAAGTTCAATATCTCAGGTCATAGTACAGAAGGTATTTTGGATTATGTGCATTCTTATTTGTGGGACCATCTCGCAAGCCTTCACTTGATGCTCGTTACATGTTAACCATCATTGATGATACTGTTACATGTTAACCATCATTGATGATACTTGTTACATGTTAACTCCATAATAATAATCAGAAGTATTTTCAACATTTAAAGAGTAGAAAAGTATGGTTGAAAGGCAAACTGAAAGGAAGTAAAGAAGCTTTGCATTAATAATGGGGTGGAAGTCTATTCTAATGAGTTTGAATCATATTACAATTTTGAAGGCATTGTTAGGCACTACACCATTCCACATACTCCTCAACAAAACAGGGTGGTTGAGCGTATGAACATGACCATTATCTCGAAGGCCTGCTGCATGTTGTCAAATGCAATTTTGCATAGGCGTTTTTGGGCTGAAGCTGCTTCGACTGCTTGTTATCTCGTTATCGGTCACCCTCTATTGCAATTGAAAATAAAACTCCAATTGAGGTATGGTCTGGTTTTCCAGCTAATTATTTGGAATTGATAATTTTTGGCTATACTGCATATGCTCATGTTAATATTGGAAAATTAGAGCCTAGAGCTCTTAAGTGCATCTTTCTTGGTTATAACTTTGCTGCTAAAGGATATGTTGTGAAACCCTGAAACAAGTAAGGCTATGATTAGCAGAAATGTTGTCTTTAATGAACCTGTTATGCTTTAAGATAATCTGCCTACTAATGTTCCTATTGAGAGTGAGTAGAATCAAGTGTTCAGGTGGAGCACTTTGTTAGTTTAGGTGACACATCAAATAAGGAAAATATAATTGTTCATGATATACCTATTCTTCAGTATGCACCCGCTAGTCAGGATCCTCCTATTTTTGAGCAGCTCCACCACCACCACACTGATCCCTTGAGCAGCTCCACCACCCAAGATGTACATTGAAGTGTGTAATTTGTTGCTTATGTTTTGGCTACGGCAGAAGAAATTGAAGGTAATTCAGAACCTTCATCATACTTTGAGGCTATTACTTTTGCTAATTGCAAATAAGTGGGTGGCTACCATGAATGGAGAAATGGAGTCACTTGATAAGAATGCCATTTGGGAATTAATAAATCTGCCTAAAGAAAAGAAACCCATCCGTTGCAAGTAGGTTTTCAAGTGAAATAAGATATTTATTTAAATGATGAGACAATGTATAAAGCAAGGTTGGTTGCTAAAGATTATAGCCAAATTCCAAGTATTGACTTTAATGATGTTTTTCCCCTGTTGTGAAACATAGCTCAATTCATACTTTACTTAGTACAGTTGCTATGCATGATTATGAGCTTCAATAATTAGATGTTGAAATTACATTTTTACATGAGGAATTAGAAAAATATATACATACATACATACATACAAGAGATTCCTAGAACATATATATGTATATGTATGTATGCATGCATGTATGTATGTATGGACTAACCCGAAGGTTTTGTTATTCCTAGAAAAGAGATTCCTTGTTTGTAAGTTAAATAAGTCTCTTTATGGATTGAAACATTTCTTAGGTAGTGGTACAAGAGATTTGGTACCTGCATGCTTTCTCAAGGTTTTAAAAAGTCTAATTTTGATAGTTCTGTTTACTTGGAAATTGTTAATTGTTCAACTATATATTTGCTTATTTATATTGATGACGTGCTGATTGCAGCAAAAAAATAAGACAGGAATCCAAAATTTAAATACATAATTGAATAGTGAGTTTCATATGAAGGACTAAGGTGTAGCAAAGAAATTTTTTGGCATGGAGATATCCAGAGATAGGCCCTCTGGTAAATTATGCCCAAGTCAGAAAGGGTATAATGAGAAGGTTCTTTGCCACTTTAATATGCCTGAGGCTAAACCAGTGAGTACTCCATTAGCTGCACACTTTAAATTATCTTCAGCTTTATGTCCACAATCACATGATGATATTGAATATGTGTCTAGAGTTCTATATTCTAGTATTGTTGGTTCACTTATGTATGCCATGGTATGTCCACGTCCTGATTATCACATGCACTAAGTGTTGTTACTTGATTTATGGCTAATCCTGCTAAAGAGCATTGGAAAACAGTTCAGTGAATTTTTAAATATTTGTGTGGCACTTCTAATTCTTGTTTACAATTTGAAAAAACTAGAGATGGACTTATTGGTATGTGGATTCTGATTATGTTGGTGATTTGGACAAGAGAAGGTCACTCACAAGTTACGCGTTCACCATTGGTGGTTGTGCTATGAGTTAAAAAACAAGTTTGTAGGCTATTTTGGCTTTATCTACCATTGAAACAAGGTATATGGTTGTTTTTGAAGCATGCAAAGAAACTACTTAGTTGGAAGGTTTATACACCGAGCTTTGTGGAGTTCTGCGATAGCCAACGTGTTATGTGCCTTACAAAGAATCAAATATTTCATGAAAGAACAAAACATATGAATGTGTGATATCACTATATTCGAGATGTCATTACTCAAGGTAGTGTTAAAAGTTTGTAAGATAAAGTAGTCATAATAATCTTGCTAATATGATGATAAAGCCAGTTCGTATTGCTAAGTTTGAGATTTTCTCAAGCTTGGTTAGTGTTAAAGTTTAGTCCAAGAGAGTTTGGACGCATGACGGTATTTAAGTATTGAAGGAGTTGAATTTGTTGATTCTTCATATGCTACTCGGAGGGAGTTCGTCTCAAGGTGGAGATTATTAATATATGATCTTAATTCTTCTATTTTACGGAGTGGTTTTCGTCTTCGACTTGAGTCAGTTTTACACCACCATATATACTTCTTGTAAACCACATGGGATGATTTGATGACTTATTATAAATCTCTACGTTTTGTAAACACTCTCTTAATATAGTGAATATCGTCGTCGTGCGTCTATTTTTTTAGAATTTTTTTACATAAAAATTGATCTCTCGTGTTCTTAATCTATTTCCTCTATTGCCTGCCGTTTTTGCCTGTCTCGTGTCACTCCAGTTTTTAACAACGTGATTAAGACGAAAAGATGTGACAATGGCATGTAGCAGCATGAACGTCCTGCTGCATGATACGATCTTGTTTCAGTTGATCACAACCATGTCGGGCATTTGGAAATTTGTAGAAATTTCATAGGAATCAGTTCATTTCTTGTTAGAACAGTAAAAATTGCTCGCGTTCTAAACGGGACTTTAATTGTTGTGTAAGTAGACAAGCATTCTTGAATAGAGAAGTTGGCTGCAAAACACAAGCTACTCGTTTTCCAAGTCCTAAGGACAACCAGATATGTTCAAGCGAAGCTAATATAGCTCCAAAGTACGGTTGTATATAGTCTGAACAAGGCATACACAGATCAGACAAGATATGTTCAGATTTTGTCTGAACTTGCAGAGCGTAGGTGATTGCAATGTGGCTTTGCATTTGTTCTTTTCAGGGCCTCCAATGCTGACTTTCGTATCTCTAGTTTGCATACAGGAATGGACACGGGAGAAGACTACAAGGACCTTTATTTTTATTGAAAGTTAATTAACTACGAGGACGGTAGAACCTTACATGGAAAATATATCAGTCTCTCCCATCAACACGCATCAGCTTGAAACCCAAAATACATGGCCTGGAGATCATGCACAACCCTGAATGATCTTGTGGCCTTATTCCCCAGAATCTGAACGTTTCTCACACCAGCAGCATCGGGCTTAAATGCCAAGCAAATCTCACCGGTTGACGACGGTTCGTGGAACACGTTGTCTAGTGGCAGCGTCAGGGTAGTCCCCGTAAACTTCATCTCCACCGTCGGCAGGTTGCTCCAGTCCACCGAGTCACCACCGGTAGGGCTGAAGCAAGTCATCGTACCACTAGTAGCAAACCCCTTGGCTCGCATTGCTGCTGCCATTGCCTTGACGAAAGCATCAAACACCGGAGTTAAAAGGAACGTGTTTTCAGTTCCAGAATCAACAATCATCATCCGTCTCGTGTACTCAGATGGATCGACTTGAAGCCGTTTTCCGTCGACCATCATATCAATCTGCTGCAGTGAGTACACCGATCTATCCCCAAAGTGAGGGATCAAATGGGTGTACACTAGTTTGTCCTTGGGGTAGGGTCCGATGGACAGGAATCCCTCGGCTCCATGGTCACCCGGAAAGCAGTAGGAGGCGGCATTGTAGTTGGTCTGCCGAGCTACCTGGTTGAAGAAGGAGAAGCTCTCATCCCCAAAGCCAATGACGCCCGATTCGTCGCCATTGAATGTATCATCTTCGCTGCACCCGAAGACGAAATCATCGACGGTGGAGCCGGTGGCGAGAGTGAGCTTATCTTTCCCTAGCCTGCCTGCTGAATACTGACCCGACGAACCTGACCCGTACCGCAGGCTGTAGAGGCAGGTATCAGTCTCCTCGACGCAGCCGAATGGAGCTGCAAGGCTGCACTGCATGCCAGCGCAATCTCTGCTCGAGCACCCGACGCGCTGGTAACTGGTGGAGTTGCGAGGGTCGAATTTGGCTCCGGCCTCCGGTGCGAGTCGGTGGCAAAAGATCTGACATGGTTGACACACAACCCAGGAGAGCGTGGAGCCGGTGTCGATGGTGACAAGATTGCGCACAGGCGGTGTGCCAAGGCTGATGGCCATGAAGAACTTGCCGTCGTGGATCTCGTCGTTCGCAATGACGGGACTCGCCTCTGTAGGTAAGTTAGCTAGATGGATCAACGAGCCTAGGCAGGGGTGCTTTCTGTGGAACACAGGGAATTGGAAGGCGCCATCCTTGTTCAAATCAACAGTACCTGCCATATCCATCCATAGGTACAACACAGTTTTGATTAATTAGGAGCGATTAACACATATATCTTTAAATGAAACTAGAAACACATATGTTAGAAAAAGAAAAAGGAGAATTAAGCAATGGAAATATACAAGTTGAGCTACAGTAAACAAACGATCAGAAAACAAGAAAGGGAAAGGAATGCCAGATCGTGGAGAGCAAAGATTACCATAGGTTGAAGAGCATAGGCCAGTGCTGGCACATGATTGAATCGTGCAGCTTAGACTTAGAGCAAGCAGTACGATAACAAGCAGCAACTCCATCGAAAATACAGATCAGTGTGATGTACGATATGCAGTCTGCATATGCTTGGGTTTCGAGGACCTTAATTACTACTTCCTAGCTTTACTATCTAATTGGTTGCATGCATACAAAAGAAGCTCGCCACCTACCTATCATGTTAATCGCATCGTCATGCATACGGTACGATGATGATCGATAGAATTGCTGGTAATATATTGTTTAGCCCTTTTTTCCCCTGACGGAACAATAGGGGATCTGGGGCCCCGTTTGGAAGGGATAGTTTTACAGAAATGCCGCATGAATTTTACATCACAGTTCATTTCCCATAGGAATATGGAAAAATTCCCTGTATTTTCCAACCAGAGTCCAATAATCTAATGTACTAGATGACACCGGCTGCTCGTTGCTGCTTGGACCGGACCAAGTTATCTCATTGAAAACGCATGATGGCATCAAATTGACGACATTTTGAAGTAGTACATATGGTGCTTCGACTCATCAAGTTACTACTTTCTTGAAGTCTATAAAACACTCGGCATCTAATTAACATAAAGGAAAGAATATTACATTGACTGTATCTTCCTACTAAAGGAAGACATAACGTCAAGGAGATGTCTCAGTGATCAGTGTATGAGAAATACAATCAAACTAATATTAAGATAACTTTCAGTGATGAATGGGTGACAATATAACACAGGCATATGATATTTTGTACCAAATGTACATTGGTTCTCATTTAGAAACAAAAGCGCTTATTGAGAAAAAGTTCATTCGCAAGCCAACTGACGCTCTATACAATACTCTGATCTATTTGCAGCTCTGGTGATCCCTCAACAGATCAAAGGATAGAACGGGCATCGACGAGCTTCTCCTCAGGATCAAGCATCAGCTGCACGTGCTCAACGAGGCTGCCGAGCCAGAAGATCTTCACTAGCTTATTTTCGCTCTGACACCCATGTCAGGCTTCTTTTGTCTTGTAAGCCGGTAACTCCGGCATAAATTCCTGTTACTCTTATCGGGGCTGTTTAGGGCTTTATCTATAAAGCCGGGCGTCAAGCCTTTTATTAAAAGTAGAAATAAAAGGGCTCAATTTTGTGCACTAGTTAAATGGAAAACACACGCTTTTTTCTGAAAAGAAAGATTTTATTGCTCTTGCGGCCTCTCATCAGGTTGATGCACACAGCCCAAGCAAAGGCACACTATTACAGAGTCTCAAAGTTTAAACATAGCTCGAAGGCCATTAGCACAACCAAAGAAATAGGTGCTAAAAAATAAAATACGCAGGGCGCTTCATCCATCGCCCAATCTCTTGCAAGTGTGCCAGCAACTAGTAGAGAAAATATCTCTCACCATAGCGTACAACTGCTTACTTTCCTGGACCATGTTGTCTTTGAATTCCAACTTCTATAAAGACATCAAGAATGCAGTAAGCCACCACAACTGAAGATAACCTGCTTCAGATGATAAAAAAGTTTATTTTCAAAGATAATATTATTGCAGCATAATCAAAGAGCCCAAAATAGAGCGCCAGCCCCAACGAGGATCTGCATTCGCATCCTCCTGTCTACACCACACAATCAATTTCCAAACAAATTTGAAATTGATGTTGGTGACGAAAGGTTGAAAGCAATATAGACCACGCCCTAGACTAGCCGAGCTACATAACAATCAAAAGACAAATATTGTATTGTACCGGGTTGATGCCAAAAACAATAGGATTTGTCCCCTTACCACTTTCCTTTAATTAAATTATCTTTCATTAGAATAACCCCTTGCTGTAAGTACCACATAACTATCTTAATCTTGAGCGGGAGTCCAATTTCCAAAGGTGTTTATGGCAGAATTGGACATCTGAGTTCGTTAGGGCACGGTTTATTGATTGGACAGAAAATTGGCCACTTTGCTGTAACAACTAGGAAAAGGTATCTTGGGTGTCTCGAATCTCCACCGAAGCAAACCGATGTACATATCATTCCATGTCTCTAATTTGGGTCCTAGTGTCGCCCATCGAAATTCAAATGCAGGGGGTTTGTTGAAAACACTTGTGCCATTGTAATGTTTTTCTTGCAACATTGTACAAAATAGGGTATCTTCTGCGGAGAGTCTCCTCCCCCAACCATTTATCCTCCTAGAATCTTATATGTTTTCCATTATTGAGATTAAATTTTCTTAACCGGAAAAAATAATACTTGACCTTCATGAGGCCTTTCTAGAATTTTCAATCCCCCTTCCACTTGGGTGAGTGTCTTATTGCGCAAGTATTTATTTTGAGCAATCATTGCAGATTCCGTCCTCATTCAACATTTGTTTTTGTTGTGAGGTTTTGGACACCCAATCCATCTTGTTCTTTGGTCGGCATATAACGCTCCACTTTGTAAATCTGCACTTCCGCTTATGATTATTGCTCTGCCAAAAAAGTCGAGATTGATGGAAATCCAAGCATTTGCGCACCTCCTTAGGTACCTAAAAAAAAGAGCATAAACATTGGCAAGCTAGAAAGAACTGAGTTAACAAGAACAAGTCTGCCTCCTATGGATAGTTTTTTTTTCCCCTTCCAGTTATTGAGGCGATTCTCAAACCGGCCCTCAATCAATTTCCAATCGCTGTTGCAGAGCTTTCTGAAATGCATTGGGATACCATGGTAGCGGAAAGGAAAAGACATACATGAGCAAGAAAATAAGTACTGATTTCTTCAAGCAAATGTTCAATATAGCAGAAGACAGAATGAAGGATTCTGCATAATAGATAACTTCACAAATGAGAGCAAATATTGAACAAAGAATTTATTTCTCACCTCGGCAGTTCAACGAACATATCACTTAGTGTTTGATTCATTTCTGCAAACCTTTTGTTTCTGTGGAGTGTGGACAAAATCATGTATGTGGTACTTACGCAGCTGAGGGCAGATGACCATGTCTAATATGAAATCAACATGAGGACTCTTGAGAGCACGAAAGAGCATGAACCATAGAGATGTTAGAATTCATGAATATGAGGCAATAACTGGTGCTATCACTTTCTCTTGAACAACAGACTTCATTCAGATCAATCTGATCAGGATATAATTTCAAGCTATCTACAGTAAGATCTCTGATTATTGTCAATATAGTAAAGTAAAATATTGGACGATAGCACGTAAACATATTGTGGGATGACACTGAGTAACTTGAGTCCTTTGTGACTCAATCATCTGGATAACAACATATCTATGATGTGCCAGTAAATTACATAGAAGATGGATCAAGTTGAGTGAAAAAGTTGTATGACTGATACACTTAAAAATTTCATAATTTCTCAACTGTTCGGATGTTTGAGAACTGGTGGCTAATACCTGGTAAAGTTTGACTTGTCAAGCTTAGAGATGGAACTTTCTGAAGAAGAAAGACTTAGCGACGCAACAAAGACATCATGATCCAGTATCAAAGTCCTATTGGCAGCATAACAGGAATTGTTAGAGTCGAAAGTAAACACTAACATAACAGTTAGCATACTACAATACAGCGTAATGGAGAAAACAATGTACACGAGACACGTACCAATGGGAACGACAAGAAGTCTAAACTGTGTCAATCGTGTCCTTGTTCCCAACTCCAGTTACTGGAATTGACCTGCAAAAAGTCGCCTCCAAAAGCCTAATGAAAAATCACAAAAATGCTCTAACCTTGGCTTGAAGGTAAAGCAATGGCAGCAATGAGAGGAGTACCATAGCCAACAAATTGTCTCGAGATGCAACCTACACCAACAACGGCAACCTGAAATGATGCTACCGCGCTTAGGCATTTCATCAGACACATGGCAGGCGCAGACACCACTTAGCAAAGAGTCACATCAAGCACCAGCAAATACAACCTCAATCTGCATAAGATCTGACTCGAAACTGAAACTAAAAGCGAGCTCACATGTTACATTGTTGCAGATTTGTCGCGGCAGCGGATCTAGCCTCATGGCACCGTGCAATGCATGCCATGTCAACGTAGCCGAGGTAGTCCATATGGGAGCCCGACCAGTGGCATGCCTGCGCAACAGAGAGAAGGGTATCTTGCTTTACTCACCGCAGAAGTCGACGGCGACGGGTATCCCAGGTGGGAGGTGCCGTGCGGAAGGGGGTCAGCTACGGTGCTCCATGAGCTAGCTGCTGCAAGGGGAGGGCTCCGGGCGAGAGCTGGCAGGGCGTAGGGGGTCACAGCATCCGCATTAGGTGCTAAAGTGGTAAGCACAAGACCCTGTACAATGAAGGTGTTTAGATAGGTGTCTTAGAAAAAAAATCTAATTTTTTTGTGAGATCGATATGCACAGGTTTTTAGGAAGAGCGATGAAAGCAAAGTTAGCACCCGGTGCTAGGCTGGTGCTTAGGGTGACATAGGTGACAGGTACTTTAACCCGTGCCTATCTCAGCAGCAAATAGTACTCCAAAAAGCACCAAATAGTACTCCACACAATGCGGTTGCATTGGAGATAACAGGTGCCAGAGTAGGTGCTACACGAATATTAAAACAACTTAAGCACTCATATGAAGCACTCTGCATTGTAAGTCACATATTTTTTTGAGACGTAACACTACTCTCTCTTTAAGCACCGGGCTATAAGCACCCTGCATTGTACATGGCCTAAGGTCAATGAAGAGAGAAATTACATAGCGCCGATGCTAAAGAAAGCTTTTCACTATTGTTAAACCTAGCAACCAATGCTGAGCTTTTTCTCTCTCAACGTGTATAATTTTTTACTTTAAATGAAATTGTTAAGCAACACCCTAGCTTTTAATATAAACAGTGCTAAGTTATAACAAAGAGAGAAAACCGATAATAGAGTAATTATTGGTCAAAATATTATCTTAACCAATTAAAATATGTCTTACATTCTGGGACACTGGGAGTGCCTACCTTAGTCGAGGCACTAAGGGATGTGGATGCTCTTAATGTTATGGCTAGCTAGTCGAAGTAGGGCAAGAATTATCATTTACAGGGAGAGGACGACTGGAAGACGGTATTGATCCAAATCAGAGAGATAAAGAGACCAAATGAAGTGTTGGCGGAAGAGTTAGGTCGTGTTTCTTGTTGCGGTGGTTTATGATAATCTCATTTGATTGAGTCACTTATATATAGTTTACTTCTAGCAAAATATCCGTATTTTGTTTTGGAATAATAAAATAACCAATTGTGTTAGTCTATTGTGGTTGGCTTAACCCAATCTACAAAGACTATGCCCTCATGCTCAATCCAATTATGCGTACGTCCCTCTTTACCCCTCATTTTTTTCAACTTCGTAAAAAAATCTACAGCAATAACACATAACTATGAGTGCCCACTTCTTTTCCACCTTTCTAAAATTCTCTAACAAGCAAACAAACTAAAACATAATAAAGCTCATCAGTAGCAAAACTAACTTAACACATCTCTAAAATCTCTAACGAAAATGAGCGGAGTAGGCCAAGCTTATGACTATATGTTTTAGGTATAATCCTGAAACAAAAAGTTCAAAAATCGTGTCTCGGCTAATAAAAAAGCCGAACATAGTCAGCACCCTGCGGTAAGTGTAGGATAGTTAATTGGTGTACTCTAGGAGATAGTTAGATAATCTGATTTGTCAAATAATCTAATTATCTATACTACCTTATAAAAGAGGGAGTTTTTTTTTCTAACTCCACCCCATGAAACGTAACCAATACATTCTGAACCCTCCGATCCACACGATCTAACGGCTGTTGTTACTTTGATGGTCTACCACCATCCAACGGCTTATCCTATCTATCCAACTGCTGATCTCCCCGCGCCCCGCCGCCTCCCCTTGCGCCGTGCCCCGCCGCCCCCCTCCCTCTCGCCCCGCGCCCCGCCGTCTCCCTCCCTCTCGCCCCGCGCCCCACCGCCTCCCTCCCTCTCGCCCCGCGCCCCGCCGCCTTCCCCTACGCCAGATCTGGCGCCTTCCTCCTCCCCCACCCAGCCGCCCCGTCTTCCTCCTCCTCCTATCCTCCGCCCGCACCCTTCCGTCCTCCTCCCGTCGCCAGCGCGGGCCGCCCGGTCGCCGCTGCCCTCTCCCTCCTCGAGGACTCCAGGTACGTAATCCTAACCCCTCCCTCCCCCATCACCACTCACGCCGGGGGATCGATCTCCTGGATATTGCGGTTTTCCCACCGCAAATCCCCCCGAATTCCCCAGGTCCGTGCGCAAGATCGCGAGCCTGGACACGCACATCGCGCTGGCGTGCGCTGGGCTCAAGGCGGACGCGCGGGTGCTCGTCAACCGGGCGCGCGTCGAGTGCCAGAGCCACCGCCTCACCGTCGAGTACATCACGCGCTACATCACCAGCCTGTAGCAGAAGTACACGCAGAGCGGAGGGGTTCGCCCCTTCGGCCTCTCCACCCTCATCGTCGGCTTCGACCCCTACACCGGGAAGCCCGCGCTCTACCAGACCGACCCCTCCGGCACCTTCTCCGCCTGGAAGGCCAACGCCACCGGCCGCAACTCCAACTCCATGCGCGAGTTCCTCGCGAAGAATTACAAGGAACCATCAAGCTCATCATCCGAGATCTCCTTGAGGTATAACACTACTTCACACCCAATTATCCTGTCCTGCCAGTAGCTAGATTCAAAATGCCTTTTTTTCTTTGTTACTAAGGGGGAACCACTATACCAGATTGTGCATTCCAAAAGATTATACCTAATTGCTGATGTGAAGACAGATGCCAAATGGTACATAGAGATTAATTAGCATAGAAGGACAAATATAAAATCTCTTTTATTAGTAATAATATGGTGACTGACTGATCTAATTGGCTCACCATATGGCGCTGAGCCGCTGACAAAGGAACTAAGCTGATCTTACCCGGGGTGCTAATGGAATGCTCAGGTCTAGAATTTGTGAGTCAGATCAAATGCCCTGAAACCTGTTATAATCAGCTGAGTACAAATGGAAACTAAAATAGAGTTGGATAAGATCTATTTGTTGCATTTGCTTGCATCTGGGATGTTATTTGATGGTCTCTAGAGTACATGCTCATAGCCTCATAGGTATGGCCTATGGTTTTGCTCCTGTAGTCTCATCAATAAATTCTGACTGGTTCAGAGTTTGTGATGTGGATTTCACGGACTTGTATTTTCTTGGTCAACTATTCAGGTGTAAGCGTGTTTTCAAGAGCTGTTATTGCCCTCTTAATGGTCATCTTGTATTCGTTGCAAAATTTGGAAACTTGGCTATGCCTTTGGCATGCCAACTTCATTGTTGTTTTCATATTATTGTAGCATATATAAGATGTGTAAATGTGTAGTTCATTATATGTAGGGGGAAATGCATATATGCCTCTGTAAGTATGTAATGTAGAGTTAAGTTTTTCCCTCTCAGATAGCATCTCAAGTTAAGTTTGAATATACTGGAGAGCATAATTTCTCAAATGTCAAAATCTTTATCTGAGCCATATTGGCAACTTTTTACTTCAATCTATACTACTAATTAGGAAGCAAATAGTTAAAATCATTCATTCAAGCAACAGAGCCGAATAATTGCGGAATGACATTCAATTATGTAACCTGCCAAATGAGCACATTTTTGTGTGTGTTCTGTTCTATTGCTAATTCACTTCCGTTTATTATGTAGCTTGTTGAGTTGACCTCCAACATTTGTTTTACCACTCTCTGTATTTGTTTCTTGCTTAAATGCTGTGTAGGAGCTGTATCATACTTACTGCTTTGAGTAGATATATATTTATTCTTTCTAGCAATATCATGGCTCTGCTGCTATTGATTTACTAATTTGGTAATGTTTATCTCTGTAGACTAACCTACCTGAATTCGAGGGACCAGAGAAAATTGTTCTCCGGTGCTATAGTGATTTTGAGTGGTTGCATGATCGCCTTGCTGAGAAGTACAAAGACATTTTATACCTCCCCTTCTAGAGAAGAATGCTGTTGTCGGAAAATGCATCTTGATTTGTTTACTATACAGCGACGGAGGCGTTGCTTACGTGGCGGTGAGGGGACTCTCTACACCGCGTCGGAGCGTGCTCTACATTACGGTGGAGCATTGGTTATCCCGACACGGCGACGGAGACATTGCTCACGTGGCGGTGAGGGGTTTCTCTACGCCGCAGTGGAGCGTGCTCTGCGCCATGGTGGAGGTAAAGCTGTCCCGACACAGCGATGGAGGCGTTGCTTACATGGCGGCGAGGGGGACTTTCGACACCGCATCAGAGTGTGCTCTACACTACATTGGAGCGTGGCTTGCTTCCTCACGACGGAGGGATAATCGTTACCTCCTCGTTAGACCGGCCGTGGGCCAGCTGCTATTCTTTGTTCATGCAGACAACACTGCGGCTCGCAGGCCCGTTACATAGTTGTGACAGAGGCAATCGTAGCAGCCTAGGGCGACGCCCTTTACAAAAGATGGTGCTAACCGACGCAGCGGCTTGCTAATAAAACTAGAAATGAGATACATAAGGGCAAGGAGAAAAGTGCAGGGGTCACTTGGCGTCCCATGATGATGCTTCCGGACATGAGCTACACGCGTAGTACTTGCTGAGGTTGTCGGCGTTCCAGCTATGCTTCAACTCTACTCCGTCAAGGGTCTTTAAACGGAATGACGATGGGCGCGTGACGCAGATAACTTCGTATGGTCCTTCTCACTTTGAGCTTAGTTTTCCATCGGCTTCGGCGTTGGCCTTCTTCTAAGCACAAGGCCACCCACTTGGATGAGTCGCGGGCAAACGGTCTTGTTGTAAGTCTTCGCCATCGAGGATTGATATCATTCGATGTTGAATGTGGCTTCTTGCCTTATAGCGCCAAGGCCATCCAGCGATGCTTGACGAGCTTCATCGTCCAACGGTGATGTAATGCAGAGTGACCCTAGCCTGACGTCTTCGGGGGTTACTACCTCCTCCCCAAACAGGAGCTTAAAGGGGGTGAAGCCGGTTGTGCAGCTTGCCGTCGAACGGGTGGACCATAGCACGCTGGGGAGCTCGTCTGCCCAACCCCCTTGGGTATGTCGAAGAGGCGTGTGCGAAGGCGAAGAGAACGATACCATTAGCACGTTCCACAGCGCCGTTAGTCTTTGGATTGACGACTGACGCGAAGCACAAGTTAATGCCAAAACCAATGCAGAACTTACGGAATGGGGCCGTATCGAACTGAGTGCCATTGTCGACAATCAGCTCACGTGGCACTCCGAAGCGGCAGATGAGGTTCTTCCAAACAAATTTTTGAACAGTGAGCGACGTTATGCTGGCCAACGGCTCAGCCTCGATCCACTTGGAGAAGTAATCGACTGCAACGACCACAAATTTGTGGCCGTGACTTTTGACTTTGAACGGGCCGACGAGGTCGACCCCCCAACGTGCGAGTGGCCACGAGGGGGAATCGGTTGCAAGTCATGGGCAGGGAGATTTGTTTCCCGACCCATCCACTGGCATGCCGGGCATGGTTTGACGAGACTCTACGCATCACGAAGGGCGGTTGGCCAATAGAAACCTTGGTGAAAGGCCTTTGACACTAGGGCGCACGACGCGAGGTGGGAGCCGCACAGCCCCTGGTGGATCTCTCGCATGAGATCGGCTCCTTCTTCTTTGGAGACGCACTGAAGGTACGGCGCGCACACCCCACGCTTGTAAAGGACTTCCTGGTGAATGATGAAGCCCTGGCCCGGCTCTTTAGTCTCCGTGCCTTGACAGGGTCGTCGGCTCTGTTTCATTTGTGAGGTAGCTGAGGATTAGCGTCCTCCATTTTGCTCTACAATGTGGTGCACCTCCGGGAGGTCCTTTGTTGCTGGCGCTGTGATGAGCTCGTAAAAGACGCCCAGTGAGACTCAGCTCGCGTGCTCGCGACGCGTGCCAGATCATCGGCGTCGGCATTCTCCGAGCGCGGGATGCTGCGCACGGTGATGCCAACAAAGTGCTTCTCGGTGGCTCGGGCAAGAACGAGGTACTTGATCATTTCGGGGTCCTTGGCCTTATAACTTTTGTCCACGTGCCTTGCTATAAGCTGGGAGCCGCTCTTGACCAACACCATCCGTGCTCCCGAGGCCCGTGCTTTGTGCAGGCCGAGTAACTACGCTTCGTACTCAGCGATGTTGTTAGTGGCCTTGAACTCAAGACGCATGGAGTATAAGGTGCGCGACCCCTCGGGCGATTCTAGGACAACCCCTACGCCGAGGTACCGTCGGAGCACCAAGAGCCATCCACGTACACTGTCCATAGCAAGTCAGCATGGTCTTGGGTGACGGGATATTCTGATAGGACCCATCTTGCCACAAAGTCTGCCAGCACCTGCGACTTAATTGTCGTCCGGGGGAGGAAGTCAATGACGAATGGGGCGAGCTCGGCTGCCCACTTCCCGATGCGTCCGGAGGCCTCTTTGTTGCGGAGCATCTCTTCGAGGGGGAAGGAGGATGGCACCCGAATAGAGTGAGCGGGAAAGTAGTGCAGCAGTTTACGGGACGCCATCAACAACGCGTATGCGAGCTTTTGTAGCTCGGTATACCGCGCCCTGACACCTTGAAGTGCTTCTGAAACATAGTACACTGGGTGCTGGATTGTGTTTTCTTCTTTGGCCAAGACAGTGCTCACCGCGGACGGGGTAGCTGCCAGATACAACAACAGGCTCTCCCCTTGGGCAGGGCTTTGCAACAGCGGTGGCGAGGTGAGGTACCTCTTCAGATCATCTAGGGCTGCTTGGCTGTCCACCGTCCACTTGAAGTTGGTAGACCCCTGCAAAGCTTTGAAGAAAGGAAGACCCTTCTCGGCAGACCTGGAGACAAACCTCCCAAGCGCCGCAAGGCGTCTGGTGAGCTTTTGTACTTCCTTGACGTTCTCGGGCGGGCGCATGTCGAGGATGGCTTTGATTTTTTAAGGGTTAGCTTTGATTCTCCTTCTTGACACGTGGAACCCAAGCAGCTCCCCGCTTGAACACCGAACACACATTTCTCCGGATTGAGCTTCATGCCGGCCCGACGGAGGTTGTCGAACGTCTCCTCTACGTGCGCTACGTGGACGGCGGCTATCATGCTTTTGACGACGACGTCATTGATGTAGGCCTCGATGTTGCGCCCGACTTGCCTGGAGAGGGCCTCGTGCACGAGCCTGGAGAAAGTAGTTCCAGCATTCTTCAACCCAAACGCCATCCAGACATAACAAAATGTCTCGGAAGGGGTGATGAAGCTGGTCTTTTCCTCATCTTCCCGCGCCATCCACACCTGGTGATATCCTGAGTAGGTGTCGAGAAAGCTCATGAGTTCACACCAGGAGGTGGCATCGATGAGTTGATCGATCCGTGGCAGCGGGAAGTTGTCCTTCGGACATGCGCGGTTGAGGTTGGTGTAGTCCACGCACATGCGCCACTTACCGTTGGCCTTCTCAACTAGGACAAGATTTGTGAGCCATTCGGGTGTGCATGACCTCGCGGATGAATCCTGCCTTGTAGAGCTTGTCAACCTGCTCTTGGGCCGTGATTTGACGCTCCATCGACATCTTCCACAGCTTCTGCTTGACGGGGCACGCATCGGGGTTGACGAGCAATTTGTGCTCGATGATCTCCCGGGGGACACCAGGGAGGTCCTCGTGCTCCCAGGCGAACATGTCTCCATTGGTTCACAACGTGCTGAGGGTGGCCTCCTCATTGATCGGGTCAAGGTGACTCCGATGAGCACTGTCTTGACCAGATCACCCTCTGAGAGCGGCATGGCACGCGTCTCGCCGTCGGGTTTAGGTTTTGGCACCTACCACCCTGATGTCGGCGGGTCAGGAGCCCCTTGCATAACCTTGCCACCTTCCGACTGGACGGTATGGACATACCGGATGGCTGCTTGGATGTCGCTGTCGATCTTACGGGACAAATCCTGGTTGCCCGCACCGTGATGACCCCTGAAGAGGCTAGGATCTTTATGCAAAGAAAGGCATGGTGCGGAACCGCGCCAAATTTGTTCAGCGTGACTCGACCAAGGATGACGTTGTATTGTTAGGGGATGTCGACAGCGTCGAAGACAATACTCTCCCTACGGATGCAATCGCCGCCCCAAATTCCACCGGAAGCTCAATCTTGCCGAGGGTCGAGACTGGCTCGCCACCAAAGCCCAGGAGTGGTACCCCCACGGGGGTGAGGCACACGTGGGGGATTCCATCTCGGGAGTGTAGATGCGAAGAGGATGTCTGCTGAGCTACCTCCATCAATGAAGACGCGACGCACCTCGCAGCTGTGATGACCACCGAGATGACGAGAGCATCATGGTGAGGAAAAGTGATTCCGGTAGCGTCTGCCAGGCCGAAGTCATGGTGGCATCGACCCACGTGGGTAGCTCAGTGGGCCGAAAGGAACCGATGTGGTTGACTTGACGGCGTAGGCCCGGCGTTGTCGCTTAGATGAGTAGGTGTGAGCGTTGCCTCCGATGATGACGTGGATGATTCGTTGAGGGCCTACGGCTTGCACTGGTGCTCTACCACGTGATGGTAGTGGTGGCGGCGGTAGCCGTAAGGCAGGAACCCCTTGCTCCCGAGCTTGGCTGGCTGGCTCAGCGATGCCCCTGCCATTGGGGCGCCGTGTCTGCCAGTGCTACCGGGCCACGATGACGACATCGCACTCTGCCGTGGAGTGAGTGCTTACTCGGTGTCACACCCGTTTTTCATAAAAACCGCTTACCAGCATAATTGCATGTGCATTAGACGCGTTTACGGGCTTGCATGCATTCAATATACCCAACCCTGCCACACCCGCACCTCTCCCGACTAAACCCTAACCCGAGTAAACCCTAACATCACACACGCGCAGTATACACTAAACCGCTTACGGCACCTCACCACCGAATATACCTAAGCGAAGGAGAGAGAATCCACGAGAGCTACCATGACCTCCTTCACCTTGCCACACCCGTAAAACCCTAACTCCTCGGCACGACCACTCCTTCCTATTTTATTCCTATCTTCCAACAAAACCCTAATCGCGAAATCCAACCCTCCTCGACCTCTCCAATAATTATGGATAAATTCATGGAGCAACCTAATATCATATACAACATAAATATAAAACAAAATAGTAATGTCCAATTCAAAAATATCGACAAATGAAATTAATTAACCCTAGGACAAAAACAAGTATTGAACTACACCTCCTATAAGTATATCCCGAAAAATTCTGATAAATTCACACAACAACCCCCTCGCATTCCGAATCCCAAATATATGAAAACATGAATATGTTCAGTACAAAAAATCTCAAATGGCAGATATCAAACACCTGGGACCAATAAACATGTTTCACATGAAATGAAACGTAAACCCAAGGCATGCTGGACCAAACCAACTGTGGAGCCCTCTTCCCTGTTACCTACAGCCCTGCCAAGGTCACGTTCACCTCCACAGTGCATAAGTTGTCTCTTTCCGTTTAACCCTAGCATTGACGCAACGTTACTTGTAGAGAGTTGTCAATCCTTGCTATAGTGCATCGCGAATCACCAGGCCTGGCTCTTGAACACCTCGCCAGACGCTGCTGAAATGTTGGACACGCTCGAGCTCGCCCAAAAAATGCCTGGACACGCGAAAGCCGCCGGTGGAGTGAGCCGGCCGCGTCCCGGACTGGCATTGACATGCCAGCATGTGCACGGCCGCGCCGTCCGTCGCCTAAGCCTCAGGCCACCACGCCACCTAGCGCCCTGAGCCATCCCATCACCCCCTGTCCAGCGAGGCGTCGCCTGTGGGTCCTCGGGAACTGCCTCGCCGCGCCAAGCACCGGAAAGCCGCGCCGCTCGTCGTCGCAGTGTCGCCCAAGCAAACACCGCTCGCCACAATTGCCCTGCCAACTCGCCAGCCCTGCCTCTGTTCATCCTCGGGAGAGCTCCTCACTGCATCTCGGGAACACCCTCGCTGCTGTACCCGCGCCGAACGCCGGCTCAGCCGCGCCGCCCGTCGACACGCCACCGCGCGCACCCACCCCAAAGCCGCGCCGCTCGCCGTCAAGGCTTGTCCCGAGCCCGCTGCCACGCCCCTGGTATCCCTTCGCCCTCCTGCAGTCTCGGCCATACCCCAAGCCTCCGGATTTGTCCCATCGCTGGAACAGCAGCACCGCCAGCTCACCATCGCCACCCGCCTATAAATAGGCGGCCCGAACACCCGTCCGTCACCCCAAAAGCCATCGCCTAGCTCATCCCCAGCTCGGTTTTCCCCTTCAACCAGAGCCTCCTCCACCCGCAGCCTCGAGCCTCCTTCTTTCTGAGTCCGGCCACCACCGCCTCGGTCATGGCTACCCTGAGCCGCTGAAGCCACCAGTCACCGATCTGCGCCAAGGGAGGAACCCTTTCCCCTCTGCCCTCGCCCCCATCAACCGAGCCAGGACCTTGCCGCCGAGTTCTAGAACACACACGCAATCCGCCACCAGAGTCCTCACCGCCGCCAGCCCCATCAAGCTGTCCGAGCGACCGACAAGTGTGGTCGGGTTCCCACCTACCGGCCAGGAAGCGAACTCGGTAAGAAAATGCCCCGGACGCGTGGGCTGCAGGTAAGCGAAGGCCCACGGTCGGGTTGGGCACCCGCACCCCGCTCCTTTCCGCCTCTCCCGTATGGAAAACACATTCAGCCTCTGAGGAAAGCGTATTTCCCCCCGGGAATTGATTAGAGGATTTCCGAACCAGTTTAAAACCTATATCCGAACCGTTCAATAAATTCTAGACCGTTTTTACAAACGTTCTTCCGGTTCTGGAACCCAGGAAACAAACCTCAACTTTTGTATTTACAAAGTTTCAAAGTTTAAAACAGTTCCAGAGCTCTAATAGTAGGAATTGAGTTTAGGGCATTGTTTAATTCTTTCTAAAATCCACACATACAATACATACGTGATTTCCAGAATAGTCAAAGTGAATATTCCATGCCACCAATAGATTAAAATACCACCAGCAACCATGCATTCATAAAAACAGTAACTCTGAGCACGTAACCCTAATAACACAAGTTCTTCTACCCGAGTAAAAGCATCGTCATTTCATGTGGTTTTCATGCATGTTCTTGGATTTTATTTGAAGTTCCGTCGCTTGCTTCTTATTCGCCGAACTCTTTCAACATATAGTGAACGGAGTGCCGTACGTACCCCGGGAGAATCCAGAGTCACCTCCACATCCAGAGCAAGAACAAGAACCGGAACTACCAGGCAAGCTTTCCCGCCTTGAACATACTGAATCCCATATTTGCTACGCTTAATTACTTTGTTTGCAAAATCTTGCATGCTATTTTAGTATTACCGGTGTTTTATGCTAGTGAAGATACGTCCAGTAGATGCATATGCCGTAGGTTTGGAATCCGCCCCTTTGTAACCCTATGTCTATTTAGTTGGTCAAGATCGACCGGCAAGGTAATAGGAATATAAGCGGTAGTTGTGCTTAGACCTGCTCTAGTTAAAACAAGTTTTACAAAGTATATGGGGTATGGGATCAAAACCCTCGGCTTGTTTATACATGCCGAGGAAATCTTTTAAAAGGAAACATTTGTGAAAATCCCACATGAAATGATGGAGGATTTTGGATTCGGGCAGGAATGCTAAGGGTGTTATGAGGTGGTAGAGTAGCTGGTTGCTACTTGAGGAAGGAATGGTCGGGTAGCCGGTCGCTACCCGAGGAATGGTTGGTTATGGAGTCCTGCTCGAATCGGTTAAGGACCGAACCTAAGTGCCGCTGAATCAGTTCCCCCACCGTACGTCCACATGTCCTTTATGGGAAGGACTTGGCTCAGTACCTCGTCTAACGCTAGAGCTCGGAACCGTGGGGAAGTTAGGGTGAAGTGCTAGATGGATCCGGGATCCCTAGAGGATCTCCACGGGACTGCGTAGGGGTAAAGCTCTTCGTGAGTCTCACAATGTCGTGGGGGTAAAGCTCAGTAGAGTCCTACAAGGTACGTGGGAACATGGTCCGACACAAAGGGGGAGAGTCCCATTTTGTCATCCGGGATGCAAAATTTGGGTTACCCTCCTAGCGAGTCCAGCTCTAGTGTGAACATGAGAGAAGTGTCTCGTTGTAATAGCCCTGCCAATACACCTCCTGAGGTGTATCGTTAGCGCTCGGCAATAAGGGTGAATTACATCTTGTGGGTAAAGCCGTACAACCTCTGCAGAGTGTTAAAAACTATTCGAATAGCCGCGTCCTCGGTCATGGACATGAACTGGTAAGGCCACACACTGGTTAGAACATGTTTTGGTTGTGAAAGCTGGGAAACGGGACTAAGGACGTGGGCATGATGTGTCCACAGGGTGCAATTTACGCTACCCGGCTGGTAGCTAGGAATTGCTGAAGGAAAGGCTAGCTACACTGCCCGGGGTAGTGTGAGCGGAGGCCGAAAGGGGTAGGCGTGTGATGAGCATGGCTATCTCGGTGAGGAAAGAAAGGAGAGGTAGCAGGGACTACCTCGGATAATGATGTGTTTATTTGTGATCTTCGTTTTACAAAATTCGCTTTTAATCTATTATCGTTATTCAAAATAAAGACTTACTTTTCCGCACAACATGCAACATAGGTTAGAGCTCCCTTTGACATATCCCTTTGCATGAATTATGCCGTACTACCCTCCAGTGGGAAAAGCTTGCGAGTACATTCAATGTACTCACCTGGCTTGTTGATTTGGCCAGATGAAGAAGAAGAGTGGTGCTCTGAGGACGATATCAGCGACCGCGAGGGCTAGGACGTTTCTTCCCAGTCAGTTGCCTGTGGATGGGCATATTGATGGGTCAATAACTATGCTTTGCTGTTTTCCGCTGCTACTTTTATTCAGCCAATCGGCTATGTTATTGAATAAAGACCATAATGGCCTATTTATGTAAGATAACCGGTATTGTATGTGAATGCTATCAAGTACTTGTGTGTGCCGGCTACTGATCCAGGGACCGGTACAGTAAACACGGGAGGCGTATCCGCCCTAAAACCAGGTACGCCACACTCGGTATACTTCACAGAACTTGCCTTGTGGCCTGCTGCCTCCGCCGCTTCTGTGGTTGTCGTGCCTGGCCTGGCTGTTGCTCTCGTAGTTGTGGTGGTCGTCGTGCTTCCAATCTTGGCGATCTGGGCGTGGGTGGTCTGTCCTTCACTGCTCACTCGGTTCTGCCGACCGCCTTGCCACTGGCCTTGGCTTCGATAGTGTGGTTGCGGGACGGGAGCCTAGCGCTCCTCCACATGGTGTACCCCTCGTTGACGTGGCCGATACTTGTCATGATTCTCCGTATCAGGCTGCGAACTGTGCAGCTGAGGCCAAGGGTTCGGGTCTTCTCTGCTCTCTCCCTTCCTCGGCACGGGAGTAGTGTGTCCATGATGTCATAGAGCTCCCTAATCGTCCTCGACTGCTTCTTGTCGAGCTTGGCTGCCAGGTCCTCATCACGTATTGCATGACGCGTGGCGTCACACACGCTTTGGTCAGTGATGTTACAAACTTGGCATTGGAGGTTGGAGAAGCATTTGCGGAACGCCCGGATGGACTCGCTCGGGCCTGCTTGAGGATGTTAGATCCGAAGAGGTGGCTTGTTTGTTTATGCTTCCTGGAAGCGACTGTGCATCTGTTTGCAAAGGTGCTCCCATGAGTACATTGAGTTGGGAGGCAACGTGAGGTACCACATGTGAGCTAATCCGGTGAGCGTAAGCAACAGACTCTTCGCCATTACCGCTTCGCCCCCTCCGGCAGCTGATACGGCAGCCTCATACACTCGGGTGTACTCTATGGGGTCTGTCTCACCGTTGTACTGGGAAGATCCACCGGGCGAAAACTTGCTTGGCCACGGGTTAGCCGCGAGCCCCGAGCTGAGTGGACTGAGCACGTCTGCGAGGTTGACGACCTCCTACCTTGGCGGGGCGAGTGACCGGTGCGGCGACCGGAGCAGGGATGTAGGTGTCAGGTGAGGCAGCTGGGTATGCGTGTTCCTTGCCCGGGCGTCGACCTGGGTCTCGCGCCCCTTGGTCGCTAGTGCCGGCCCCGGCATCACGAAGGATTGCGTGCGCCGTTTGTTGATTTCGTCCGATCTCTTCACGGAGAGGTTCGGCGCATGCTTGCGCATTTGCCAAGTCTTGGAGGAGCTCGTCGGCTGCTTGGTGATTGCGCCGGATGTTCTCCCGTGCTTCTGCTATGGCTTCTTCTTGCGGCCGACAAACAACGTTGGCCCCGCCCTGGGCAGCCGCAAGATATGCCCGAAGCTCCACAGTTTCTCGGGCTAATGCCGCCGCGCGGAGGGCTTCGACTTGGGCTGCTTCAAGCTAGAGCCGGAGTTGCTCCGCCTGCTGGGCTGCGGCCGCTACCTGCTGCCTTACTGCCTCCATCTCTCGCTCAGCGTAAGCGAGGGCCCCTGAGGTGTCTGGACCGGTGGCCTGGGCATTGATGGCAGGGGCAATGTTGTTGTTCGTCGTAGGGGTGGCCACGCGTGTTGTCGTCCTCGCGGCAACCAGGGGGGCGTGAGCCGGGGTTCTCGGAACCAGGTTGGCGATACTTGCGACCTTTCGCTTGGTCCCCATCTTTGCCTTCGCCCTAGGAGGCATGCCTTCTGACTTTGCGAAGGAGCACATGTGTGGTGTTGAAGACCAACACGCGCGTGTTACGATCGTCGGTGTCATCCCCGGGCCTCCTCTCGACGGCGTCTTAGATGACACAACTTCTTGCCCGATTCCCATAGACGGCGCCAAGTGCCATAGCTACGGGACTAGGCAGTACATTTTAGGCACCTGCGATTGGTTACACCGACCTCCAGGAGTACCAGTGGAATATGAGCAAGTATGGTGTCCGTCGAGGTGAGGCGCGCGGAATGCACGACCGGCGAGATAGAATGTAAAACACTTGTGTCGAGGATAAATGGAAACTCTCGTGTCCGAGCGAAGTGAAAACTCTCGTATTGATTTCAGGAATTACGGTTTATGCAAGGAGAAATGGATCCCCCCTCTCTACCCCTATGGGGGGTATTTATAGGGTTCAGGAGTAGAAAGGGTGAGATTACAATTATGCCCTTCGGATGATAACATACCCTCAAAGGTATTCTGGTCTTTTTACAAGAATCTTTATGGAATATTCAAATACTCTAATATCCTAATACTTGCTACCATGACGACGTGTTGTCCTCGGCGCCGGGACAAAATGCAGCCCTAATGTCTGCCGAGACGGGGCGCAGCCCAGACGTCCGCCGGGATGGAGCGCGGCCTCGATATTGCTGGCGATGCCAGCGGAACACAATAATGTTAGGCACAACGTGTCGACACGACAAGGGGGACCTCGACGTCGTCGAGGAGAAGCCCGTCAGTTCGGGGTAGCACGGGGACCCTTCTCCAAACAGTGGCACTTGGGTCTTAAAACATGACAGTTGAGTATTTAGGTCTCTAATAATCTAAAAGTGAGTGAACAAAGGTTCAAATCGTATAACTTAAATTACAGTTCGATCATGTGGTTCCATTTGAAATCATTGGAGATTTTTTTATTTTAATAAGGTTTTAATTGGATAACTTCAAACAGAGGTTATGACTGATCTTGGGTAGCAATCGAATGGTCAAACTTGGTTTAAGAGTTTTGTTTCGGTACATAGGTATTTACGCGCATCATCTTTCGATCGTGTGAACGTCGGTGCTACCGTCGTCGCTTAATGAGGTTATGTGCGAAATCGTCCACGGCGCGAACGTTGGTATCGCCGAGCACTGGTGCTTTGCTTGCTTAGCACCATGGTTCTCCCAAGCACTGACGAACACAAGCTGGAGGTCGACGACGTCAAGAGGACTGCACATGCCCGATGACTCAATTCTCTATTGTAATCTATTTACGTTCTAAAGAAGATTTAAGATAGACAATATTGTCCTTTTTTACTTAGAGGTGACTTTTAATCCTCATGCCTCAAGATCAGTAATATTTTTAGAGAGGATGTATCGAAGTTAAAACTCTCGGCTTTGGCAACGACAATGAAGAGCCGATGATTATAGCGAGACGAGCATCATTGCCAACCCCGACGCCAGTGCTAGCGGCAAATATTACAAGGTTCCGCACGCGCGTGGTAAGAAAAGACGCCGGACAGTTGTAGGACATGGTTTGAGATGTAATTTGCAATGTGATCAATGTGTGGCGGCAAATACAAAGTTAACTGGGATCGTGTCTATGACCGAAGACTCTTGGTGGCCTCGGGGTTCTCAAAACCTCGAAAATTTTGCCCGCGCTTTGCGTCAGTGCTAGCTGACTGCCCCATAAAACTTGTGGGTTGGTTCGGAGATCCTCTACTTCGCCACCAACAAGCAGCTTTTTGCAATGGCAACCACTGTCTCCATGGGCGATGGTTGTAACGCCCTGTTTGTTTGGGCTTTTTCTGGCTTCTGCGCTTTGGCTTCGAAGCCAGAAAAGCACCTAAATAGGTGCTTTTGGCTTTTGGCTTTTTGGAAGCCGAAAACTACATATTATGTGCTTCGGCTTCCAAAAAGCCAAAAAGCCAAAAGCACCTATTTAGGTGCTTTTTTGGCTTCGAAGCCAAAGTCCAAAAGCCCAAAAAAAGCCCAAACAAACAGGGCCTAAGGCAACCTTCTATGAATCGTCGGCCTGGCTTGATGGAAGCCCATGGACACTGCGCCGAACATTCAAGGCTACATACTCCTGGTGACCGATAGCGAAATAGTACCGTGAGGGAAAGGTGAAAAGTACCCAGTGAATAGTGAAATAGAATGTGAAACCGTGCTGAGATTTTCCGGATCTCCAAGAAGAAGAGGCAGTCCATCGCTAATGCCCTCCAGAACAACGCTTGGGTCAATAACATGCCCTCGCTCGCGGCGGACAGCGAGGACTCTATTCTTGGCGCCTCTCCCCGTGTGGAGAGTACTCTGCCATATCTGCCTATCAGGCGCAGTTCGTTGGTGTTGCCGGCGCAGTCTTTGGCACAGACTGCTGATTGTCTGGCGGCTAGGGATTGGCCCCACAACCCGTTGTGTCACCTCTGCCACGGGGACCCGAGTCAGCTGTCCACATCCTATTTGAGAGTCGCTACTCCTAAAAAGTGTGTTTGACTTTGGGTGTCTAGATCAACCATCATCATCTCCCCAGACACATTTTTGGCCTCCGACTGGTGGCGAGCTTTCACTATCTCTTCACGCTTGCCGCTCAAGCAAGGGACGTCACTACTATAGAAATACTTATATCAGATGCCTTATTTTAGATAGTTTCGTCAAAACTTTCTAGAACATGGCTAATCACGGATAGTTTATATCAAAAATAGATATCACATATGGTTTTTTGGAGTAACCGTCTGCAATAAATAGATATTTCCATATGGTTTTTGTACCCAAAAAAGAAGTTTGGAATGTATCAAAGAGAGTTTTCTACCAAAAAAAGGTCTGGGAACCGGACCAACCCATTAGGCGTAGTAATACCCACTATATAATCCTGCACTTTGCCACCACCCCTCCCCTAGATCCCATCTCCCGAATTATCTCCCCCCGCGCCACACCTCTCCCCTAGTCCCCAAATCCCATCTCCCGAACCCTAGCGCCTAACACCCATCTCCCTCAATCTGTGCCAGATGTATGCCCTCTCTTCTCTTGATCCTCCTTCTCCTCCTAGGACGCCTGCGTGGAGAGGGTGGGGAGGCTCTGAGGCACTAGTGCGTGGAGGAGGAGTAGGAGCGAGTGGCAAGTGGCGCCAGAGCTTGTCACGCTTGGCAACCACGGACGCCACGACGCTGCTACTGCACAACCTCAAACTCCAAACGAGGGCCTCGGATCTGGATCTTGCCTGACACCACTATGACTGTGGCGACGTTCGCTAGCCTTGGTGTGGTCCAACATGCCGGAATCGGGTTCCCTTCACCAGGCACTACCATCCAAGGAGCAGCAACTAGAGGAAGAGGGTGCCATCATCCAAGAAGTGACACCACGGAAGAGGGCCTGAGCTCCTAGCGGCGGCGGCCGAGCCTTTGACGGACCTGCGATAACGACCGAGAGCCTTCAATGGCTTGACGTGGTGACGAAGAGCCTTCTACGACCCGTGGCGGTGATCGAGAGCATTTGACGACCTATGGTGGCCAGCAGCTTCCTCGACGGTGCCAACAAAGGGGATGACAACGTCAAACCGCAGGGTGACGTGATTTTTTCTTAAAAAAATCACCCAGACGGTTCTTGTCGACGACCGATGAACCTTCGATCTTACGATATTTGTGATCAAAGAGTGTGAGCCTAGGGGTACCTATCGAATCGTGCCGAACCACCAAAAAGCCAAAATTTTAGACAGGTTCAGGTCTCCTGGAGGATAACAACCCTACGTCTTGTGTGCTTGTGTGTTATATCGACCCCAAGATGGAGTAAAGGGGAAAATAGCTAGCCTAGATGGGATTTACAACTAGCCGGAAGTGGACATCGGGGATGTTATCTTGGCTCAAAAGTCTTCTCGTGTGGATCTTATAGGGCTTCTCCTAGGGCGTGTCTATTTGGGTTCCAGATGTGTATATCTCTCCACAGGGCCTTCTGATTCCTTATATAGAGTGTAACCTATGTTTGACATGGACTCTTCTTTGACTAGGACTCTTGTTATTCTTAACCTATGTTTGTCATCATTGCTTCTCCTTGTCTTCATGCTTCATTGCTTATCCCTCACATCCATGCTTGGACCCTCGTTCCTAATTAGCAAAAAAATATCTTTATTAGGCAGCATCATATTCTCATTACTATTAAATGAAGTACCAATAAACGAAGGTACCTAATAATTGAGTTGACGAGCACAAGCCCTAGTTATTAGTCCTTGTGTTTTTGGCACTGAGGAGTGACACTTGGGGGCTGACATAGATGCGGTGGTGGTATTCTTATGATTGTGACTTTGTATCACATAAACCACATATTAATAGAGTAATTGTTGGTCAAAGTCTTATTTTAACCAAATAAAATATGTCTTACATTCTGAGACGGAGTCAGTACTTATTAGCGCTTGTAGTGAGTTGTGGACAAATATAGCCAAATGGAAGAAGTGGTTTCTTTTTTCAGCGGGAAAGAAGTAGTTGTTAGTTAAGTGCATGTTTGAACTCAACCATTTTCCTCTAAAAAAGTGCATATTGGATCTATGTTAAATAAGTCTACTCACCTAAATATGGAATTTCAAGTTCTTTGATCCAACTGATATGTCCGTGCTGGGATCTATGACACAACTTTACTCATATATGTGCACATGAACTTAGTTACGGTGAATGTTGCTGCTCATCTTTGTGCCAAACAGGCCAGTGTTAACAGTCAACGGTATACATTGCTAAACATGACACCAGCTTTCCTTGTTAGTTGCCTTTAACAAGATTTAATCCTTTTGTTAACTAATATGGAGGTCCTGATTCAACAAAAAAAACCTGGTTTTGTTCCAAGTTTCCAACCCGGCCAAAACCGGCAGGCAAGAGCAGTTCTGGTTTCTTCCTTCGCTGGTCACCTGAGGTACGTATCTATATCAATACTAGGAATTGTGTACGTGCAACACACACTAACATAATTTAAATATTAAAAATATATTATAACATTTACAAATATAGTTTTCTATTTATACATGCATTCTACCAAAAATAATGTTTAAGTGGCTACAAGAACTTACGAATGAAGATGATATAAAAAGAAAGTAGACACTATTATCTTATGAAATAGTACAGAATGATGAATATATATTGTCAAAAGATAACATCAAATATAACCAATGACACAATACAAATTATCGACGATTGGTAAATCGCTGATCTTACGGTAGTCGTGAGACAGTGATACTTGTTGTTGGGTAGGGACCCCTAGGGCACAAGGCCAAGAGATCTGACGACAAGAAAACACCCTTTTATACAGGTTCGGGCCTCTCTCAGGATAACAATCCTACGTCATGTTCGTATATATTGATCAAAGAGTATCTTACAAGGATGTGGATGCCAGTGGCTATCCTAGGCCTAATCGGAGGCTACTTTGACTAGTTCCGCGGGGCTCAACTCCTTCGAGGCGGCGTGTCTTCTCGTGGGAATTGCTAGCACTTCTGGATGGCTTCAGGCTTGTTGGATTTGTGTTACTTCAGAGACTTGTTGGACTTGAAAGACTTAAAAGACTTGTCCTCCCTATGAGATTGCTGATCCTTTATAGGGGGCTCTCTGAGTCATACCGGATATGGACTTATACCCGAGTGGGACTCTGGCTTCCTTAAATGTCGGGATTGACTTTCTAGTTTAAGCGGTGTCTTCCCTCCTTACGGGGGGTTACCTTATCTCCTGGGAATGCTACCGGATACGTATTCTGATTCTGATAATCCAGAAAATCGTATACAGATACCTCCTCGTATACGGGATACTATACTATTCATTGTCACAAATGCATCTCGCTCAATCTATTTTTTGGATCGCGGATTGTCCTGGACTGCAGTGGCGAGGAGGACACGTTGTCGATGTTGAGATCGGCGAGTATCGCGTCAATCTCGTTGACGTGACGCAGCTTCCGCTAGCGCATGAGCTGCTTCAGCTAGCGGTGGTGGTGGGGCCATGCAAGGAGCAGAAGATTGCTGGCAGCGACGGCATCGCGCCCTCCGTGACGGGGCTGTGTGTGCAAGGTGGAGGCCCGCGCGGGGAGGCCGGTGTGGAGGAAAACGCGGTAGAGATCGTTGGGTGGTAGGGGGAATGCGGCGATCCTCGATGGCGCTGCCGGCGTCGAACGGTCGCAGCAGGGGTGGCGCTTGGCGGTGGCAGGTGCCGACAGCGGGAGGAAATGAGGGCGGCAGTGGTGCAGAAAGGGACGGCTGTGGAAGGAGATGGTCCCGCCCCTGTGTTCTGGCGCCGCGCTTCCTGCACGCCTTTGCCGCTGTCGGGGCTCGTCGGCTTCTTGTCGGCAACCGTGTCACTTGTAGAGTGAAAGAGACGGTGATGCATGAGCGATGCGCTGGGAGGGTGGTGAGAGAAGCGTGGGATCAAGGGAGGGCGGCGCGGCCTGGATCAGCGTAGGACGGGATTATTGCTTTGTCGTATGATATAGCCAAACTATCTATACTGCATTGCGTCGAAGAAGACAACGACAATAGCGCATGGGCACGCCAAAGTGTGGCATGGGCAGCGGCGGCCACGCGTGGTGCATTCGAGAGAGAGGGTGCTAGAAGGTATAGCAGTGGCAATGGTGGGTAATTGCTATCAACTTTAAGTAAGGGTAATGGTGGGTAATTACTTTCAACTTTAAGTGAATGGCATGGTGGGTAATTTTTAGGTGACAAACCATCAAAATAATATTAGCCATTGGATGATCATGATCGAACGGTGTAATTGAGTCGGAGATAAGAGAGGAAAACTCTCCCTTTTATAAGGTAGTATAGATAAAGATACGAGTTTACAGGTCGGAACAATCTGAATCATCTATTTAATTATAATAATTGAATGGTTCATATTTAGTTGGATCTATGCAAATTCAATTTTAGTTACACATTATCTCTCATAATCAATCTCTTTTAGTTACTCTCTACATCCTTTCTTCTTGTTGTTTTAAATCATACCTTCAGTATTTTCTTAATCCCCTCTTCAAGCACGTTGCTCTCCATCACTCGTCTGAATTTTGGATAGATGCAAATGTTAATTAAAGATCTAACTATAGTAAAGCAAATAGCAAAAAGGGTCTTCTAAATCTTGATGAAGTTGTATCACATTAGTATATGTGTAGTAGACTTCTTATGCATTTAATTTAATTTATTTAATCTATACTACCTTATGAAAGGGAAAGTTTTTCTTTTCTAACTCCACCCCACAAATTATACCCAGATCTCTCACATCCATCTGATCTAATACATCTAATGGCTATTACGAGTTTGATGATCTGCCAATCTAATGGCTATTATAAGTTTAATGGTCTGCCAATCTAATCTGCTATCCTTTATTTTCTCCTCCTCCATCTGCCCCCCGCCTCCACCTCTCTTCCCATCCTCAGCAGGTGCTCATCTAGGGTTTGTGAGCCGCTGGCCGAGGCTCCCTCCCCCGCCCCCGAGCTGCCACCGACCGGCCCTCCCTCCGCTGCCCCCGAGCCGCCGCCGGCCTCCCTTGCCCCCGAGTCGCCGGCTCCCTCTCCCCCGAGCCTCCCTACACCGTCCGCTCAGGCTCCCTCCGCCGCCCCTGAGCAACTCACGAGCCACCGCCGGCCGGCCCTCCTCCACCTCCCTCGAGCAGCCCATGAGCCGCCACCAGCCTGCCTCGCCCCTGAGTCGCCTGCTCCCTCGCCCCCGAGCCTCCCTCCACCGCCCTAAAAAAGCCCGTGGGCCGTCGGCCGGAGCTCCCTATCCCCCGAGACGCCGGAGCGCTGGAGCTCCCTCACCTCCCTCCCCCGCGAGACGCCGATCCCCGAGACGCCGACCCCGAGCCGCCAAGCCAACGGGCTCACTTGACCCCAGCCGCAGTCTCCATCTCCCCCAAGCCACGGGCCATCATCCTCCGGCCTCGCGTGAGCTCCCTTGCCCCTGAGCAGAACAAGGACCCGGCGGTCTCCAATCCAAGCCGGTGTGGTAAGCCAAATTTCTAACAGTGAGGGGCATTGATTTTTGAGAAGCAAGGGAGCTGTTGTTCATGCCACGAATGATTTGTTCTGCTTCCTGATTTCTTGTTACATTGTTCCCAATCCGAACACCCAACTTCCTGATTTCTTGTTGCATTTTTCTCTTCATCTCGGAAGATTCGTCGTTTTGGCTGGATTTGTTGTGAACTATGGAGATCCAAAAACTGCGATGCCGCATAAATTATGCCTTTCTGAGATTTACCTCAGAAATAGAAGATTTGGGGCAAGCGAGAAATTAGGATACTTTGTCAAAATGGTCGTTTCTTGGTTCTTCATTTACGTTATGAAAATGGATATGCTGGCTTTCTCTGGTTGTACACAAGGATTTTGGGAAGCAGATTGGTTCGATAGGTGGTAAATCCCTCTTGATCTCATATGCTCTTATATGGGATTTCATTTTTGATGTATCTGAGCTGTAGGACTAGAGATTCGATCCAGTTCTTCTAAAATTTGGGTTATGTTGTATGACTCCTCAATGGCGAGTTGCTCAATCGAGAACTGGGATTGGGTGCTCAATAAGAAGTTGGAATTTGTGTAATGTTTATTCCTCTTCCCTGTGATTGTTTTGTTACCATGGAAGGATTGGAAATTTCTTGGTAATTATATAACCTTATATATTGTTAATTATATATGCTCTCCAGTACGATGTTTTGAGCCACTGGCCCTTGAATTTTGTGCTAGGGTAAGTCCAGTTATCCTACAGGCACTCTCATTACAGTTGAATGTTGGGAGTATGTCAGTCAATTAGGCAATATTTTTTGCAAGGAAGTATATGTTTTGTTTAGAAGAACACCAGGAGATAGCTAATGGGGATATACACATGCTCATTTATTAACATTGTTAGCTATGTTCTTTTATCAGAAAGTAGCTGCAGCCTCGGGGGACATGGGAAAAGCTCTTGGTGTTTGTAGGTAATCTACTTCTCTTGCTGAGGCAACAATCATGTTACTTTGCAATCTGCCACCTCCATTATTAGTGCTGATAAAATACAAAACATATCAGTTCTGAACCAAAATAATTCTGAATATGGTTGATGCATATGTACACCTTGTGAGAAATACTGCTTTTACCTTTACTTATTCCAGGAGTGCCGTGGAGGTATTTGAAGCACGGCTGCAAGATTCTTCTGATGAAGAATTCGGCGCTGTAAGTTGTTAGCTCCTCACTTTTTTTTCTTCTTCTTTTGGCTAGGAATGTTTAAATTAAAATGAAGCGGTTTGCACACCAAACCAGACCTTGGTAGCGCATATGTACATTGTTCAAATTTGTGCCGTTAGTTCATCTATTGGGCCACTATACTATGTTCAAAAGTGAATATTTTCTGCCTATCTGTGCAGACCAATTGGACTACATGAATCTGGTGCTGGTACTTCAATCTTCCTGTCCTTAAAATGATGAATAGAAATTTGAACATCCACCAAGAGGCTTGAAAGTTCCTAACCGAATATGTTCCTGTACTACCAAATAACCTGTCTAGCAGTGAAGTACATGCTATTGTTGTATCTGATGTAAGAATATATATTAGATGTAATGGCTCTTGCCAATAAATTTCACCTTTCGATTAGAAGACAAACATTGTCACTTTCTAATTCTAGCATGATTGGTAATAACTCCACATTGTTCTACCATCCTGTATGATCTAATATATATTCTTACAGGTGACATTTGACCATATGGATATTGCCTTTTTAAAGGTATTCAAATCAGGAGTAGTAGATAGCATACTATGTCTTCCCCAACACCAACAGGTAAAGTCAGGTTTGTCATTCCCTGTTCCATTAAAGCTAATCTGTTACATTCCTGAAATCTCATTCTCACGCATGCCATGTTGGTTACCCAGATGGTGTTGTGTGCATTGGTAAATACTTTTCAGCATTGCAAGAAAGGCGACCACTCTAGGAGAGGTAATATTTACTCAATGTACTGGACTATGAATAACAGAACATGTAATTATTCAGCAACTATGGTTGGTGCTCCATTCACATGTTGGTAGCTCATTCTTTTCATCATCCCTTTAAAGCACTACAAATAAGACATGGTTACACATCTGATGGAAGTTTGTTCATATTTATGTTTTCAAGCGAACAACTGATTGCCTTACCCTATAGGGATCATTCCCAATTACAGAAAAAAAACTATAAACTGGGCGCCATGGTTTATACTCTGTTGTGAGCTGCCTAATTAGTACCATATTCCTTGTTCTAATTAGCTCATTGCTAGATCGTTTTAGTTAATTCTCTAATCTGTTGCAGTGTCCCAACCAACGAGTTACGTTATGCCTTATAGTGATAGGGAATTTAGCTTCCATGTTTGCCTCAGTTGTATTTTTATTTGATTCTGCCTTATTTTTATTTGATCATTGCTCTGCTAATGAAGGAAAGAAACATAAGGCATCATTTATTTGATTTGGCCTTTGGTTTTTCTTGAAGGTTTGTTCATGACGGTCATCTTTAATTTGGGAGTTTCTCTTTTCCTTTTTGGTGCATGCAGGAGAGAATTGACAAGAGATTACTCTTTGCAATTAAGGCATATATGCAATGAAGAGGAGCTCCGATGACCACGAGGGGTCCAGTTGCATACGCTACATCGCTGATTTCCTTGGAATTAGTTTCGCTCCAGCTTTGTTTTTTTCCCTTATTGTACTTCAGAGAAGTGTGATAAAAATGTACAATTAAAGTAGCTAAGTGCGTGGAAGGTGGTCGGCCAGAAGTCATTCTACCGGTTGCATTTTCTCAGGTACTAGCACCATTTTACGAATTCCCACATGCACAGAGCAATGTTTAAATTGTTTTTTATAAGGTAATGTACTAACCATATTGTATTCTGGAAAATATTTGCTTTAAGTGTTCCATTTTGTAATTCCGCAAGTTTGCTCTTCTTTTCACTGTTTCAATTGGGTGGCATATATACATTGTCACCATCCATTGGGAGGTTTGTCTGCAATGCTTTAGCAAAAATAGGAAGAAACGATTGTGCTACTCTATTTTATATGCCATCATCTTAGTAATAAAAAAATGATATGATGATTTGTTACCTTGTAGTCAACTGGATCCTTCATTGCTGCTTCAACAACTTCAAGGTATGCAAGTGCAACTATGGTACCTCCATCAGTCGTTAGTCGGGCATTGGTTGTTAGGAAAATTAATCAATTATTGTTCTGTAGAGGTTTGTCTCGGCCCTTGGGGTATCCGTTTCTTGTTTGATGCAATTTTTTGGAACAGCGAGTGGAAGTGTTTTGTTCTGAGTATACATAAGTTTGCTGATACTAACAGTGGCAATCCCTTACTGTTAAAATGAATTGCTATCTACCACTACGAATTTTGTATCTGCAGAGAGAACTTGGTTTGCTTGCTTTGACAATGTTAGTAGCCAGAGAGCTTGTGCCTTTGTCGTGTTTGACGTAAATTTTCCATTAACTGCTCACAAATGAAAGTTGGGCATGGTTGCAAGGTCATGTTCAGATGTTATATTTGGTCGGAGTTAATTCTTTCAAATATTTGATTTGGTTAATTAAGTAAATAGAGAAATCTCAGTTTGTTGAAGTTTTTGTTATCCGTGATTTGAACTGTATTTGCTATGGTTCTTGATGCCTTACACAAAGGTGGTTTGTGTTGTTGCAAGGTGCAGAGCCATGCATCGGTTGCCATACATTTATATATTCTTTAATGCTGATAACTCTTTAAGTTATTTGCTCTGGCCTCACACATGTCATGTTAATTGTAATCAAGACAGAGAGACTTGTTGTTTTCTGAATTTGGATGAGAAATCATAATATGATCGGCATAATATGTGATTTCTGCTTTTACTTGTTTCCTCCTCACTACACATGGGTACATCATTTTCATTTTGTCTGTACTCTCCAATCTGTTATTTTGCTGCCTTGCCACTGATCATTGGATTACTCATGTGTAAGAGTATTTGAATTACCTGATTTTGAAGTGCTAAGCAGTATTTCAATTGATAATCAGCCAAGCAAATAATCTGAAGGAAGAGTCATGTTTGAGTTCTTGCATAGCTGCAAGGATGTGATCCTTCGATTCATTTATGTGCCTTGCTGTTTGGCAACCCAGTTTTGTTTTACCTTCTTTGCAACATGTCCAATCAAATTACTCCATTTTGGCTCCTAAATTTTAGGTCCCCTCAACATATCTCATTTTTTGGTTCCTTCAATACAGTTTTAGATAATACATGCTCTAATGGTTACAAAACATGATCATGCAACTTGATTCCAATAATGGTGTGGTAAGGTTTATTTTTCCTAACCATATGCCTGTTGTTTTATTTTTTTCATATCCAGATTATTCTGCCAATTGTGATAATGGGGCCAAACCTAGACCCACGGAAACACACACCCCTTGGTAGGGGAAAGGCAGGGAGATAGGGTAAAGGCGGGGAGGCCTGTCCGACGCCGTCGACATGGACACGCGCAAGGCCAAAGTGACGTTCCGCGATTCGCTCGATCAATGAATCCATCGGCACCTTGTGTATAGATATGCTAGAGAGCCGCACTGACATTGGGTGCAGTTTTACCGGTATGCTTGATTTGCGATTGTGTTAGATCTAATTTCCAATTTACGATCTACATCCTTTCTCTTGTTCGATCGATCTGAACATTTTTCTATCTCTGCAGACTACTGCTTTTCTTACAGATTACTGCACTGGCATCTCCTTTGGAATGCTGCTACTAACTGAGACATCAATCTGTCTGCTGCTATTACCTACGAGGATGATCCCTCTACTGCTACTGCTGATCGTGAGGATGATCCCGTGCTACTATTGGTGACTGCGACGATCCCTCAGCTGCTACTAATCGCCGAGGTAAGATAGCTTTCAATTCGTTTGGTCATGTACTCTTTCCCCAAACTTGTTTTTTTTCTTTGTGAGCGATTTCCTCTTGCAGAGGTGATCGGTGCCATGGTGAAAGCTACAAACGGGAGGAATTTTTCAGATGTTCCCATCTTTTTCAGTGAATACATATAAAAGTTCAATGATGCATGTTAAATGACTAAATAACATCATTGATGCACATTCTTAATATGCTACAATAACTAGCTGTTGTAAGTATAACCCTTTTAAAAAAAATTATCTGTTTTTAGTTCAACTTAGATGTACTAATAATTTATTGCTTGTGATGTTAGGATGGGTATGATGCAATTCAAGCACAAATGGCAGCTGCTGGATATCAAGGCGAGTGATCAGGCTATCAGTATGCTGAACAACAATTGGCTTATTCAGAACAGTACATACAACCCACTCTTGAATACGATGTATTAGCTGACCCAAATATGCCCCAGGATCTAATATTGATGACTCAGGCAGATAAGGATAAGGGTCTAGGTTCTGTCTTCAAACGTGATAATGAAAGGCTTAAGCAGCTGAGATCCAAATTTTATTTCAGATAGTTACTCCGAGTGTCTTCCTGGTTATCAGGGGTATAATCATGAGATTGGAGGGAGCGATGATGAAGATGATTTGTCGAAGATGGATATGGGTGGACAGGCATGTGAAATTTGTTTATAAATACCATATGCACGAAGTTCCCTTGCAGTTACAACCCTATGTTTCAAACTGGGTTTGGATGAGCATCATTTAGTTAACATATAAGTCTCACCCTATGCTCCACTCTAATATATATGATACTATGATTCCTGAGTAGGCGAAGGGCGTCTTCACCGGTGGGACTTTGAGACAGAAGAGGAGTGGGCGAAATAGAACGATCAGAAGGAGGCCATGCCGAAGGCCACATTCCAGTTTGGGGTGAATATGCAGGATGGCAGGAAGACCAAGAAGCAGAACAAGGACCAGAAGCTCACCAACGACCTCCACAAGATAAACAACGTGATTGATGTTACTGGTCATTATTTCTTTGTTTATCTTGTCGGAATTTGTAAAATGGCCATGCTTTCCGAGCTAACAATGGAGATCTGTAGCACGGTATATTATCATCTGCAATGGATCAGTAAATTTTGTTTTTTCATGGAAGTCGTCTTGCATCGTATTTGTAAAAATGTAACCCGATTGTATCATCTAGCTATATCTGGCAAAACTGTTAAGATCTGGCATGAAAAGCATGTCAAAACATATACCATTATTCAGAAATATGTGGTAGAAATTAACAAGATGTCTAGCTACGCCCTCCTTCGCCCCACCCTCCCATCCCATAATTATGCAGGTTCTTTTGGGTTAGAGGGTGAAAATTTAGGTAGTTTCATTCCGGGTCTGAATTCTTCCTCCTCTATATCCAGACACAAGATTGTGTCTCTTCTAATTCTAAATGCATTTACCTTTTCTATGAGATGACCCACTAAAACGATAATAGAACAGTGATTTATTATTCTTAATACAAGATTTTCTAACACAAACATCATTTTTTGGTTGCGTAGCTGGTAAATATATTTGGGCTGTGATATCTAAATTTTTATTCTTCCTCCTCGTCTGTTCAGTACCTTGCTCTTGTTCAAGGTTGATGTATGTATTAAAATTCTCATTATCTATGTAAGCATGTTCATAGTACATGTGTGGTAAAAAACATGTTTATCATTTCGTATTTTTAGTGCATAGAGAACATCCATGAGGTCCTAACAAGTTTGGGAATAGAGAGGTTGTGACATTAAATCAAAAGGCCGGTGATAGCTAAGTAGGAGATTACGTGTAGTTGAGATTTAACATATAGTGTTTCTTCGTGGGGTTTATAGAAACTTGGAAATGCTGTAGGTTTTTTGGATGTTATGTGCAAAGGACTCTAGCAGGTTTGGAAAATGCTACTGTCTACTCTGACCGGACTCAAAATTATTAGGGATGATTAAGAAAAACATCAAATTATGTGAGTTTTATCTCAACAGTGGCTGAAAATATTTGTCTGAGTATTCTCTTGAAACAAATATATTCGTCTGAGAAGATAACTCCAAAATTTGTTGGGACTATATTAAGTAGATATAATTTCAGAATTTAGAAAGCTCATATTTGATGTGTTATATATTAGACAATACGACTGCATTGCGTGTGCTTGATTACTATTTTTTTAATATTGGTGAAATTGTACTATGATTAACGTGGCTTATAAATTTTTATAGTTTTAGTTTGCATCAGTCAAGACGTGCATTTACACGTGCACGCTTACTAGTAAGTATAAATTGTGGACTTGTTAATAATGATATTAAATCTTTACAAATTTTTATTTGCGTTATATGACATCCAAGAATCCTGTTTTGTTCCATACCGTGTCAATGATGAAGCAAATACATTATTCTTTAGTCATTTATGTGCTTAGGAAAAAGATTTTTGATTTTTGAGATCTCCATGCTAGCAAACTGCAATCCTGTAGCTGCAACCTTACAAGTCTGATCGCTAGTACAGCATTCTCGCTTGACATATGATGGGCTGATTCTGATGATACGCGAAATCTTTGTGTGGTATCGCAGGGTGTGGTGATCAATTTTGTCTGCAAGGAAGACATCTGTGTACTGAGAGATATCGAACAGTTCTACCGCACACAAATTGATGAAATGCCATTGAATGTTGCGGATCTAATATGAGCATGGGAGAAGAGGGCACTACTACGTTTCATCCTCCCGTTTTGGCTGGAATATTTGGCGCGACTATATTGCTGTAACTTAAGGGTTTCGGATCATTGTGACTGAAGTGGTTTCCTTTCTTTGGGTTGTGACATGAACTCTATATTAACTCTATTATTACATTTCTTCTCTGGATATGGGACCTCTGTTCATCTAGTACAGAATCAATTTGGCACGCCTCATTTATTATCCTTTTTGTTTTCAACGGTGATAAGTGCTGGAAATACTGTGGAGCTCCAAGTTCATCTGTGCTTCAAAATTTGGGCCTACGATTTGCCCGTTCGTCCATACTCCATCCGGTTTCATGAACGCCGTCGTTTTAGATATTGACACAATTTCCTAAACGTAATTTTGACCACTAATTTATATAATAATATGTCTCTAAAATCTAATCTGTACATATAATTTTTTTAGTAAAGATATTTTTAAATATGTTAGTAGTTAGAGAGATATTTTGTCTTGATGAATTTGGGCACAGCACTGCTAGCTTTCTCAGGCACTAGAAGGCTCTGGAATAGTCAATAAGGTTGGGTTAGAGATATTTTAGAAATATTTTCTGAAATGTGAAACATGTGAGTATCTCCGTATCAAACATATATAAGAGTGGTGTAGTGTAGCGAGGAGTTGGTGCATTGAATAGAAGTTTAGAGAGGAGTTGGTGACATTGATTAATTAGAAGTTTAGTGTGGAGTTGTTCTGTTTTTTTACTGAGTTTGTGGGTTTAGAAGTTTTTTAATTAAGATTAATTAGAAGTTTATTAAGGAGTTGTCTCGTTTTCGGAGTTGGTGAGTGACGGTGATATGCAGCTGGTCGGTGTGAGGAAATGGGTACACAGTTTTGGAGGCTCAGTTCATGTCTTGAGTTTGTTATACTCTGCTAAACTGCAATAATGTACTTATTTGAAATATTACAGTTCATGATCAAAATAACAGTAGTTCAAAACAAACAGCAAAAGCTAAGCAAGTAGTTCTAGTAAATAAAATAGTTGAGATATGTCTTGCAATGTGGTGATTAGTCGTAGGCAAGGGGAATCCTTTTTTAACACAGAAAACAAACGTGGATAAAATAGTTAGATGAATATTTATATGTAACTAGTCTAAATATGAATATGATGTTCTTTTCCCCTGCTTGACGGTTCTTACAATGTCCCAAATGTGGGTTTTCGTGCTCGCATTCCTCCTCTTTACCTCTCAAGTCGTTTCTTCTTCACGTGACGAACGTGACGTGGTGGGTAGTTGTCGTTATGAGAAGACAAGTGTCGCTGTGTTCTCATGCATACAATTGGATGGGAAATGGAGGCCGCCATCAACTTCCTGCTGCAAAGCATTACTGTACGTGATTGATCAGTTACCGGTCAGCGCTGAGAGCGGGACGTGCTGCCTGTGCCGGTATATGAGAGCAAAGACTATGTCCCCAGGATTGATGTCGTCATATGTTCTATGTCAGGGAAAGGATAGGCATATTGTCAATAAATGGTCAGAATTTCCTATTACATCATGTGCAGGAGGTACACATTTCTATTGTGCTGTTTATTCAAACTTAATATGTCTTGTTAGCAAATAATTTGAATCGCTGAGCTATTATTGTCTTGTTGTCGTTCTTTAACTAGTGTGTCCACGGAGCAACGGTTCATTTCTTGCCCAGAAGGATCGTCGAGTGATACACGCACATGGTGCTGGCAATACAATCTTCAAGATCATGTGGGCAGTTGCTGCTGTGGCAATCTGCGTAGTGTTCCTGGTTTGCTTCTGGTACTTGTGGTGGGTTAAGCCGGCAGCAAATGCGCCTAAATCATCCCAATCTGGGCGTGGACTATCTCTAAAGGGTGACACCAGGGCTGAGAGCAAGAGGTCGTCTGGTCGCCGTACATCAGCGCAGCAACGTAGGATGTCGTCTTCCCATTCTTCTCCGAACAATTGAAGGGAACTCGAAATTTTCCAACAACAGGGGACTGAGGGTTACGAATTTGTTGTGCTCTCTGCGATTCTCGTTTGAATGTGATGTGCTACAGCTTCGTTGAATGTAGTTGTGGTTTCTACAAGTTCGGTTTGAAACTTTGAATCCATAATTCTGTTTGGGCCTGTACCTCAGTCCATCTGTTGAAGGTATATACGTTACGTATGCCTGAGGGATAACTTACGTCTCCATTGTTGCAGAATGAACAATGAGACAATATAGTAGAGTTCAATCAAATCTCTTTATTCATGCACTGCTTGTCTTTATATCTACATCTACATCTACACTACTAGCACGAGTTTTTCTTTTCTAAAATCACCCTATTTACTGTACACAGAAACTTGTTGTACCGTCAGATCAGCCATCGAATGGAGCACATTTATGCGGTGTTTCACCCCCGCCTTTTCCGCATCGCACGCTGCTAAGCACCCGCACAGCGGCAAGCCTCTCACCACCGCCCCCTGCAAGCCTCCTTCTCGCCTCCCCGCAAGCCTCTTTCTCCCCGCGCCCACCGCTGGCAACCGCTCCCCTCGCCCGACCTTGTGGTCTACATCCATGCACGCCCCCCAGCCCGCCACTGGAGTTGGGGGAATCCCGGCGAGCTGCCCGGTGAGGAGCTACCCGGTGGCGGCGCTTGGCGGAGAGCCGACTTGGGCGCCGAGCGAGCTTCGGTGAGGGTGGCAGAACAGCGGTGGTGCTCGGGCTGCTGGTGGTGCGGGTCCTCGGCGACGGGACTGCCAGCCTCGTCGGTGGCGGAGGGCGGAAGCGGCAGATCCATGGGCATCGAGTCGGCGGGAGTGGCCAACAGGGCGGAGCCACCGGTGTCTGTGGCGGGGAGCTCCGGGTCTTGCTACGCCTGAAAAGGAGAGACCGGAGATGAGGAGCAAAGAGATAAGGCGCTGAGAAAGGGAGAAAATGTGGGGAGCTCGGTGGGCTGAGGGAGCTCCAGGGGTTGCTGGCCTTGGAGAAGAGAGGAGCTCCGCGGCTTGGAAGTGGGGTTCGGGCGCAGCTCTCGTCGTTGACGGACGACGACGAGGGCGACGCGTTCGATGATGCCGCGGACTTCGGGGACGAGGAGGACGAGGTCCTGGAGGAGGTGTCCAATAGCTTCTTCCGCGTCGCCATGGTGCCGCCGCCGCCCTCGGACGAAGGCCCGATCTCCTCAGGTGACGAGAAGCCGGCGGCTGGGAGCGGCTCCGCGTCTGGGGAGAGCGAGTACTTCGGTGCGGTCGAGGGTTCGTCGTAAGAGGGCTAAGCTCGCAGCTCGATCAGATGTACGCGGCCCTCCGTTTCGTCTGTCTCTACTTTTTCGGGCTAATATGGAAAATACTGATGGCTGATGGGGTCCTTTTGAGGGATTACACGGGTGATCTTGATCTAGAGTAGAAATCTGGAAATTTTTTGCTTTTTTATACTACGACACGCGTGTGAAGATTTAACAGTGAACTAGCTGCAATGGCCCGAGAATGAGAATCCAGATAGATTTAGCTATGGACTTCTCAGCCAGTTTGACTAACAATTGTGTAGTCTGTGTATGGAAAAAGAGGATTTGTGGTGATGTTACGTTAACTTCTCAATTGAAGAGATGTATGAGTGATGTGGGATTTAGAAATATGAATTTTTTCATACCTGGAGTTTTATCGCTTTTGCTGTTAAACCTAGACTATTTACATCTCATGGTGCTGTCATTGTTGGTGTGGCAACACATCATATATGTATCATCATGCTTTAATGGAGGGAGGAGAGTTGTACAATTGTATTGTACTCTACATTTGTTCCTTTTTTTATACTTAATCGAGGAGCACTGGAGTTAGAGTGTTATGGCTCTTTCGTGCATCCACCATTCTAGATGTACATGTTAGCAATGGTAGCCATGTGTCACTGATAGAGGAAAGAGGGCAAGCTGGATCTGGAGTAGAATCACGTATGAAGTGTTTATCTGTCTCGTAATGAGACTGTTGTTTTACAGAACATTTTGTGAGTTAAGCAATATTTCTGGTCTGCTGTCAGCTATTTATTATGATTTTCTTTGTTCCTTCAAGCTTTTTTCTTATGGGTTACATATTTTATTTTCCAGGGGTTACAACATTGGAACTCGATTGGTTGATGAGTTCTTAGCCAAGTCAAATGTATCAAGGTGTGTTGACTTCAAGGAGACTGCCGATACTATTGCGAAGGTCTTCTGTTAAACTTGCTATTATTTGGTTCAAATTAGCATAAATATAATTCATTCCATAATTTCCGAGTTTGCCGTCCTTATTCGTCTTTCCTAGACTTGTAAGTATGTTTTATATATGCTTTGTATCCGAAATCATAAGTAATATTTTTCACATTATTACTAATGCATATGAGGTCCTTGCTGCAATAGACGTCAACAGTTTAGCCGTCTTTGCAACTGCATAATAGTGGTTTCAGTTTCTTATGTGCAGACATTCAGTTGAGTTTCTGTCCATTGCTAGCATTCTTTCCTGCTACAATAGTGATATACCATGCAGGGATATCACAAGCCTTTTGTTTTTTCTGCAGATTGTGTAGATAGTGTGTTAACCTCATTCATTTTTATATACCTCAACTCGTTTGTTAACTGAAGGTTCAGGGACTCATTACCATATTTCCAAGTGGTCTAACATTTCCATTTACTTCCTAGACCAATCAAACTCATTGGCGATCTGATTCCCCCATTTGTTTTACCCTACTTTTGGTTTCATGGTCTAACAGTTTCCTCTCTTTTTTTCCTTTCCAAAACAGCTTGGATTCAAAATGTTCTTGGGTGTGACTGCAACTGTAACCAATTGGGATGCTGAGGGTACGACTTGTAGCTTTGTATTGGAGGACAATCCTCTTGTAGATTTTGTTGAGCTTCCTGATACTTGCCAAGGTCTTTAGTATTGCAATTTGTTGAGTGGAGTTATCAGGGAACACTGGAAATGGTCAGTTCCTCTATCACCACCATCTTTTATCCTTTCCTCTTCATGCCACAAACTTGATCCTTGTGAAAGGAGGAATTGAAGCAGGCCTTTTTGCGTGTGCGGGTGGCACGTGAGTGGTGTGCACTTATACGTGTATGTATGCTAGCGATTTGTATGATGATGTGTAAATTATGAGATGATTGCTCCTGAATGAGTGGTGTAAGGTGTATGTAAAATGTAGATGAGTGTTGTAGAGTTTTGTGCATATGTGTAGCTTGGTATTGCAGGCTTATAATCTCGTGTTGTAAGCCAATAATAGTTGCAGAGCAGATTTTACGATGTAAAGTTCTGTTTCTTTTTTCTTCTATACTGCCTTGAATTTTCTTTTGAAGAAGAGTTTTCTATTTTGTATTTCGGTGTGTTTCTCAAAAAAAAATTGTATTTCAGTATGAATTGTTTGGGATACATGAAATTTGTAGAATAGTTACTTCTTTCTTAGGTGGATTTGTTTGCTTTTAGAACAAATGAAATACTTGCATCATCTTTTGGTGCATTTGGGCGTGTGGCCTGGTTAAGGGTCACTTCGATCATATTTATGTAAAGGGCTTACATAGGAGATATGGTGGTCGTGCAAAGTTAGAGAAAACCTTTTATGAGAAACTATTTTGGAAAAACTCATAAAGGAAAAGAGTGCTATATATATGATCTGATGATCACTATTAGGTTATATTTTAGGACTTTACTCCCCCTGAACTTTGCAAATCTTGAATTCGCCTCGTACCAATTCCATGAACATATTTCTGGAATAAAGATGTTGTTAGAGACTTTGTGAACAAATCTGCTAGATTTTCACAAGATTTAGTTTGCAAGATTTCTATCTCCCCGCTTTTCTGTAATTCATGGGATAAAATAATTTAGGAGCAATGTGCTTTGTGATATTGCTCTTTATATAACCTGATTGCATTTGTATAACACAAGCGGAATTATCTTTGTAGATATAGTTGTTGATTCTAAAGAATCAATTCCATATGATTTTTGTACGTGGTTAATCATTCTGCGAAGCCATACACATTCGCGTGATACTTCATATAATGTGATTATTTCAGAATGATTAGTGGAAGTGGCCACTAAAGTCTGTTTTGAGGACTTCCAAGAAAAGGTTGTTCCACCATGTAAGAATACAAAACCAGTTTATAATCTGGCGTTATGAGGATCAGATAAATAGCCAGCATCAGCATATCCCACTATACTCATATCCTGTTTTTTCTGATAGAATAAACTAAGCTCTTTTGTGCCTTGGAGATATCTGAGGATATTTCTTATACCAACCATATGCCTTTTTGTAGGGGATGCACTATGTCTAGCTAATAAATTAACTGTAAATGAAATATCAGGCCTGGTGCAGTTTGCTAGATACATAAGTGCTCCGATGGTATTGAGATAAGGAACTTCAGGTCCTAATATCTCTTCATCATCATCCCTAAATCTAAATGGATATTTATCTCTATCAAGAGATCGAACGACCATAAGTGTCCTGGATGGATATGATTTTTCCATATTGAATTTTTTCAAGATTTTTGTAGATATAAGCAGACTGATGTACAAGAATTCCTGAGGGTAAATGCTCAAGTTTTAAACCTAAGCAGAATTTGGTTTTACCCAAATCTTTCATCTCAAAGTCCATCTTTAGATGATTACTTGTCTCTTGTATGTCTTGTGTAGTTCCAATGATATTGAGATCATCGACATACACTGAGATGATACAAAATCCTTTTGAGGACTTCTTTATAAATATACATTGGTAATCATCATTGTTTGAGTAACCCTTCTGAAGAAGGAACTCACTTAATCGGTTGTACTATATTCTTCCCGATTGTTTTAAGCCATGGAGTGACTTTTGTAATTTTACACAATACACGTTGTGATTTCTATTTGGATTCGGGATTTTAAGTCCGTCAGGGAAATTTCATGTAAATATCCGAATCGAGTGACCATATAAGTATGCGGTCACTACATCCATCAACTGTATGGATAATTTCATTTGTACTGCCAAAGATATTAAATATCGGAACATTATTCCACTCATAATAGGAGTGTAGGTTTCATCGTAATCGATGCCGGGTCTCTATATGAACCCTTTTGCTACAAGTCCCGCTTTGTATCTCACCGCCTCATTGTTTTCATTTCTTTTCGAATAAAAACTCTTTTTGCTCCCATAGGGAAGACATTTTGAGGAGTAGGTATTACTAAAGTAAATACCTCTCTTTTCTTGAGTGAGCGCAATTCTGCCTCCATTGCCTCCTTCCATTTGGACCAATCCGAGCGCTTGAGGCACTCTGCCATGGACTTAGGTTTTGGATCCAATTGAAGGCTCTTAGCAATTTTTGAGGAGAAGTATATGTCGACAACTGTAGTCTTTCTAATAAAATATTCTTCTGAATCGATATAGTTTATGAAAATTTCATTAACGTCTTCTAACTCATTGTGATTTTCCTCAACATTGGAGTTAGGATGTTCCAATGTCCCAACACTTAAATTTATGTGCATATTTTTGCTGGGTTGTGGATGTTGAGCATCCGACAAGTGTTTCTCTTTTTGAGATTGAGTTATATTTACCGTTTGAGGAATTAGTGTCCTCTATTTCCACGGACGCTTTTGAGAAGCTGGATCCTTTGTGACCAAAGTTCTCCCCCTTTTGCTCCCATTAGGGAGATGAGTGGTTTTATTAGGTACCTCCACTCTTTCTGGCACTTTAACTGCCGAAATATAAGATTTTGTAATACCTTTATGGTTAGTAAATGCATCTGGCAGGTTATTTACAATCTGTTGCAAATCTATGATTCTCTGAATTTCAGATTTAGATTCTATAGTACGTGGGTCTAAGGATTGAATTCATGTGACATTCCAATCTATTTCTCGGTATTCTTTATGATACTTCCCTTTATCACCCCCTAATGCCGAGAAATTTTCCTCATCAAAGATGGAATCAGTGTACCGGGCTGTAAATAAGTCCCTTTTTAGGGGCTCGAGGTATTTTATTATCGACGGAGAATTATACCCCACATAGTCCTCAATTTTCTGTGAGGGCCCATGGATGTACGCTATGGTGGTGATATCGGCACGTATACAACACAGCCGAATTAACGCAGAAGGGAAATACTTTGTTGATTTCCATGTACTAATTGCAACGGGGAAACTGTATGATATGCAGCTGGTTGAATTTGAATTAGTTCTGCGGCATCTAAGACCGCATGACCCCAACATGATGTTCGTAAATTTGAATTTTGTAAAAGTGGTCGAGCAATTAATTTGACTCTTTTGTTAAGAGATTTAGCCAAATTATTTTGAGTACGTACATAAGGTACAAAACGTTCCAAATTTATACCTACTGCTAGGCAATAATCATTAAATGCTCGCGAAGTGAATTTAGCGGCATTATCCATTCGAATGGTTTTTATCCTATGTCCAAAATAATTTGCTCTTGGTTTGATAATTTGAGCAATTAATTTAGCGAAAGCATGGTTCCTTGTGGATAATAGACACATTTGCGACCATCTTGTAGATGCATCGGTGAGAACCATAAAATATCTAAATGGTCCAGATAATAGCTGAATAGGACCACATATATCTCCTTGAATGCGTTCAAGGAAATTAAGTGGTTCATTTTGGATCTTAAGATGAGAGGTCTTAAGATTAATTTCCCTATAGCACATGCGGTGCATACAAAATCTGAGGATTTGAAAATTTTTATAAGTTTTAAGTCGTGACCAACATAATTTTTAATAATTTTTCTCATCATCCCTATGCCAGGATGACCAAGGCGATCATGCCAAACCTTGAATTTGTCAAGATTTTGAAAAATTACTTTTATGCAACATGTGTAATAGGTCTGACATATGTGTAGTACAATCCAGATGACAAAGAAGAAATTTTCTGAAGTATTTGTTTTTCATATCCGTTAGTTTTAGTGATGAGAAGATTTTCATCATTGCTTTCAACACAAGTTTCAACATGGAAACCATTTTTACGGATATCTTTAAAACTGAGTAGGGTACGAGTAGAATCAGGATACAAGAGTGCATTCTCAATTGTTATTTTCGTACCCATGGGGAGAATGATCGTGGCTTGACCAGAACCAATGATTATGGCATCGCGTCAAGCGATAGTCATAACAATTTCTTTGCTCTTTTTCAGAGTATGGAAATATTTCATTGTCCTTAAAATTGTGTTAGTGGTGCAACTATCCACTAAACATATTTCTTCCTCCATTGGATTGTCTTAAAAATTCTATATAAAGTAAAAGAGAATTCATTATGAAGTTAATTTATATAGAATACATACATCATATCTATTAACTATTATGTCTGAGGTACATAATACAATATAATAAGCTATAGGACAATATAACACATCTTTTATTAACTAATACGTATAGTATAGGCTAATGACATAATTTATGAATAATTGGGAGACTAATTGAGGTTTCCATATATGTCTTAGGAATGGAATTCCACAAGCATGTTGTCAAGATCCATGGGGTCATCATCATCCTTCGGCTTGACTTGGTCTTGATTCTCCTTCTGAGGAAGAGTCTTATAACATTCTGCCTCCTGAGTGTTGTCTGGTTGTTAATGGAAGTGAGTTTCAAATTTTGCCCCTTGAACTTGTTTGCCTTTTCCCTTGGATTGGAGGTATAATTCGACCAAGTGCTTTGGAGTTCGGCATTTCTTAGTATGATGATTTGTACACACACATCTAAGACAAACTTGAGAGTTGTCTTTTTGATCATTTTTTGAAAAATGACATTTGCCCTTATCAAACTTGTTGTATTTCTGCTTGTTGTTTTGTTTTCACTTTTCTTTGAACTCCTTACGGTTTCTCTTACGACCATAAAATTTATTCTGAGTATTGGCATGAACATTAGGTATTGCCATAGCACCCATTGGGCGACTTTGATGATTCTTCATGAGAAGTTCATTATGCTTTTCAGCTTGAAGTAGGGTGTAAATCAACTCAGAATGTTTGGTGTATTTTGTTGGTGGTATTGCTGTTGCAATATGCACACAATCCAATCGGCATCTGAAACAGCTTTGTTACAGAATCTCAACTTAGCGTTGATCTTATGAATGGCAGAATTGTAAGCTGCTACAGACTTGAAGTCCTGAAAACGAATGTTTGACCATTCGCATTGTGCTTCAGGCAGCATGACCGCTCTTTGTTGGTCATAACATTCCTTGAGGGAGGTCTATAGGGTTAGTGGATCTTTCTCCATGAGATACTCAGTTTTGAGATCGAGGTGGAGGTGATGACGTATGAAGTGTAAAGCTGCGTACTTAGCGATTTTTGGGATAGCCTCGGCACCTACTTGAGGTGGAGTTATGGTAGCACAAACGCCACGACCTAATAAATTTATTTTAAGATCCATGGCCCATAGCAAATAGTTGCTCCCATCCAGGGCAAGTTCGGCAAAGTTCTTTTTGGATATGTCGGCCATTGTCCTGCATGAAATGATCATGCTTGTATTAATTTACTTGAGAGTAAATTAAAGAAAATTTTAATGATGCTAAAGTTGCGTAAAACTTGGGTCAAGATGATTCTTTAATGACCCAAGTGTAGATCTTCGATATAGTATAGGCAATAAAATCATCGCTAATATTTTAGACTCCATTTCTGAGGAAATGTGTCTGAGGAAATGTGTGATACTACAATCACCGTCAAAAATATAGTCTCTATACTTTTTGAATTTTGGTTAGGCACATTGAAGGTAGTCACCGCAAAGCGGCGTAGACCTCACAATAATGGGCGAATAAAATCGTTGTTATTATCATGGACTCCATTACGATGAACGGGTGATACTACAATCGCAGCCAATGATATAGACTTCATTACCTTATGCTTTGCCAAAATTTTACAAGATAATCACATAAACATGCACAAATTTGCATAACTTTCCGCAAATCTTTTAAAACAAAATGAGGCTTAAATAAGTAATATAAGCGAAAAAGATAATATTTGCAATAATAATGTTAAATAAAGTAATTACAAATGAATAAAGTAAATATATGATAGAATAACAGTATTACAGAGGTAATACTTAAACGTAAAATTACATATAAAATATGCAATACATTAAGACCTGAGGGTCTGAGATATAAAATTACGTTAAGCCTAAGGGCTAATATGCAATTTGCTAAAAATCTAGGGGCTAAAATGTAATTAATAGTAAACCTAAGGGTTAAACTGTATAACTACATTGCTATGTTTTCAAGTAATGCTGAAATTACATAAGTATACGAAAACTAGGGGCTTAACAGCAAATATACTGCCCTCATTTTTTTCTTTTTTTCTTTTTCTGCCCGAGTGGGCTTCTTGGCCAGCCCATCGCTGCCGGCCTGTTGGGTCAGGCCTTTGGTCCAGCCGGACCTTGTATGGGCCTGCGGGGCCATGCTAGTAGGCCTGTCAGCCGACCGGCTCACCCGTGCCCCTAAGGGGGTATATAGGCCAGGCGGTTAGGGTGTCTCCTAACAGCCACCACCAACATCGGGTTGCAGGGGAGGGGGACCGGGTGAGGTGGGCGGTTAGCCGCGCCGTTGCATGCGGTCGGGGTGCCGGTGCCGGCTGTGCCGCCGCTGCCGGAGAGGAAGTGCTAGGAGGAACGGGCGCCAAACCGCCATTGGAGCCGGTCCTCTGCCACCGGAGGGCGGTGCTTTGCCGTGGGAGCCACGCCGGGGCCAGGAGCGCCGGCCGTTGGATGGGCTTGGGCACCACCGGTTGAGGACGCCGCGCCGCCTCTGCTGCATGGTCGTGCGCGACGAAGGAGGACCGCGCCGGGGAAGGGGAACTCTTCGAGCGCCGGTGAGTTGTGGTTGATGGTTCCAGGGTGGAGGCTCGCCAGAGGGCGGCCAATGTCGTGGATTTACGTGCCATGGAGGCCCCCGCCTGCCGCTGAGATGCCAAGGCCGGCTGCGTCGTAAGTGCCGTGCATGGTTGGAACGGCACCGCCGATCGGGGAAGAAGCCATCGGAGACTCGGTGGAATTGGCACTGGCAGAAGCCTCGGATGCAATCGATGTGCGCCGTCTGTAGCTTGATGTAGGGGCAGGTGCTGCTTGTGCCGCAGCGAGGAGACGACAGGGTGCATCAATCCGAGCTGCCATTATTGGAGGATGGATGGCCCAACTGTGACGGCGGTGGTTGTGGTGACGACGTCGACGACGAATCGGTGGCGGAGGAAGTAGGCGAGAAATTGCAATGTCGATTGTTGCAAGGATGGTGAGGATCTACCGAACTACTATTTCGGCCATTGTTTCTCACCTTTCCGTCCTTCTCGTGATCTTTCAATGTTCGCCGGAGTTCTTCTTTGTTCTTGATTTTCTTGCTGTGGCCGAAGTGCTCTGTTTTTTGGTAGAACAAGTCTTGATGACGTGTTGTAGAATGAACAATGAGACAATATAGTAGAGCTGAATCAAATCTCTTTATTCATGCACTGCTTGTCTTTATATACATTACAAAGGATGGCAGTTGGTTACAATGGAAGGATATGTCTCTTTGAGGGGATACTTAGCAACTGACAAACGCATCTAGGAATTTATCAATCACGAATGTAGTAAGAGATACGACGTTTCACAACATCCATAACTGAAGTTAGAGTCGTATATGAACATGGAGTCCGGTCGTGACAATGCAACATAAAAGCATCGCATCATAAACGTGTGGAGTCCGGTTGTGACTGTTGGAATTGATCTCGGCTAACAGTCCGAGAGATTAAAGGGGATTTTGCACCAACGTGCATGCCCTAACTAACCCGCCCTGATCAGGGGCACCTAACCAACTTTGGTTACGGTCCCTCGTCGCGTAGCACAATATAAGGGAGAAAGCAAAAATCCTCACGCACGACAAGTTCTCGTGACGTTTAGCTCGTACCCGAAATCCCAAAAACCCTAACCGATCTAAGGGGAGGTGACGAAGTGACGGGAAGGCCGACGCCGTTGAAGACGACGACATTCATACTCGGCCAGTGCAGGTGGCGCCTGAAGGGACGCCGCTACCCGCTACTCCGGCGACTACGTCTGCGACCCGACCAATCTTCCCCAAGCCGTCGTCACGCCTGCATCAAGCAAGCGGAGGTCCTCGCATCGACTCCAATGGCTAATCCCATCTCGGGTAAATCACGCTTCCGCACTCACGTTTAGGTGTTCTAGTTTGAGATTAGAGTTCCATCAAGTTAATGCTAAAGAATTAGACCTAACAATGGTATCAGAGCCACTCTGATCTCACCTAGAACCCTAATTGGAGTCAGTTAGTGCTAATTGATCATGATTAGATCCTAATTATGCCTCTGTTAATGTGAGTTAGCACTATTAATGGCTCGGTTAGAACCAATTTTGTGATTATGTTCTTAGGATTAAAATTCAGAAGGAGGGGATTAATCAAATTAAGAAAGCCCTAAGGAAAAAATCCCCAATCCTTCAAGAACCCTAAAGAAAAGAGGCCCCAAATCCCTAATCAATTTCTTTAGGTTTACCTCTAATGGAGCCAGGCGCCACCCTTAGGACGGCGGCGTGCTCGCCGCTGTCACCCTCTTATGCCGCTCTGCCCTTGCGCCGCCGCTCCCGCTGCGCACCCCGGCAACCGGCGCTCCCGCCACGCGGGCTCATGCCGCCACCGCTGCCGCTCCGCGGCTCCGCTGCTCGGGCGCCGGCGCTCGCGCTGAGACGCCGCCCTCGGCACAGCCGGCGCTCAAGCGCCCGCCCCGGCGCCGCCTCCTTGAAGAGCTCGGGTGCAAGGGGACATCGGAGCCCCATTTTGGGGGAAAATGGAGGCCTGCTGATGTTTAATATAAAAAAAAATTCAAAAGGGGCCGGCTGTTTAATGGGCTGTTGCTGCTGTTTTGGGCCGCGGCAGGTTAGTGGGCTGCGGGGTTACGCGGGCCAGGCCGCATCAAGAGCCTTTGTCACTGCTTTTCTTTTATGTCTTGTTTTATATATTTTGCACTGTTGCTTTGCATTATACATAATATTTATGGTGCATATAATTTACACTAAAATAATGTTTAATTCTCTGAACAAAATGGAACCAACGAGAAATTTTGTTTAGAGAATTTTGACGTCATATTCAATACTAATGTATTTTCTAATGGCATTTTTTAAATGTCGCTCAATTTTATGTCAATTTTTAATGCTGAACATTAATGTTTAATGTTGACATTAATTTTGAGAACTTTGGCCCATATTTATAATCCTGACCAACGTTGTTTTATAATTGTGGGTCAATTATTATTTGATTAAATTCTTTTTCGTCTTCTGCCCAACGGTGATGCGAATTAGAATTGAAATTTGAAATTTTTGCATATTATTAATCAGACCAACGTAGGGTTAATTTTATGCAAGATATTGTTTTATGCTGTTTACTTATGTAATTTTGAATAAATTTCAGCTGCTGGTGCTGCTAATGTGGCCAGTACTATTGATAGTATTGACTAACTTACGGGGAATAATTTCCCAGCTTGGAGAGAAAAGATTGAGATGGTTCTTGGAGTCTATGATCTCGACCTTGCGTTGAGAGAGGATGCTCCTGTCGCAGCCGCAGCTGGTGTGGCAAATTATGCTGAGTTGAAAAAGGCTTATGATGAAAAGGCTGAGAAGTGGGAGCGGTCTAACCGCTTATCACTGATGATGATAAAGAGTACTATCTCAGTCGGAATCAGGGGAGCAATCCCCCCTTCGGAAAATGCTAAGGACTATCTAAAGAAAGTTGAGGAGCAATTTCAAGGCTCCTCAAAAGTTTATGCAAGTACTCTGATTCACAGGCTTTTAAGTGATAAGTATGATGGGTCTGGCAGTCTAAGGGAACATATAATGAGAATGAGTGATGCTGCTACCAAACTCGAGACTATGGACATGGCCATTACTGATGGTTTTCTTGTTCATTTCATTATGACCTCTTTACCTTCTGAGTTTACTCCTTTTAAGATAAACTATAACACTCAGAAGGAGAAATGGAGCCTAAGTGAACGCACCGCCGTGTGTGTTCAAGAAGAGGAAAGGCTGAAGGCCGAACGTAAAGATCATGCTTATCAAGTTGGTCCTTCTAAGAGGAAGTTCCAAGGAGATTATAAGGCTAAGAAGAAGCTTCATTTTCAGCAGCCTGAAAAGCCAGGATATAGTGCTCCAAAAGCTCCCACTCCTACCACTGTTGCTAGTAGTTCCCAGGGGGCAAGTGAGAATGTTTGCCACTTCTGCAAGAAGGAAGGGCATTTCCAAAAGGATTGTCCTGGTTTCCTAAAGTGGCTCGCCAGAAAGGGTAATGATGAAGTTACTTTTGTTGATGAATCCCTTTATGTTGATTATTCCCCTAATACTTGGTGGATTGATTCCAGAGCTACTGTGCATGTTACCAATTCCTTGCAGGGATACAGTACAAAGAGAGCCCTAAGAAAGGGGGAAAGAAGCCTTAAGGTGGCGAATGGAAAAGAAGCTGACGTTGAAGCTGTTTCTCACCTTTCCGTCCTTCTCGTGATCTTTCAATGTTCGCCGGAGTTCTTCTTTGTTCTTGATTTTCTTGTTGTGGCCGAAGTGCTCTGTTTTGGTAGAACAAGTCTTGATGACGTGTTGTAGAAAGAACAATGAGACAATATAGTAGAGTTGAATCAAATCTCTTTATTCATGCACTGCTTGTCTTTATATACATTACAAAGGATGGCAGTTGGTTACAATGGAAGGATATGTCTCTTTGAGGGGATACTTAGCAACTGCCAAATGCATCTAGGAATTGATCAATCGCGAATGTAGTAAGAGATACGACGTTTCACAACATCCATAACCAAAGTTAGAGTCGTATATGAACATGGAGTCCGGTCGTGACAATGCAACATAAAAGCATCGCATCATAAACGTGTGGAGTCCGGTTGTGACAACGCAATATAAAAGCATCGCATCAGGCCTACCGATCGATTTGATCCGTGCCGCCGCAATGGCTCGCGACTACTGCGTCGTCAGGGCTATCGATGTTCTCATCCTCGTTTCCCTGATTCCGCTTCTCTTCTTCAACCAGGCGAGTGCGTTAACCGAGTCCATCCCCTGGGACCGCCCCGACACGGTGGTCGCCATCGACATCGGCAACACCAACTCCTGCGTCGCCGGACACGGCCACGGCAGGGTTGAGACCATGTTCCAGCTCTGCATTCCCTCCTGGGTTGCCTTCACCGACAACGGCACCATCCTCGTCGGCGATGCCGCCAGGGACCACGTCGCCTTCGACCCGGGATCTGCCATCTTTGGTTTCAAGCGTCTCATCGGGAAAAGGTATTACAAATAGTGCACGCAGTGCCTAGCAAACATTCACAAAACAATATGTTCAACGTACAAACTACTCCTGTGAAAGAACTAAGTGAAAACATCACAACGCTATAGATTTAGGAACCAACTTGATCACGGAATTGCAGATTTTAGGTTTTACATCAGGGCAGTGGGAAGTTCGGTTCACCCTTATAGTTTTCTGATAACAATGACCCACAAATCCGTAGCAGTGTGCAAAATTGTTCCTTAGCACTGTGCAAATTGTTCCTTAAATCTGTAGTTTTTTAATATTTGCGTAAATAGGGAGTGTTCGGTTTGAATTCAAGTCGTACCAAACTAAAAGTTTGGCTTGCCAAAATTTTGATTAGTGTTTTGTCCATCCAGAATTTAGCCAATATTGACAAGAAAAATTAACTAATGTGCACAATGGGGTCATCAACGAGTCAAAAAATTTACAGGAATACCATAGATACTAGTTCAATTCCCACGGGATTAAAGAAAAATTCTTGCATTCCAAATAGGGTTTTAATATTTTTTATACAAAACCTATATTCTTATACACTTTTGCTAACTCTTAGTTGGCTGAAATTTTTATAAATCTTAATCACCGAAAATTTTACATCACTAAACCTAAATTATAGTGTCGAAAAGTGTGCAATTTTAGTAAAATATTACTAGAACTTTTGTCCATATGTTATATATGGAGTGAGGTGAAAATGAGAACTAAAAAAATTCCTGACAATGTAAAAATAGACAATCTATATTCTTATAAAATTTCACTTAAAAAATAGGTCTTCCTCTATAGCTGGACGAAAGATAAGATTGGCACGGAATACTGATGTATCCTTCGGTGGTGATATGCAGATGGAACCACATCTATGACACGGAGGTTGTGCAGAGAGTAATCAAGACGGTGCCGTACAAGCTCGTGGAGAAACAACTGCGACCTCACGTCCAAGTGAAGGCCAAGGGCGGCGTGAAGCAATTCGGCGCCGAGCAGGTCACCGCCATGGTGATTGCCAAGCTGAAGGAGGCAGCCGAGGTGTACCTCGGCCGCACGGTCCGCCACGCCATCTTCACCGTCCCGCAGTACTACGCGGATGAGCCGAGGGCCTCAGCGCGGTACGCCGGCTGGATCGCCGGCCTGCGCGCCACGCGGATTCTCGACGAACCGATCGCGGCAGCCGTCGCCTACGGCCTCCACCGGAAGCTTCGCGACGAGGTCAACGCCCTCGTCCTGCACGTCGGCGGCGGCACCTCCGAGGCGAGCGTCCTGACGCTCATCGACGGCGTTGTTCGATTACTATGGAGCGAGCCACGATCCTTTCTTTGGAGGAGAGGACTTCGATCAGAGGACCGTGAACTACTTCACCAGACTGATCAGAGAGAAGCACGGCAAGGACATCAACAATGACAAAGAAGCACTCAGAAAATTGACGGCAGCATGTGAGCAGGCCAAGAAGTCGCTGAGCACTCAAGATCATGCGCAATTGAGCGTCGAATCACTCGTCGATGGCGTCGATTTCTCGGAGACGCTGACCCGGGCCAAGTTCGAGGAACTGAACCATGATCTGTTCCTGAAGGTCGTGGCGTTGGTGGACATGGTCATGGTGCAGGCTGGGTTAGAGAAGAATAAGGGCATGATCGATGAGATCCTTCTTACCGGTGGGAGCACCATGATCCCAAAGATTCAGGAACTGATCAGGGACTACTTCGATGGGAAGGAGCCAAGTGCAAGGCTGAAACCTGATGAAGCAGTCACCTTTGGCGCTGCTCTTCTTAGCCATCCTACAGCAAATGGTTAGCGTTGTATGGGGTGTTTTTCAGATTGGTGCTACGCTCATTAATGTTTCAGCGTTACGGTTTGGATCAATCCTGTCGATCGATGTGTTAGGGCTTCAGTTTGCTGTGCAGAGCTGAACTTCTTAATATGTACTAACAACGTGGCGTATATTTATTTTATAAAAGAAATCAGAAAAAATGAATGGAATATGTTATGGTTTCCTCTATTTGGAGAGGAGACGTACCATCTTGTGAACGCTGGTAGCAATCTAATAAAAATACAGAAGAGGGGGTGTCGATAGCTCTCGGCGGTTAGGATGCGACAACAATGGGTTATATACGACAGTCTTATGAAAAGGTCAACGTACGCTTGACAGTATGTGACACTTCAATGTTTTTGAATAGGTTTGACTGTCTCGTGGAGCACGGCCTACACCTATATCGAGGGTGGTGCCTCGTATGGGACTCGACTCGACTTAGGCCATTTGAGACCAAAGTCACTCATAGAGCTCCATGTGCGAGACTTGGAGCTCTAGGCCTCCATCCATGAGATTTTTTTATCTGTGGGATGGATTTACAAGCCCCCATGGGATATTTATATATTACCTAGAGTCTCATGACAAAGGACAATGGGTATCTTTAGGCATGAACACGAGAGGGATAAATGGAAAAAAATCGGTACATGAGTCCACGATGGGCTAGGGAAGTAGGGGTGGTGCATGGTCCAAGCTGAACTAGCCTACTTATACACCTCCTCCAATATTTGATTTTCTTGACTTCCTTTGACCGACTAATTGCTCATTTACTTGTTGACTTTATGCAAAATAGATGTCACATAGGACTTGATGGGCCGGTCCATATGAGGATTATAATTACCAACAGGAGCACCGGATGAGACTATTTTGTACTCATTATTTTCCTTAAGTTTGATCATTATTCAATTAATTTTGACTAAATCAATTCCTCATAATTACTATTAATGACTAATTAATTGATGGATTGTGCAAATCACTCTTTTTGGACTTAATATGTGTAAAATCACTAGAAAAAGGGCCAATATGGATATATTTGGAAAATACCCGTCGAGAGGAGCATCCATGAAGAAATGAAAGCCCGAACGGAGTATCTAGAAGCTTTGCCAACTAGTGGTATGACTACAACGTTGAGAATAGGGGGTATCGATAGCCCTCGACGGTTAGGGTGTGACAGTAATGAGTCATGTACGACGGCCTTATGAGAAGGTTGACGTGCACTCGACAATATGCGATACTTCAATGTTTTCGAATAGGTTCGGTTTTCCCCTGAAGCACGGCCTACTCCTATATCGAGAGAGGCACCTTATGTGGGACTCGACTAGCGACTTGAGCCGTTTGAGACTTTCCAAAGTCACTTCTAGAGCTCCCTGTGGGAGACTTGGAGCTCTAGGCCTCCCTCTATGAGATTTTTCATTTTGTGGGATAGATTTACAAGCTCCCCATGGGTTGCATATATAACCTAGAGTCTCATAACAACAAATCATGGGTACCCTTGAGGCATGAGTAAGAGAGGGGTAAATGGGTAAAAATTGGTCCATGAGTCCATAATGGGCTAGAGAAGTAGGTTGGTGCATGGTCCAAGATGGACTAGCCCACTCATACATCTCCTCCAACAATTGACTTTCTTGACTTCCTTTGACTGACTAATTGCTCGTTGACTTGTTGACTTTATGCAATATAGGTGCCACGTAGGACTTGATGAGCCGGCCCATATGAGGATTATAATTAACCCAACAGGAGCTCTAGATGAACCCATTTTGTACTCATTATTTTCCTTGAGTTTGGTCATTATGTAATGAATTTTGACTAGATGAATCCCTGACAATTGCTACTAATTGCTAATTAATTACCGAATTTTGCAAATCTCTCTTTTTGGACTTAATATGTGTAGGATCGCTGGAAAAGGGGACAATATGGGTCTATTTCGAAACTACTCGCTGAGAGAAACGCCCACAAAGAAACAAGTGTCCGAACGGAGTATCCAGAAGCTTTTCCGACCGGTGGTACGATAGTGCCTCCTGTACTACACGGTCGTACCGGGGTCGTACGGCACTGCCACGTCAAATCAAGCACTTCCTGTGAAGGGACTCAGAGGATAATCACAACGGTTGTTCCACAAATCCCTAAACAACACTTATGATCTATAAACAGAAAGGAGGAAAAGGAGAAAAACGACAACAACGAGAAGAAGGCATATATATACATGAGGAGGGATAGATAGATAGAGAAAATGAAACAATTCCTCCACTACTCAAACCCTAACCACCATGCCCATCTAGATGTTATACTCTCTCCATTACTTTTGCCAAGAAGCAAGATTGTAAAACGGTTTAAGTATTTCAATCAAGTACCTTTCTCTTTATCTCCTTCTTGCAATGTTTTTCACTGGTTTGATCTTGGTAATTTTTATGGATTGCGAGTAGTCCACCATAGGCTTCGGGAGGAGGATTAACCTCGTAGATTAAAGATTATTTGAATCGGATCATGTCTATTATGTATCTCGGTACCTCGATATTTGTCTCGTATGATCATCTTGATATATGCACCCATGGTGAACATTAGGGAGGACTCGTGGTTAACTTTGAAGCGAAAGTGAGAGCGGCACGAAGAGGAGGTCGTCATGAGGAGACTCTAGGGAGACCCGGCACATGAGTCACAATGTTTTAAGCGTTGGTCTGGCTGACGCCTTAATAACTCTGGTGATGCCAAGCATTGTCTCGGCATCGGGGTTGGACAATAGATCCTATGACATGGCGGATGCCAGGATAGGTGAATTATGGACGTGTTGCTCACTTGATTATTTAGCTCATATCTATCAATGCAATAATATTAATATTTATGATCCATGTATAGGTATTCTAATCTACAGGTGAAACTCGCTCCTAGGCCTATTCCCCATCATAGTAGTAACCATTGTTCTCTTTAGTTTTTTTAATTCTGTTTTTAATATTAGTTGCATAATTTTTGTCTCCACAATCGATTTAAGGAACACACCCTTCTTTGGTTTGACACTTGAAGAAATTGCCGACACTCTCTAGAATTTCCAAGAACGATTTCAGCGTCGTGACCTATTGGATCGATGGCTTCCGACGGAGGGGGGGTGAATGTCGATTTCAAATTCTTCTCAAAATCAAATACAAATAGCAACTGAGATGCTACTGTAAATGACAGAAAAGACGCAGCGGAAATTCACTCAACAAAGCAACAAAAAACTGATACAGCAGATAACTACCATTTTTTCTAAAGGGCCGGTCTGACCCCTTTGGAAGGCCGGTCTGATCGGTGCAAGGGCCATTCTGATCGAGCTATAGAGTCGGTCAGACCTTGCTCAGACAGTGAGGTTGCATGGCCAGACTGACCTCTTTGGAGGGCCGGTCTGACCGGTGCAACGGCCGGTCTGACCGGGCTATAGAGCCGGTCAGACCTTGCTCAGGCAGTGGCGGCCAATCTGTGAAGGGGGCTGGTCTAACCGCTCATGGGGCTGGTCTGACCTTGCTCTGACCGGTTCAGGCAGTTCAGCCCAGATTCCAGAATTCTGAAATTTCGTTCTAACTTTTGGGCCAATTCAAAATCTACCCAACCAAATTTTACAGAGAGGTGTGGGATGGTCTTGTGAGTCTAGATCAGGTGTTGATCTCCATAAAAACCTCTCAAATCAAGATATTTACCCAATTCTCTCGAATCAGCCCTAGAAATGAAGAAAAAAGTAATTTCGGGGGGAAAGGAAGCTCGTGAGGAATCTTGATCTCAAATCAATATGGAATCATCTCACATGTCCCAGCAACCTAATCCAAGCCCCAAATCACAGGATCAAACCATCTACAAAGATTAATCACGAAAATCATATGTCTTGCTTCTTTTCAAGGAAAACTTGAAATAGAGAAGGAAAAGGTTGAATCCTTGGGTATGCTTGGATGAGATCAGTATAGAGGTGACCTCCCCATCACTTACTTGCCATACCATGGATCAATCCATAGGAAAAGCAAAAAAACAAAAATCCAAAAGAGCTAATGAAGGAAATAACTCAAGAACACAAGGAAATTAGGGAAATCTTTTTGTATTGTATTTTCATGGGTTTTTCTAGGTGTTTAAAAGTCTCTCATGATTAGGCCAAAAGCACTCTCTAGTGCAGCTCTCCTTCTCCTAGGGTTTACAAAGTGATAACAAGGGGCTCAAGGAGGTAAGCACCTCATTGACACCTACTTATAGTGGGAGAAACACACCCCCTCACTACTTGGGCCTTAATGCCCTATAGGCCTAACCTAACTAGCATGTATCTCAAAGCATCTAGCTAGCTTAGCTACTATCTGATTTTCCTTCCACCCTAAGCAATCCCTAAACCGATTCCTCGAGCGCCTCCGCCGCGGTTTCTTGAAAACCTTCTTGGTGGATTTGGCGCTTTTCCCAAAACACCCCCGAGACTCAACTTGGTCTTCATGACTTGGCTCCAACCGATTCCTTGTCCTCCATGTACCTGCTTTTAAGCCGCACGATGTTGTCGCCACCACCGACTGCATCTCCGCCCTCCAAGCTTCATGCCGGTCCACGTGATTGAAACATCGCCGCACCCAACTCGCACCTGCACACAATAAACCAAGCAAAGCATTGCGAGCACAACATTTTCTCACTGACCCAAGTTAGTCCAAACAATTCAGCCTATCATTTTTTACCAAGACAAAATGATAAAAAATTTAATTCCAAACTCTCAGACTTTACAATTATCCCAAACTGCAAAAACTCCAATTCCCAGAACTAAAACTCAACCATGAGCACAACATCTCAGAACCACCGAGACACCTACCCGAACACACTAAGATTTTCCAGAAAAGATATTGAAGATTAAGTTCATGCCTCAGAACTACCAGAAAAGAAAGTCAGTAGTTCCGACAAAATCCAGAGAAAACTGGACAGGATAAATGCGATTCTCAGAAGAACCGGCAATTAATCTTGGTTGTTCCGATAATGCAAAAGCAACTTTATTTCTTGCTACATTCAAACACAACTCCAAACTCACCAGGGTCTAGGCAATATATTCATCATCTAAATCCTAGGGGAGCAATATAATATATGAACTCTTCGACCACAACTCCTCCTAGATTCTACATGACTGTTTCCACGACACTTGGCTTCCTTATGATTAATAAACCTCTAAATACTTCCAAGGGAAAGTGATGAGATGGTGGCCCGATCTTTCGGTGAGACGAAGGTAACTAACAGTTTGGTGGAGTTTGACCTTGACGATCCGACTATACCGTACGCGACGATACACCTTAGCAATCGCTAAACCAACCTGTGATGGTTATTGACCTTGCCGTAGGCATGATCAACCTGAACATGAAGTTCGAGTTCCTGCAAACAACCGAAGAACCAACAAGAACTATGATAAATTACAAGCTGAAATTGCGAGTATTAAATTGGCACAAAGGATAGAAGAAATAGTTTGGGATTCAACTGACGATTTGAACAAGGCGGTAGTCCTACACGACTTGCGAATGCGAATTTGTAGCAATAGCTAAACAACTCAATGAAACCCGAGTCCTATAGGAGGTGTTCGGGGTGTATTTAAAGAAGGCCTGAGAGGATTTTCGTGGCCCCCAAGTAGGGGTCCGAAACAGCCTATAAAATCTAGTTCCCCTTAAATACGGACTCTAAAACTTGTCAATCTTAACTAAATCCAAAATTACATGGGCATGGCCCACTTTTGAGGTGGCGCAGCACCATGTGCTAATTATGGGGTCTTTAGTGTCCGAAAGTCTTCACTTGGCGACGTCCCTCCTTCCGAGAACTTGAACTTGAATCATCTCTGGCTCTTGAAGATCTTGATGAACCTTCTCTTATTCTTCATAGCTTGAACCGGAAATGTAATGGAAGTAGGAGTAGCCGTAGGTGTATGCATGGGGGTCATGGTCTCATCAGAAAGCTTACTGCAACCAATCTAGTCCTCTTGCTAGGCCGGCATCAGCTTCCTCGAGTGCCGCTCCCGGCTTGGCAGAGGTTGGCAATGCTTTGTCTGCAGACTTCGTTATGTACGTTCTAGACGCGACTTCCTTGAGGGGTGCTTCGGCTTAGATGATTTTGGCCGTCTTGTGACGTGATCTCCGAGTGGCGGGCTTCTTCTCATCTCGGCACTTCAGGGAGTGGCAGCCTCATCGCCGGGGGTGCCATCATGTGGGATGCTCCGACGTATGCTAGCCCACATAACAGGTTCAACCATGGAGCTCCGTTTTATAATGGCCACGTGCGGCATGGGTGGTAAGTGCAGGAAGTAAGCTGTGTTGAGGGTATGCGTTGTTTCGTGCGTGAACTCTAATTTTGGTGAAGTCGTGTGTTCCACCCTGATGATGTTGGATGGAGACGTTTGAGATTGTGGGGCCAGCGGAGTCACGACTTGGCTCTAGAGGTGCGATGCAACAAAAGTTTATGCGGCATTTCACTGAGGAACCTCAAGCAATGCTTGGAGCACGCCGAAGTCACGATCTAGGCATTTGCAAGTGCCATCAAGTATGTAATCAGCTCGTCGGACCTCCTTGAGGTATCGTTGGGGATCCTTGAGATGTCGTGGCGGGCTCCGAGATGGACACCTTCCGTATGATGGGTAGCACAGTGGCGAGCGAGTCGGTTTGGACGATCACTTCCACGTCCTCGATGCGTCCGGTGTCAGAGTAGTCGTCCTCGGTCGTCTCCGAGGTGTCATCTTTCTTCTTTGATCCTTGAGTCATTGCGCCTTTGCTCCGGGCGAGCGATGCCTTGGCTTCGGAAAGGTTTTACTTAGGTAGGGACATAGCTTCTCATGTTGAGTTTCCCACGGACAGCGCCGCTATTGTCATTGTAGAAATAACACAGAACAGGGGGTGTGATAGCTCGACGGTTCAGGCGCGACACTAATGGGCCGTGTACAATGGCCTTATCAGAAGGTCGGCGTACACTCGACAATATGCGACACTTCAATATTTTTTGAATAGGTTCGGCCACCTCATGGGGTACAAACTACTACTATGTCGAGGGAGGCGCCTCGTGCACGACTCGACTAGCGACTTAGACCGTTTGGGACTTCTCAAAGTCGCTCCTAGAGCTCCCTGTGCGGGACTTAGAGCTCTAGATCTCCTCCGTGAGATTTTTTATTTATGAGATAGATCCCCCATGAGGGTATATATAGATTAGAGTCACATGACAAAAGACTAAGAGTACCCTTGAGAAATGAGTAAGAGAAGGATAAAAGGGTACAAATTAGTCCATGAGTCTATGATGGACTAGAGAAGTAGGATGGTGCATGATCCATGGCGGACTAGCTCACTCGTACATCTATTTCAACATTTGACTTTCTTAACTTATTTTAACCAGTTAATTGCTCATCGATTTCTTGATTTTGTACCATATAGTCACGTACGTCTTAATGGGCTGATCGGATTATAATTAACCCAACATGTAGCACGACGAAACTGTAAAGGCTCCCACCGTTTTCGTTTATTTGGCGGTTCGGATCAAATTTAGAGGAAACGGAACATCAACTCTTACTAAGATCGATGTGCAAGTTTTCTCGCCAAGTCGCCGGGAAAGTGAAATGCTACTGTCGTCAGTAGGTCCTGCAACGGGCCAAGCTAGGAGTTAGCTGGCACGTACGTAGTACTTGACTAACTTCGTGTGGAAGTAATAAACAGCTGATCGACCGATCGATGCACATCAAAACGTACGTTAATGGCTGCTCCAAGTTCAACAGCGGCATTAAATGTAGCATGGCAAGCATGCCCCCAAGCTGCGTCATGTTGCCGCCGCTGCCTATCCACACCATGATACCATACCCTCATATATATTTTCCTAAAGAAAGAAGGAAAAATGCCGTCTACTCCCTCATTGTCTGCTTCTGTGGCACCAATGTACAGTTGACACCACGCACTGTTATGGGTCATCACTGGCAAATCAAACGCCGAATTCATTGAACTGAACCACCAACAGAAGAAGCCCTTGGTCTCCAGTACGTCCTCTGTACGCCTCAACTACGGTCAAAGCATGTGTACTACCAGTTAGTTATTACTGCATCACTCGAGAAAAATTATATTGATCGACGATCGAGCTGCAGACAAGCATATCTGGAGTATGCAGCAGCAGGGCATGGTACGTATGTACGTGTAGTTATAAAAGAAATTGTGATGTTGACTGTTGCGACTGGTCTGGTCATGCAGCAGAAATGAATCATAGCGACGCAAAAGATCTTGGTCACGTACGTACGTACGGAGAACTCTTCTCTCGATCGTGTGCTAACCCGTGCGCGTACGCCCTGCATACATGCATGCCCTCTCGGCGTGCACCAAAAGATATACAAGCATGCGTGGCTGCATGCACGTACACCTGTGGACTTCGGAAACACTATTGTTCAAGAGAAATTGAAAGAGAAAAGAAGAGATGAGATGGGGAAGATAAAAGCGATGAAACAAGGGCAGGAAAATGCTAAGATGATCTCGGGTGCATCTGCACACTACTACAGAATGGGTCATGGAAGACCTCACATCACAGGCGGCGGATCTTAAAAAGCCGCCTCTGTTCCAGTAGATCACAGGCGGTTCGCAAATAGGACCACCTGGGTTAACTTGGAGAGACACGAACCGCCTGTGATGAGAAGATATTACAGGCGGTTCTTACTGAGAACCGCCTGTGATATGTCCTGTAGATATCACAGGCGGTTCTCAGTAAGAACCACCTGCGATGTGTAGTCATCACATGCGGTTTTTGGATAGAACCGCCTGTGATGAGGCCTCCTTTATATACGTGAAGCGTTTTCAAAGTCCCAAAAAACCTAAGTGTTGAGTGCCGCCAACCTCCTGACCTGTTCAGTGCCGCCCTCGACATCGCCCCCATTCCCCAACCGCATGCCGGCAGGCTGCCCGACCCCGTCCCCGACGCCACCCCCACCGACACCATCGCCACCGACGCCGCCCCGGACACCGAGGCCGCCGCCACTGACGCCGTCGCCATGGACGCCGCCCCTGACACCGAGGCCGCCGCCACCGACGCCGTCTCTGCCCCTGCCGCCCCTGACGCCGAGGCCGCAGCGCCTGACGACGTCTCCGCCGCCTCGGCCCCCAACGTCGCCTCCGTCCCCTGACGACGTCTCCGCCGCCTCCGGCCCCGACGTCGCCTCCGTCCCCTGACGCCGCCTCCGCCCCCCCGCAATCAAAACCAGCAGCTTGTCTGTAGTTGTGAGTGCGTTCATATTTGTTTCTTCAACAAGTATTATGCTCTAGAAACTGATGGTTATCTCCATATATGAAAATGTCAAATGTAATCAAAACCAGCAGCTTGTTTGTAGTTTTGAGTGTGTTCAGATTTGTGTTGTTTATACTAAGCTAGTAAACTAAATGGTTTATGGCCCTTAACTTTGTCTGCAAAAAGGCTTGTGTTGTCTGAAATGCTCTAGAAACTGGCCCTTAACTTTGTCTGAAAAAAGGCTTGTGTTGTTTATACTAAGCTAGTAAACTAAATGGTTTATGGCTTTACTAACAAGCCACACAAGGATGAACTTTACAGAAACGAGTACCTACAAATTTATCAGAATGTCATCAAGACAATGTTCTTAATCCTAATGCTCTTAGTTTTGAAGGGAACAATAAAACGATTCATGCAGAACTGATCTCGAAAATGCAACTTATACTCAAGATATTTGTCAAGTAAGCACAGCACCTATATGCTACTGTCCTTTTTCCTATTTATTTGTAGTATATTGTCAGTTGAAAGGTCGAAACTTTGCCATTACTGTCATGGAACTAGTAATGGTAATGTTGTTAGCATTGAGAATTTGACTCAATTCGCAATGCTGTTATTGCCGCTATATCTCCTGATTTAATGCCATGTGAGGTAAATCTATTTAATTCATGCGATATAAGGTGTTTGCTGAGCAGATATCTAGCTCCTTTTCGCTTGCTTTGAGGCACAAATCTCATAGCTTAATGCATATACAACTTATCAGCGCAAGTTGCTAAACACCTAAACCTATCTATTAGGATAGAAGAATCTGAGACCTAGTTTGGAGAACACAGATTTTCTAAACACTCTTGTTCGTGAGTAGTATCGATATTTTTATTTCATTAGTTGATGGCTGCAGTTCTAGATGAAGAGGGCAGTAATGTCACTTGTCCAATTCCTTATTTTGTAGTTTGAGGATATTTTGTTCCTTTGCAAATCCGCATTATTGTTGGGACGATGCATTCATGTGAGAATCTTATCAGCTGAAAAGCTTGCACATCGCCAACTGATGAACTCAACTGATAAAGTAAAGAAATGTTTTTCTTTTTGTGGGGAAAAGTAAAGTAAAGAAATGTTAGACTAAAGAGATTTGGATATGTGATAATTAGCTCTTTGCAATGCACTTTGAGTTAAAAACATGGCCGGCAAGGGAAAAGAACTGGTTTCAATTCTTAAATGACCCATTTGTTAGGATATTATCATTGTTAACAAGGATAGGTGATAAGCACTTCTTGCCTTGTCTGATCTGACCACCATGTTCTTTTTAGATTGGTCATAAGCACTCAGACGAACAACTGTTGTTAAGATTTTGTGTTGCTTAAATTCTCTGGAGCTAATCCATTGTACTTCGATTACTAACCTGAATTTCCAAGTGATGCTAATGTTCAATATGTTAGACTGGCACCGTTTACTTACATCATAGCTTGATGATTTTTAGACTAATAAGAACAGCTGTTGCTTTGCTCTTTACCTTACTTCTGTGATGACCAATTCTTCATTTAATGTGTCTTTTAGAATATGTCAAGTCGTGATCGCTCAGCTTCCCCTGAGGCTGCCGGGGACAATTCCGCTGCATCCAGAACCACGACAAAATCCAGACGGGCTCCAAGAGGACCTAGTCAAAGGCCGAAGGGCCGATTCCCTATAACACAGTTAGGCCCGTCAGGGGCACCGATCGAGCCGGAACGAAACGTGGCAAAATGGAGAACGACATGCGGGATTGTCACGCGGACACGGGTTCCGCTGACTTTAGAATCGTAGAAGAAGGTGGGCCGAGATCTTCGTAGGACTTTGCTCCAAGATATCAACACTTTCGTGATCCCAGAAGAGTTACAGGACCGCGCCAATGACACAGCCCTGAAGGTCGATAATAAGACTTGGAAGGAGTTCAAGTTTATTCTCCGCCGTGACTTCATCGCGAAGGACGAGGAGCCATTCGACGTCCACAAATGGATGGACCGCGAGACGTGGGCCCAGTTTAAGGCGTCAAGGGAAACAGAAGAGTTCAGGGCGAAGAGTGAAGCGGCGAAGGCGCTGGCGGCCAAGAACACCCACCATCATAGGCTAGGTAGTTCTGGGTACGCGCCCAAAGTACGGAAATGGATGGACGAGGAGGAGATGGCACGCCTGAATGACTAGCCCCCGCCATTTCCAAACATGCAGTCACGGCATGCACGGAATTGGTTGTACGCGAGGAGGAATCCAGGTGCTACATCTTCGGACGCCCAATCCTTCGCGAGCGAAGCAACCCGGGAGGTCTACTCTAGATTGGTAATATGTCGTTTACAATACCTGCCTCTCAATACATCCATCACCTCAATACTATATGTAGTGACTTGTTCTTCTTTTACAGGAGAACCTGTCGACACAATCGTTCCCTTGCGAATTCCGCAGGGAGAAAGATATTCTTACCCAGGCCATCGGCACCAAGGAGCATCCAGGTCGCACGAGGGTACTGGTGTTTACGCTACCTGGAGAGATGGATTCCCCGATGATTTGCATCGGTATGGGAGTAAGAGCATGGCCAAAGCCGAGCGCGAAGCAAGAGAATGAGCCGCTCTTACAGAAGAAATCACTGCCACGGTGGAAATGAGGGTCGACGCTCGTTTAAGAGCCCTTGAGGAAATGGTGGCCATGGCCTCGCAAGGCAACGTTCAAATGCAAAGCAGCCTTATTGCTAATTGAAAGAGTAGCCAAGCGTCCGTCCCCGGTGGTGAAGTTGATCGCACCGTCTTGTATCCTATAGATGAGAACTTGGTAAATAATATTTCAATCTCAATTTTCGCTTACAATTCCGTCGCAAGCCCATTCCGTACCTCATTATTCTATCTTGTACCACATTTACCTTCAAGGATCCGACGCGGTGCAAGCTATTGGTGCGGCTTCTTGACAACAAGCCTTTAGAGGTTGCAACAGAAATGGCATGTCCATCCAATGAAGGTGATCTCATCCATTGTGTGCCGATGGCGCGTGGGAATGCGAAGGTCAGCGTGGACTGTGTCTACGACACATGCAAGTCCATTAAGCTGAAGTTTCCGCCAAACGATGAGATAACGAGACTAGGTCAAGCTGAAGGGACTTTCATCCAGTGGCCCAAGAGGGATGTACTGTTGGAAGATTGGCCTGTCGACCAAGTTGAATCACGGGAAGTAGAGGACACCACAACCGCTACGGTGCCGGTGGAAACCACCTTGGCCCCCCCAGCTTCCAACAAGGGCCCATTCCTCTCCCACCAAGTCATCCAAGCCCATCGTTAAAAGAAAACGAGGCACTAAGTCAAAGGCGAAGGAGCTCAAGGAACTACAACTTTACATTGCAGATGAGTTCCCCTTGCACCATTGGCCAAAAAATATGTTGAAGGAGAGCCATGGCTCAAATCGCCAGAGACGATCAATCGCCTCGGAAAATATACCCGCGAGTTGCACGAGTACTACCTCAAGGAGGTAAAGAAGCCAAAGAATCAACGGACCACAAATATCAAGGTGGACTTTACTAGGGGGACATTTCCACCACGACTTCGAGAACTGTCAGTTCTTTGTGAACTTCGTGGACTTGTGGGAACTCTACAACCTCCGGTCCCTCAAAGTCTGTATCGTCCGATGCTACACACTGTAAGTGTTCGCAATCACGGTCAACTTACGTGTTATACGAACTATATCCACATATATGTAACCCATACCTTCTTTATGTGTAGGATGATGGTTGAACAATCCAGAAGAAAACGCTTAAGCGTAGGGTTCCTCGACCCACACATTGTCTTCGCACAGATGATCAGAGAAGCGGAAGACTTTGTTGCCGACTACGTGCTAAACGCCTTACTTGCTCAAGACGATAAGAAATTCATACTTTTTCCTTACAATCAGGCGTAAGTGTTCCATCCAAGGCTAAACTTTATTTTCTAAAATAATGTGAATTCACTAACCATCGAGGCTTAACTACATGCAGAGAGCATTGGGTTCTAGTTGTCATTATACCAAGCCATCCAAGGGTCATGTATTTGGATTCGTTATTACGAGCAAAGTTCGATATCAAAATACTTGAAAGATTTTTGACCAAGTAAGCATATTTTCAACATACTCAAATCTAACTTTCACACCTTTCGTGTTGCAATACCGAACACAAACCATTTCGATTCATGTAGGGTGTGGAAGGGCTACACCGAGAAGGGAGGAAAAGGCGCCAACGAGCCCCTTTTACATGACAAGGGCATTAGTGTATCTTTCTGTTCTCAATAAAACTTTTAGGGGAATTGTCGTAATGACGATCTCCAATTACTAACCAATTCTATATATTATTAGTGCCACCAACAAAAAGGAGGAACAAGCGTTTGTGGCTTCTACGTTTGCCACAATATGGAAATCATGCTCACTAACATTAGCAAAAATGAAATTAAGGTTCGACGATATGGCCATAAGTACTATTATATTTCTCTTCATTGGATACATCCAACCTAGACCGGATAAGAGAACACATTGCGGTGTTCCTTGTTAGAGATGTTCTCGATCCTTATGGCCAATTCCACGCCTATGACATGGAGGAAGGCGAGTTCGTCTGAATTAACAAGTGATATGTATTTTTTTGTGTAATAATATATAGATGCCGAAGTTGTATGAAATTTGGAGTTTAATTACTTTGTGAGATATGATGTTCATGACATTGATGAGAGTTTATTTTGTGACTCAATTTATGTGTATGCATCTATTTTCTGTGATTCCATATGATTCAAATATGATTACTGTGAATGAATCAGATGAGTGTATATATATATACAATAATGTCGAATAATAAGGTATGTTGTTCAACCTATCACAGGCGGTAATAAGAACCGCCTGTGATGAGCTCATATCACAGGTGGATCTAAATAAGATCCACCTGTGATGTGTCTCATCACAGGCGGTTCCGATGACAGCGGGTCATCACAGGCCCTTGCTTACAGGCGGTTTCGGAAACCGTCTGTAATGGGGTTTTCGAACCGCCTGTAATATGCTACTCTGTAGTAGTGGCACCTAGGTCGACCATTTTAACCCTACTTCTCTTCTCTGTTGACATATGGGCCGGTGCAAACACAAATTAAAGCAATTTTGCATAAACTGTGCACAGTTTCAAATTTGTTTGAGACTTTAAGTACATTTTAATTTTTTGGGACTTCTAAATATATTTTTATTTTTTTGATACTTTTAAAATATATTTTAGTCCACAAATGAAAAAATCACAATTTTTTAAGTTAGTAATTTATTCACATATGTACACATGAATTTTTTTTGTAATGTTCTGAAACTTTTAAACTCACATTTTTTGAATTTATGAAAAATCTGACGTAGGGGCAAAATTGTCTTTCACAACTCAGTTACCAGTAGAATGACGGGAAGGGCATAGAATGGTATATTGAACATTTACAAGGGTATTGAAGGTTGTCCTACTTTGTAAGGGCATGTGGAGCTCATTTTGAAAATTTAAAAAGGTAGATAATGTTTGCCTCGTAGTTCATTGTGGGGTATACAGAAAAGGATGTGTACATTTGCTATTAGTTGTTGTTTTAGACTAATCCTCCTTTGGCATTTTTACATCACACAATGGACATATGCTTAACCTAAAATTTGCAAGTTCATAATTCATATCATCCTGCAACCTACACCTACAAATTTTGTCAGACTTCTACAAAACTTCGAAGTGTGCTATTTGATTTTTTTTAATCGGGTGCAAATGCACTCAGAATCAGAAAAATCTGCACTCCCGTTATGTCATGCATTTGCTAGCAGTGTTTTTATAGTTTCTGTGTATTTTGCGACACGCGTGCCCCGTCTCAAACGTAGGAATTCGTTTCATATATATCCATAGGAGAGGAATACAATTCAATTCTCTCTTTGTTAATAACTCCAGGTCCTCACAAGTACGCATAGCTAGCTAGTAGTCTGAACTTCAGAAAATACAAAAATGTACGTCTGTCATATTTACTCAAGAAAAAGTAGATATAATTATGCCAATCACTAATAGACCTAGGGACGGGGCCGAGGGGAGGGTAGTACAGTTCTGGAACGATGCTGGGGGTCGGCGATGGCGTATTGGGGCACTGACAGGAAGGAGAACAAAGAAGGTCACAAGCAGCGAGATGGTTGACGTTGGGAGAGGCTTGTCGAGATGGAAGACGACGGTAATGATGTTGCCTGCCTCCGCGCCACTGCTCGCCCCGGGAGGCCGATACAGGCATATATACAGCGTCATGCTCGACCGTCTCTACGGCGGCAGGGTGCATGGTCCCTGTTATTGTGGATTTCCACACCTGCAGTGATTATGTCGGTCATAGTAAAACCATGAGGGAAACAATCCATAATCGACTTTTGCCTTGTGTCTAACGGGCTTTCCCTAAACCCTGGTAACGATTGATGCTCGATGGGATAAACTTTGTAGACGCGACGATCAGGGCCAGGCGACCCGTGCGTCCGGGCTCAGCTAGCCTGAGTTGTCATGCCCTGCCGTGACGGCGCCGGTGACGCCAATCGTGTCCAACAGGCCCGGCCCAAACGCTCTCCATCGCCAGCCCGGAGAGGCCCGGCCCAGGCCCAAGCCCAATCCCAAGCGCACGTCCAAGTCATCTCGAACCATTCGATAGAGATCTTTCGATGAGCACACCAAACCCTCCAATCACGAACTCAACTTTTTTCACTCGTCATCCTGACTTTACCACACACGAGAACCTAACACGCACACACGATGACAACGCCCCAGAGTCCAGTGCGTAGCTAGCGCCATTGGCCGATGGGGTCTTCCTGCACCCGAGCACCCCACCCATCAGCGATGTACACAGTTGGCGCAACTATACGCAGCGGCGCCATGACACTGTAGCGCTAGAAATCAAACAGTGGCGATCGGCCTCGCGCGCGTCGTCCGTCCCCACCGTGGGCCGGCCACTAAAAGGAGAGAGCGAGGGGTGCAGTGCAAGGGTACCGTCGCTGTAGAGCAAAGGGCATTGATAGCAGCTGCTGCTGCCCGCTGCCGATCGATCCATCCATCCATCCATCCATGATCCATCCACCCATGTCTCCTCCCCTCCTCCGCTAGTTCCCTCTTCCCTAACCTTTTCCCCCCCTCCTTCCACAGTTCCAAGCTCCCCCTCTCCTCCTTTCCCCTCCCTCCACCTCCTCTAGCTAAATCTCTCCCAATCCTCCCCGCCTGTGCCGCCGAAAAGCTCGCGCTTTTAGCTTAATACGCACTACATGAGATCATGAGCTCGGAGGATTCGTTGAAGTCGCTGTCGCTGGACTACCTGAACCTGCTCATCAACGGCCAGGCGTTCAGCGACGTGGCCTTCAGCGTAGAGGGGAGGCTGGTGCACGCCCACCGCTGCGTGCTGGCGGCGAGGAGCCTCTTCTTCAGGAAGCTCTTCTGCGGGCTCGACCCCAACCACCAGCCCCCGCCGCTCAGCTGGCCGACGGGCGGTTCTGGCGCCGGCCGTGGCGGCGGGGGCGCGCCGGCCGCGCCGGAGTTGGTCATCCCCGTCAGCTCGATCCGGTACGAGGTGCTCGTGCTCGTGCTGCAGTTCCTCTACAGCGGCCAGGCGTCGGTGGCGGCGCCCAAGAGCGGACCGCTGCCCGGGTGCGGCGCCAGGGGGTGCTGGCACACCCGGTGCGGCGCCGCCGTCGACCTCGCCCTCGACACTCTCGCCGCCGCGCGCTCTTTCGGCGTCGAGCAGCTTGCCTTGCTGGTTCAGGTGGGGAACAACACCGGCCAGTATACTATGATTCCAATTTCCATCAATCTCTCTCTCTCTCTCTTTCTCTCTCTGATCATCTTGGGATCTGCATGCTAACCCTCGACGCCATTAAGGATCGATGATGGTAGTTAGGCATATGACGTCCATGATTGGAGCTAGCTCCTTTCTGTGACATTATCATGGCGCGCAGCTAGTCAGAAGAATCCATGGACGTCTGTCTGCGCCGATGCGCCGATGCTGCGCCTCAGCAGCTGCTCAGCTCATCTGATCTTCCTCCTGCCTAGATCCCTAGGTTGCCCCTTTGCCTTTCCAATCGATTCATGCACCACCGTATCTGCAGCAGCAGCAGCAGAATCCAGTGCACTCACTTCACTTCACTCATCAGTCCTGACCATATTTTTTTAACAATTTCTTCTTCTTGTGCTGTGTGTGGGTGAGATATGATGGGTGGGGGAGCGTACTGAACTACTGATAGGACTGAGTCGTCTCTAGTCTCTCACAGTCCCGTTGGCTTTTTTTTCTTTCCTTGCTGCATGCTGCTCCTGTCATCACTTGTCATGGAGCTCCCTGACTCATCTTTACTAGGAAGGGTCTTTTCACGCCCTCGTTTGTGTCTGTCCCTTCCTCACATCACATCCATCCACTGCTCCCCCCTGCCCTCAATCTCTCCCCACACCCTTGCGTTGCGCTAGGGTTTCTTGGAGATCCAACCCCAACCCCAACAACTCAGCATCATTTCCAAAACTTTTGGTGTACAGCATGGATGTCATGCCATTGTGCAAGCAGTATACTCGAGCATCATGATATGCATGCGTTTGTGTGCAGCAATTGTGATTAAACAGTGCATTTTATGCTGCTAATTAGTGAGCTTTGTTCTGATTAATTAGTTATTTAGTGTGTCAAACTCATAACATCTGTGAACTGATGATTGGATTGTCATGGATTGATTTGGGAGAAATTAATGCAGAAGCAATTGGAGAGCATGGTGAAGGAGGCGTCGGTGGACGACGTGATGAAGGTGCTCATGGCGTCGCGCAAGTTCGAGATGCAGGAGCTCTGGGCCACCTGCTCCCACCTCGTCGCGCGCTCGGGCCTCTCCGCGGACCTCCTCGCCAAGCACCTCCCGATCGACGTGGTGGCCAAGATCGAGGAGATTCGGGCCAAGTCCCCGCTCGCCGGCGGTGCCGCCGGGGCCGCGCCGCGCTCGCCGTTCCTGACCCACCATTACCTCCCCATCAACGCGCCGTCGTCCGCGGCGGACCGCGACCACAAGATCCGACGCATGCGGCGGGCGCTGGACGCCGCCGACATCGAGCTCGTCAAGCTGATGGTCATGGGCGAGGGGCTCGACCTCGACGACGCGCTCGCCGTGCACTACACCGTGCAGCACTGCAACCGCGACGTCGTCAAGGCGCTCCTCGAGCTCGGCGCCGCCGACGTCAACTCCCGCGCCGGCCCGACGGGGAAGACCCCGCTGCACCTGGCCGCCGAGATGGTCTCCCCGGACATGGTGTCCGTGCTCCTCGACCACCACGCCGACCCCAACGCCCGGACGCTCGACGGCGTCACCCCGCTCGACGTGCTCCGGGGCCTCACCTCCGAGTTCCTCTTCAAGGGCGCCGTGCCGGGGCTCACGCACATCGAGCCCAACAAGCTCAGGCTGTGCCTCGAGCTCGTGCAGTCGGCGGTCATGGTGACCACGCGCGACGAGGGCGCGCCCGGCGCCGGCGACGGCGCTGGGGGCAGCGACGGCGGCAATTTCCCTCGGGGCGACGCCGACGACAGCCTGGTGAGCCTGACGATGAATTCCACGCTCATGTACCAGGGCCAGGAGATGGCGCAGCCACCTGTCGCCGGCGGCGAGGCGCGGAAAGGGAACAACGGCCGAGCGAGCCCGTCCACCTTGTACTTCCCCAATGGCTTCCCATGAGTATCATCATTATCAACAACTCGATCCCTATCTAGCTCATCCCATCGATCCCATACACCATCTCAATCTTTCTCTAGCTAGCTCGATCTGCTGATCGATGAAGTGATGATTTGTGGCGTAGCTAGCTAGCTACTGTATCGCTAGGATCGATATATGACCAAGAATTTCATGCATGGTATTTGATGTGGAATATTAATTGTTCGATCTTCTCGCATGATTGATCGATCGGGCGTGCGAACATGCAGCAACTGTTGCTAATTAATTTGTTCAACCAGTGGTGTCAATGTTCATCTTGTCATTGTTCAGAGATCCATTGCTCCTGGATGATGCAGTGCTAGCTGATCGGCATGGGGTTTTAGCTGTTGGTGTTTTTACATGTATCTTTATGCAGCTTTTGGTAACTGTAGTAAGCATTGAACGATAGGAAAGTGTGCGAGACGTGCAAGCTCATGCATGTGAGGATCGGCAATGGATTTGGGATCAGTGGCGTTCGACAAGGCGAATCTAAGCGTGGAATTGAATGAATGGGCACAGGGATTGCACTTGCATTTTTCTCCTGTTACGGTAACACAATTGATTTTTTCGGATATATGTGAAACTGAGCCCAGTATATATCCTGGAAGATTGGACGGCTGGGATCGACCTTGCTGCCGGATGCATAACTACTAAGGTTTAATTTCTAGGACTGGTCTTTTTGATAGCATAGTTGATAGTCCTGTACAATAAATAGTACTCATGTCCAATATAAGGCGACAACCCGGTTAAAATATGATCAGGTTTAATTTGATTGACAGATGAGTGAGTCGTATGATTATCCATGGACTATTATATGGTGGTCTAACATGAGAACTGTTTTGCTCACTTTAATTCACTGTTTGATTGCCCTCTAGCTTATTAATTCCAACTGGTTTATTTCATTACGTACTAGGGCATTAGTGGTGGAGCTTCGAGTAAAATTTTTAGATATTTTAATATGGATATTTTGAGGACTATCCACTAAACTACCCTAGATAACACTACTAATCAATGTAATTGCACAAATGTGGTGGTCCCAAGGAAGCACCGCCCATGTAGGGCATGTTTGTTTTGAATAAAAAAATTTGGCGATGGATATTGTGTAGATTTATGAGTACATAAGTAGTATCACGGAGGAAACCATTGGTTGTTCATGGGTTATAGTCAAGTTTGAGGCAAGTATCATGGAGGTTTTATATTTCAAGTTGCAGTCTCAAGCTAGCAGATTTTTAAAAAAACTGTGAATTTGAGTTTAGTTCCAAAAGTTTTCCGTTCCATTGGGATATGTGAGACATCCTGAAACTTCCTCAAACCTTTCATAAAACCTTTTGAACTCGTTTGTACGCGCTGAAAGCTTTGTCAAACATCGTAAAGCTTGTTGAAACCTACTTGAAAATTCACTCCAAAAATTTAAAAACCATCATACACTACTCCGAATAGGCAATTACAGCCGGTTCAAAAACATCATCTAAGTCAGTTCTAGTCACTGAATGTAGAAAAGGGGAGTTAATACTAAATATTATCTCAGCCGGTTCCCCAATCGGTTGGCATAATGTTACCTCAATTAGTTCAGAAAATAAACCGACCAGGATACCCAATTATTCCAATCAGTTTCCAAGTTAAACCGATTGGGACAAAAAAAATCACAGCCAGTTTCTAGCCCAGAACCGACAGGGATATTTTTTTGGACTACTAGGCATAATTTTTTTTCTGCCTAAAACAATATATATACATATATATATATATATATATGTGTGTGTGTGTGTGTGTGTCCCAGATTTTTCAAATTTTCCCAACATCAAGATATCATACATAAACATGCACATTCACATCACATTTCAATTCATAAGTAAACTCTTAAATAGATAGAAATTCAAAAATTAAACAAGTATATCGATCACATTTCAATTAACTTTTCACAAGTATATCACATCTCAATTCAAGAATATCAATTTATTTTGAAAGATGATAAAAATGGTAGCATCAAACTATAGCCACTAAGATGTAACACTTGTGCAGTAAAGCAAGTCCTTGTAAAAAGAGTTATGGATTTAAGCAAATCCTTGACGATTTCTACAAGAACTATTTCATTGCACATTATGTGCACATTATGCATATGTGATCATTTTCATCATTGGCATAAATATTAAACACGACGCCTTCAAACCTAAAACCTAGACACTAGCACATCATTGGCACAACCTTCTCCTGACCAATTATATCTACGCGACCAATTTCTTATCAACAACAGCTGGGTTACAAACGATATCAAGGAGAACTACACTTGATCGTCCAATAACACTTATTGGGAACCCATGTGTAGTTCTCATTGATGTTATTTGGAAACCTTTTATTGTTGGCAAGCAATTGGTGACGACATAGAATCGGTGAGAAGAATATATAATAAAATGATGCAGCTGACCATCAAGGAGGCAAGGATATCAAATATAGTATTCTCTAATTGTGTTGTTCGTAAAAACATATAATCTATCATGTCATTCAATCCACAACGGTGACATCCTTTATAAGAAAATTTGATGGTGCAACTTAGTATCAACGTTTCACATGAAAGATGACAACATTGCGACTAAATGAGACAATATATTATAAATTCTATAGACTACATAAACAGAGAGTACTTAAGCATTTAAATATATTGAAATAGATGCATCCATGCATATCATAGGTTTCGGATTCTTACTTACTCTTAATATATATAATGTCTGCCTGCTTTTCCAGGATGATGTACGAAATTTTAGTCGTTCCTTATCTCATACTAGAAAAGCAAAGTTTTATCATCATTTGCCTAATAATATAAAAAACGTATACCACATCACGTGGTTGTGTCAAATAAACCCCTTCTAGCGTGTCCATCTCACGTGAGAATGATCGATCGTTCTTACATGAGATGTACACATTGGATGGATTGATTTTGTGAAACCGTCTGAAATGGTATAAATTTTACACCCTAATTGATTTCATATTATTTTGCTAAATACTCTAACATTAATAAATAATTAAACATGAAAATATGAATTAAAAACAGATAAAAAATAATTACATTTAACCAAACTATGCTCAAATAGGCTAACTTGCATTTATTAATCATGCATAGAAAACAATCATCGATATATCATCAATATATCATCAATTCATCAACATTGCAACGGAAGGATTCATAACAAACATTTTTCTAATATTCATCGGATCGTCAACAAACCCTAACAAACAATCCTAATATTTTTGCTAAGTTACATGCATTCATCAGCTAGTTTATTCATACATCAGTCATACATGATTGCAAGGAATTGTTTTCACCTAAATATTTTTTCTCATATACACCTAAATTCTCATACATACTATGTGGTCTAGGCAGCAAGCAACTCATGTATACAAATGGTTTCCAAATCTAACAATGTCACATCAACCTATATTGGATTTTGCTTCACTTGTATACAATGGACTAAAGTAAAGTCCAATTTTTTATAAAAAGGAATTAAAATATATCTATAAAATATTTCCTAGAAAATGCTAAAATCAGTAGGAGGGGGGTGGTCGTGGCTCACTGTAGATGGGCATGCGAAGTCATCGGCATGGTGGTCGGCAAGGTCATGGTAGAGGTCGGCGAGGTCATCGGCATGGTCGTCAGCGTGACCGTCGACGAGGTTGTTAGTGCGGCTATGCATGGTGGCGGCTCGGGCTACCGACCGTGGCTCAGGTGCGCTCGTCCTCCTCCTCGGCGGTGGCGGCTCGAGCGAGCTCCTCCTCCTCTTCTCCTCCTTCTTCTCCAGCAGGTGTGGCTGGTGGTGATGGCGAGCGAGGTTGGTGGTGGCGGCGATGCAGGCAAAATTTGGGGGCGGCGAGTGGGTGACAAATGGACTTAGTGAAATTTTGGCTCGGAGTGGGAGGGTGGAGTGGGGAACTTTATAGCTAGGGTTATGATATTATCTTAATCAGTTCTACGCTCTAAACCGTCTAGGATAATATATCCTTAGTCGGTTCAGCAAATAAACCGACTAGGATACTCAATTATTCCAGTTAGTCTTCATCTTGAACCGACTAAGTTATTATCCCAGTCGGTTCAAAATGTAAACCGGCTAAGTATATATGTTTTCAAAATGTGAACCGGTTGGGTATATATGTTTTCCCAGCCAGTTATTTCTTTGCAATCGAATCTGCTAGCATAATCGGCTCAGGCTGACGTTACTGCCGTTGGTTTTCAAAAAAACTTGTTGAGAGGATGGTCCAAAATAGTCCTTTCTGTTGTAGTGATAAAACTCGTTATACTTTTAGAACTGATTATGTAACATCCATAAAACTTGCGTGAAACCCGCTTGAACTTCAGCCTTGAATAAAACCTCCATGAAACTTGCTTGAAACCTGCATGGGTAGCTATAACTCCTGGACAGAAAATCATGTTTCATAGATTTATTTATTCAGATGCCGAAGGATCTGTCTAGGGATTGTAGTGGAAAGCAAGCGAGAACTAGAAGTATATCTGTACTGTATGTATATAGTGAAGGATTTTAAATTATAATAGTACTATATAGGAAGAAACTCCGAATGCAAAAGGGCATTTATATTAGAATGATGAATCAACCTAACCTATGTTGTTTTATATTTGTATGTTTTTGTTATCTAATTTTTTGACACGTATGAAAATAATTATTGTTATACGCTAAAAGAAAATTAAATGTTCTTAAAGCTACTCCTGCTCTTTGAACATTGAATTGTGACCATAATTTTCCTAGAGTAAATTGTGCCATAGATAACTGAACTTACATGGGCGTGCACTCAGGTCCCAGAACTTGAGAGATACACATTTAGGTCCCGATATAAATGTTACTATAAGTGTATCACTAGATCGAGTCCAATTGCTCAATACGGTCATCCGAAAGCTTGTAAAAGTAATCCATATATGATATTTGAAAATTTTGTTCAAACCCAGAAATATTAATTCTCCAGTGATATTAAATGGTTGTCATGTGGTCAAATTCTGATTTATATTGTAATATCATCTCTAATTACCAACAAAATAAAAGATTTGGGCAATTTTTTTCCCAATTATAGACATAAATGTGCAATTCTAAAGTTTGGGGTCCCAAATGACACGCCCGTACGACAATGTGGTACATTTCACTCATTCTTCTATGACCTTAATTAACTTTGTAAAAAGCTACTTGTAATATTGGGAAAATAAATTAATATATTTTAGCAATCAAACTTAAGAATGCTTGGCCTAACTTAAATTTACATATATTTAGTTGTTTGCCCGACCCAATTTGCGATTTTGTAGAGCAACAAGTGAATCTGGGTGATTGAAAACTCAGGTCCAAAGAAATACTTAATAATTAAGTTGTTTCAACGACGATTTATATAGGGAGAGCTCTCAAGGTAGGTAGGTTCCAGTATCAACCGATTTGATATAGTTCGGATCTGTGGCTTTCATACAGAACAGCAATATGTATGTGAGACTCCAGTGTTATTCAGAGATTCCCTATTATTCAACAATGTTCAAAGTAAACTAAAATAGGTACGATCTAACACGAGTGAAACTGTAGAAACAGTCTCATCAAATTGTAGCTACTTAAAAAAACTTGTATTTATTTATTTATTTATTTAGGCATGGAATAGTATGAAAGCACATTCCCATATATATATATATATATATTTCTGGTTACGACTCCTCCATCTCATGTCTGTAGATGATTTTAACGCCACATAATTCTGCAGATGACAATGTATGCTGTACAAGTACTGAATACAATTATGTCATTGAACAGTGCCCGTACCAGTCACATGCACATGGAAACCTTTTATCTCTGCTTCACATATGTTCCCCTGATCTCCCTTATAATATCTCAATATGTCGTTTATGCCGTTATTCATCATATTAGATGTTCTGATTAATTAAAAAAATCCACGCCAGAGATACCCGGATTAATTCCACTTTCAGAGACAACCAAACAGCCGGAATCACAAGATGTTCTCGTAGAATTAAGTTTTAACGCAATGACTTAGGAGTATGTATATACCTGAGTCATTTGTAGGGAGTCCTATATACCTGAGTCATTTGTAGGGAGTCCAACAGGCTAGTGACTGTCCTTAAATCACAAGCCGCATGTACACACATGACACAGCAACACAGTTCTCTCTTTGTCTCCATCTCCTCCGTTTGTTACTGCAGTGAATTACGTACAGCGTGTGCATGCAGTAGATTCCAGGGCGATCGATCTCTCGCGGCCGGCCGGCATGCACGAGATCGATTGTCATTCGTAGCTGTGGCTCGCCAGTAGTACAGGCTCCATCTATGAGACAGGGTAAATTTTACCTCTCATTGCATGCAGCTAGGCTAGGCCATGGCTATAGCAATGGATGGTGGTGTACTGGTGTGGGCTGTGGCTACGTAGACGTACTACCGCGCTCACTCAGCTCGTCGCTGTACAGGCGAGCGAGGCGTCCCACGGTACTATGCCCTCGCAACTGTTAAGAAAAACATTTCACAATAAAAGCGTGGTCTCCCACGGTGCCGGTGGGTTCCTCCTCCCACTGTTCCGGCCCTATAGCATCTTCATTTCATGCACAGTTTCTTCGTACAATGTTTTTCAGATTAGTAATTGGCATGGCATTCACTCTCATCTCGATCGTGTCGTCACATGACAAATCGATCCAACTCTATCTGGCTAGCTGCTTCCTTTGTCTCTTCTCCCTTTACATGTGTTGGATCCACAGCCACTTACGCATGCCGACTTGATCGATGGATGGATTAATTAGCTAGCACGGAAATTCCATTTCAGATCAACTAGCACTACATATGGATATATATAATTTCTTTTGTTTGCAAGCGTGCACACAGTGCGCATATATATTTCTCTTCTGTTCATTTGACTCTATTTTTTTGTTTGTTTGTTTGCATCGATCTTGCAGGTGATAGTAGCTAGCACACATGCATGCATATACGGAGCATACTGTTTCCATGCCGAGAGAATCTTTACAGTGATCCAACGTCCCATCGAATTGAATGGTGCTCCTTCCGGCCTGTCTTATATATTTTTATCTCTGGAGATGGAGATGGAGGCTTGCACACACGTACACAGTGTCTTTATTGTGTGTAGGAGCCTTCGCCGAGCAGGGGCGCATGGCGTGGATGCCTTCTTTTGTTCAAGCAGGACCTAAAAGAATATTGCAAACAACTCTGCTTGTGCCATGCTGGAATAGTAGCTAGCTGCAGCAGTGCTCCAACTCTTTTGGCATTTTGAAAGCCCAGCTTTGACCTGACCGCCCATACCATACATACGGTCCATGCATGAAGATAGCAAGTAGAGAACAGGAAAGGAAAAGAACAATGTTTGAAGCATGCATGCGTGCGTGCCCAAGTACGTGTCAAGTGTTTTTCATTCGGCTGGGAGTGTGCACAAAAAGGACATCGCATTTCGAACTATCCGGTTCTTAATTTGCTACTATACGTGCATGCATATAGAACTGTTTAATTTATAGTATATATCTCGCCAAATATACTTGTATAACGCATATCATCTTGTGTAACCAATCTTGATATTTCGAGTAAATTACACATGACACCAGGTATAAGTAGAACATGACATATGTCCATTTACACTAGGTTTACCAAAATTATACACTTAAGGCTAAATAATTTAGTACTTTGCACCGGTTCCGTTAAATACCTATTGTCCTAACACAAACCTGCACATGGGTCCCACATGTCATGAAATACGCAGGTTATTCAGGATACCAGCTTGCTCTGCCTCACATGTACGGTTTTCTCCTCTACCTCACTTGTTCCTCTCCATTCAACTAGAGACACAGAGCTCACCGTGACATTTGCGTGGGGATGGACTGAGATGGCGACCTAGGTGGCAGCAGTGCGTGACAAGGGCGGACCCAAAGGGTGTTTAGGGTGGGTCTAGGCCCACCCTTTAGGCTATATACCATAGCCTAAGAAAAAGAAAAAAGTTATATTACTGGGTCCACCCTAGAAAAAAAATTATATCAAGTTAGCCCACTCTTACTTAAAGTCCTAGGTCCACCACTTCACTGCGAGATGCTATAGAAAGCGGTGCACCCTAGACACGACACAACATCGACCTTCCCTCCTCTAGGGCTGCATTGCAAGATTCAAAAGATAGAGGGATTTGGGGCGAGGGGTCTACCGTGGCGGGGGAAGGGCTCGATGGACCCGTTGTTCACTTAGGAGGACGAGATCAGGTGAGGAGGCAGTGCTCCATAGTCGGGGTGAGGCTGCATTGCTGCTTGCCAGTGAAGAAGCGGATGAGGACGAGCCTCTCCTCGTGATGTTGCATCTGCTCGGAGAAAAAAGAGGCCCGTAGAGGAGCAGCAAGGGAGATGTGAGATGGACTTAGGGGAGAGAGAAAAGGGACCAAAGAGGGGGGGACATGCGAGGGCTATGCCACCCATTGCACTGGTTGGGACCATACGCGGTGCAACCGATGTGGCAACAAGGTCTAATGGAGGCTGGTGCACAATACAAAGCTATTCACCTGGTGTTAAGTGTACAATTTTGAGAAACCTAGTGCAAAGTACATAAGTGACGTTCTACCCGGTGCTACGTGCAGTTTACTCAAAAAGTTTTTTCACTTGGGGTGCCTTAATTTTACGCAGGATTTTTGCTGATTGCTCTGTGTGAGTTGTCAAAAGCAAAGAGTGTTTATACATGCAAGGAATTCTTTTAGGGCAGCAGGGTAGTGTGGTGGAAGCAGTACTCTTTATTCAGGGACGAGACTCATGCCCCCTGGAAAGCTGGTAAGCTCCCATGTTGCATCGCTGCTAGCTTAACGAACCAATAATACGCGGCAGTGATCGCAGCAGCAGCAGCAGGGAATCAGTATTGCCTGACCTGACCTGATGGCTGATCGATGGCGTCGTAGTAGCCAGGAGGCAGGCCTGCCCTGCAGAAGGAGGTGTCACATCAAGACAGGCCATGACTTTTTCACCCCTACCGCTCGATATCGCTTTGATCATGCCGTGCCATGCCATGCCTCCTCGTCTCCCTCCTTTCTTCCTTTTTGTGTCGCCACTGGCAGCAACCAGGCCGGGGACACACCACCACACTGACTATTAGATACTACCTTTTCTTTTCTAGGCTTTGTGTGTTGTAGGCAGGAGGAGCCAAGGTAATTAACTAGTAGCACGTCGATCATGAAATTAAAATTCATCGATGAATAGATAATTTTCTTTTCTTTTCACAAAACAGGCAAAAGCTTTGCCTAATATATTTAATAAAACATGAGTAAATATTATGTACAAGCCAAGGAGGCTAAAACATTAAAGAGGAAGTGTAGGAACTAAAAATGCAAAAGTTGATCCAGATGTTTTGCCTCTGCTAGGACCCAAGCTCGAGGCTTAGTTTTGATCTTTGCGACAAAGAGTCTATTTGTCGTTGAAAACTCTAACGTTGCGTCTCTTCTAGATTTTCTAGAGGGTGAGCATAAGGAGGGATTTGATTGTCATTCTCGGGATCCAAACCTCGCGTGGTAAGATTTGATCATTGTTCCGTCATGGAGTCATCGTGAACCCCTGGCGAGAATATCAGGCAATGAATCCATGTGTCAGATTGCAGACATCTGAAAAGAAGGCGCACTTTCGTCTCCTGCTGCCGTCGACACAATGCATAGATAACTTGGTTCGGCCATCCTGTAACAGCAAGGCGGTGTGCCGTCCAAAGCCGATTTTAGACAGAGCCAGCAAGGGAGCCTTGCTCAAACCAAGCAGCTGGTTTGAGGTAGACTCCACGATTGTAACCTGAATTAACAAGAGTCCCGATCAGTACGTACACATGGCGTGCACGAAATGAGGGGTGAAAATGGAAGGGAATCCGCGCGTGCGTCGGCGTCCGTACGTGCTCAGCTTCTTGCCTACTAGTAGTTGGGTTTCACTCAAAAGAAGCGCCTAGCTCTAGGCTCTCTGGGTCGGTAGTAGTAGGTAGCCAGAATCGTGTAGCATGTCCGTGCATGCGCGCACGTTTGGGGTTTGCATAGGAGCAAATCAGTTGATGGATGGATTGGACGAGTTCACGGGCGGGTGACACGGCGGCCCTGTTCGGTCCCGTGGTTGCCTTCAGCTCCCGTGGTGACCGGAGAGCGGAGCGAGCAGGTACAGGCCGGCGTGACACCGTTTCTGGAGCAGAAGCCCATATGAGTGCAGCCTTTGCTTCACAATGTGCGGCCTGCGAGAAGGGAATGGTGAAACGGCCGTGATCGCCGGCGCTTCGGGCTCCAGCCCATGGGCAGAAACCGGCAACATCGCTTCGTGCGTATCCAGCCTGCGTTCCCGGGGAGAAATTGCGTGCGCGCCTCAAAGAAAATTGTCTCCGCTCCGGTCCAGGCTCCCAAACCGAAAGTCCTCGTCGCCGTGGGTGCCACCGTGTCAGGCGACCATATATAGCGCGGCACCATCGCACATATACGCAGCACCCCGGCCCATATTCCCGGTGTATTTGCACGCGTCTGAGTGACTGCGATCATGATCAACGGCAAGCTCGTGGCGCTGGCGGCCGCCGTGGCCGTGGCGGCGGCGGCGGCGGCGTTGTTGTCGTCGTCGCTGGATACGCTGCGCGACAGCGACGTGCGGGCGCAGCTGGAGATAAGGGAGGTGGGAGCGGGCGGCCTGGAGCTGATCCCCGTGGACGGAGGCGCGGCGGGGCCGGAGAGCGTGGCGTTTGACGCCGGCGGGGAGGGGGCCTACACGGGCGTGTCGGACGGGAGAGTCGTCAGGTGGATCCCGGGGGAGCGCCGGTGGGTCGAGCACTCCTCCGCCGCGCCGGAACTGTAAGCTTAAATTAATTCGTCTCTCTGTTGTTTTTTCTCCGATGATCCTGCAATTTCGTAGTGCTTTGCATGATGCGATTCTTATCCCAGTAGAGCGAATAATTAAGTAATGGTGTGTAGCATCCTCCCGGAAACTGACGTGACGTGACTGCATGACGATGGTTCTGGCACACGTCCCTTGCATAATATGGCTGCTTCTGCCGCACTGATCGCTGGGAACCTAATTCTCGATGGCACACTCTCATCCCACTGAATGCTACACTATTGTCTTCTCTGTCCCGTCACCCAGAGGTCATGGAGCCACGGTCCCTAGCTTATTCCAGCACTCGTGGCAGTTTGGTCAACTATTATTCTTCGTGGGCATAACAGTCTAGGTTTTGTTTTGGTCTTTGACAATCCCAACCACTGCTAATCATCCGAGATAACTTGTTATCTAGCTCATCTACCGAATCTAGTTTGGGATCACAGGTTGTTAACCAAAGCTAGCTATTTTAGCATTGTAGGTGGTTAATTAACCTCTGTACATGGTTTGAGATGGCATAGACACAGGGGCTACCCCTTGTGAAGTCAAAAGTTCCTTCTTTCAACAAGAAAAATAAGATGATCACGCATCCCTTCGTTTGAAAACTTTAAGAAAATACCACGTATCTTCATAACTTTTTAAGCAGCATCTTATCTTATATTCAGCATCTTATCTTATATTCAATCATGGAAGGGTTTACGTTACGAAAAAAGGTGTTATCCCCACTTGGCAACAACTTCTAAATCTGAGGGAATCAACGTCCATCTTTACTACATATAATATTCTAGTTAGTGATGATGGTGTTGTCACACCTTCTATGATAGTGTCACATCCTTACCATCAACAAATAAAAATATATTTTCCTAATTTTGTGCTCACAAGAACAGATTAATACTGGTTTTCAAAAACAGAATTTTCTAATTTTGTGCTCACAAAAACAGAAAAACAGATTGGTTTCTCTCATAATCACGTTTTCAGGAAAACACATTCGTTTCTTTCATCACGTTCTCAGTAAAACAGATTGCTTTCTTGTGCTTTCTGTTCCGAACAAAATTACGAACGCCTGCTCTCCTCACCACCCAGCCTCCAGTGCGCCGTCCTGTCAATTCTTCTTAACGAATCTTGGTGTTTGCGTCCACCTCCAAGGCGCTGCAGAGCGTATCCCCGGAAAGCACCGCTCCCTGTCTGCTCTTTTTATCTTACAGATGCCTTCCAGTCGGTGATGCTAGAGCAGCTCGAGATCTTACTTGGTGAGATGTGGGTAGCTCAAGATCTTAGGTTCTTCACGCCGTGGTAGCACCGGAGGGCGAATCTGCAGAGGCGTTTGTCAAAAAATATTACGGTGTCATATATATCGGGAAAAGAGGTAACCAAACAGAAAATAATTGACATATAACCATACGCCTGGGATTTTGCAATGTGCCACCCGACAACCTTGTTGCCATAGATTTTGCATTTTGATTGCCATAGATTTTGAATTCTAATGAATAAAGAGTCTACAGCCAGCCACATTATCCTTACCTTGATTTGTTGGGAATTAGTTACCAAAGAATTTTTTTTTCTTTTCAAAAGCAGTTGTTGGCTTCTTTCCTAATCACGTTTTCAGAAAAACAGAAACCATATTGGTTTCTTTCTTTATCATGTTCTCAGAAAAATAGGAAAACATATTGCTTTCTTTTCCTTGTGTTGTCCTTGTGTTATTTTTTAAATGAAAATGTAAATCCTTGAACCAGTTAGTGGTGATGGCGTTATTTTTCCAAAGTGACCGATTTCAGTCATAACTTTCTTCCTGAAACTAGAGCTGCATGATGAAAATAAGAAGTGTTCAAATAATTTTTTTAAATGCCAGCAAGCTTACCTATTTGCAATAGGTCTACACATCAATTAAGTAACTACAACATTTAGTTTTGCTTACATGATCAACAGGGAAACGTACTGTATAAAGGTATATCTATATCTACTATATAATATGAGAGTTAGTGGTAGTGGTTTATCCACATCTCCTTTCCTCAGAAAAGATTAACATTACAAAAACTAATCCTTGATTATCTCAACAACAAAACTAACTCCAGCCTTAATCATAAAAAAAGAAAAATAAATCTAACCACTAATCCTTAATTCTCTCAACAACTAAACTAAAACTAGCCTTACTCCTCAAAAATAGAAAAATAAAACTAATTAATCCATAGCCTTACGGTCTCTGTCTTGTCTCTCCTCCTCGCAGGTGCTCGATTTCTAAAGACATTGATAAAAGTGTCACTCTATTTTATGAACAGACGTGTTAAAAGTGAGTCACTGCTGTTGTTGTGAGGTTCTCTGCGGACACCGGGGGTGGTGGCTGGAGCTCATTGAACTCATCTCGCAGCTGATAAGGAGCCCACGAGGAAATAGGAGAAAGACGTCGGCTATGGAACTGCTGGAGTGATGCATAGTGGTCGTTAGAGAGGGAGAAAGTAGGAGAAAAACATCGACATTTGATACGATTCTATTGCACGTAGTGCTTGACACATATATCCACAAAATACAATGTTTGATCAATAACATTATTTTTTATGTTGTTCTGTAGCAACGCACGGGTATTTAGCTAGTTGTTTTAAAATCAAGAGCTCTATTAGTATCACGTAGGGTTACATTCTGAGTGTACCACCGGCATTACAGACCTTGGCACTTGGTCAATCCACATACATTCATGCCTTACATTATGCCTCCTTGGCACAATAATGGGCTACCAAATTAGCACTCCTAGGTACAAAAGAAATGTCAAATGAGCTAAAAACCCTACTGAGCTCTTGAATCTCGCTAATGATCGGGTTGATCTCCGTGCAATGGCTTCCCCCTATTCTTCCACAGGTTCAGGAACACTTGAGAATCCTTCTCCACCCTCAGGTTGCAGTCCCGCATCAAGTACAAAAATAAACTCCATCACGTGATGACCATTAGGATAGAATGCTCTAGCGACTCAGCTTCAGAAGTCTCTCCTGGAAGATGGTAATGATTGTTAGGATAGAAGGCTCTCGCGACTCGACGGGTGACCCTCCTCCCCACCTCCCCCCCTCCCACCGCCTGCTCCCGGCACTGGCTACCGCGGCCTCGCCAAGGGAGCTCTTCACATTTTAATCTCAATATGTGCATTTGCATTCAAAGCAAATCTTTACTATCTATTAAATGTCAATTGGTCGTGATGGTGATGATACGTCCCTCTTTTTTCTCAACTAATTCGCACAAATCTTTCTTCTCTAATCTCTTCTCTAACTAACATCTAACTAACTCTAACAAACCACCCCAACTCATGCTCTCTCCCTCTCATCTCACCCTCCCTTCAATGTCGAATTCATCAAGCTCTTCCAAGTGCAGCTGCCAGCTGCGGTGATCATTGCACCGTGCGTCTTTTTCCGACTTGAATACAACCTCGACCACGGTGGCAAGGAAGGACGTGTGGTGTCCGCCCTTGCTTGTTGGTTGCGAGGCTTTTGCTATGTACCTGAATTGTGTGCCTTCGGTCAAGTGTTGTAGGGATGTGCTCTGGTATCCAAGAATTTCAAATGTTTCAAAGCATGTACTATGTTTCAAAATGTTTTTGTTGTTGTCTACCATGTGCCTTGTGCCCTGCCTTGTTCACCTGGTGCATCAGACAAGCCCTTTCTCGACGCCCTAGTATTGCACCCATGTGTGAACAAATTATAAATTTCTTGAGATGGAGCGTGTGCGGACTCAACTGCCTGGATAGGAGAACAACCATTTATGAGACAATTGCATCTTCCTCTTGTAACATTGTTTGCCTACAAAAGTCTAAGCTCGACGACATGGATTAGTTGACAACTGCTTATTTGGAGGGAAATCAGTTGAAAAGCTTCGCCCATAGGCTAGCCTTGGTACATGTGGTGGGATTCTCATGCTCTAGGACGGTGAGGCCGTTTAGGTTTTCTCCATCCATGCCAGGGTCTTCTGCGTTTTGGCCATCGTCAAACTTGTGCACGACGATGTTTCTTTCAAACTCACATCCGTTTACGGCCCCACATCTTTATCTCGCAAAGATGAATTGTTCACCGAGCTTCTTGCTCAAAAGCCGGCCCAGGGGTCATGTGGATCGCTTTGGGAGATTTCAACCAGATCCATCGTGCCAGGGACAAAAACAAGCACAATGTGAACAGAAGTGGCATCAACCATTTTGGAGCCACTCTAGATGCTTGTGACTCAAAGGAATCCACTTACAGAATAGGAGATTCACTTGGAGTAATTAGTGTGACAACCCCACCTTGTGCAAACTTGACACCGTTTTCTGCAATGAGGATTGGGACATTCACTTTGACAAGCATGTGCTTCATGCCCTATCCTTGTCCCTTTCAGACTACTGCCTGCTACTTCTAGCCGACGACAGCGGTCCGCATTGCCCCCCATCCTTCAAGTTTGAAAATTTCTAGCTTCGCATCCCGGGATTCCTTGAGGTGGTGCTGGGGCAAGGAATGAGTCGATCAACCACTCTAAGCCTTATCATATTCTCTTCCACAAGCTGGAGAACATGGGCGGGCGGTTGCAAGCTTGGAGTAGGGAGCTGTTCTGCAGCGCAAAGCTTCAACTCCATATGGCTTTGCAAGTCATCCTACGTCTTGACAAGGCCTAGGATTTCCGTTCCTTGTCGATTAAGGAGTGTGCTCTCTGGACTCGGCTCAATAGAAGGGTCATCAGCCTGGCAGTGCTCGAGCACTTGAGGAATAAGCAATGTGCTAAAATATCCAACTTAAAGGAGGGAGATGCCAACACAAAATTCTTCCACATCAGAGTGAATGCTAGGAGACAAAAAAAATCATATTCACCGCCTCAAGCATAATAATGGTTGGATCACTAGCCATGAGGATAAGGTAAGTATTGTCATTGAGCACTTCTCCAATGTCGTGCAATGAGGGAAGACGGAGCAACTTCAATTTGGAGGCCATGCAATTCCCCCAATGTGACCTTCAGCACATTGATGTTGACTTTCAAGAGACTGAGGTTCTCAACACCATCTCCCATATGCCCGAGGATAAGGCTCTAGGTACGAATGGGTTCACAGGGGATTTTTTTTCAAGAGGTGCTAGGAAATCATCAAGCTAGACATTATGCAGGTTGTCCACCTTTTCTCCAGCTTGCACATGCCCAACCTTCCTTGGCTCAACTTAGCAAATATTGTGGCCAAGATGATTGCCATACACCTGGCTCCACACATGCATAATCTCGTCTCCTCCTCGCGGAGTGCCTTCATAAAGAAAAGATCCATGAAAATTTCATGTATGTGCGCAACTTCGCTCGCAAACTTCACCGAAATAAGACACATTGTGGTTCAATCTTGACATCCATAAAGTTTTCGACTCCGTTAGATGGGGCTACATCCTTGACTTGCTTCACATGAGATATTTTCCATGCAAGTTTCAGGATTAGATCGTCGCCATGCTTTCAACCTTCTCTTCCTGGGTGTTACTTAATGGTGTGGCCGGCCTCCCATTAGCCACGGGAGAGGCCTCAAGTAGGGGATCCCCTTTCTCCCCTGCTTTTTGTGCTGGCCATTGATCTTCTCCAGCAGGTCCTTGATATGGCCACTAAGATGGGCCTTCTCCACCAACTCAGGGGAAGCAGCTCCATTTTCAGAACCTCCATCTTCCTCGCCCCTTTCAAGGAGGACATTCAATGCCTCATGCATATCCTGCATATCTTTGGTGATGTCATAGGTCTCAACACAAATTTCTAGAAAAGTTTAATTTCCCAGATAAGATGTCATGGCATTAACCTCAACGACGTTCTGCAAAGCTTCCCAGTCGTGAGAGCAAACTTCCCTATGAAATATCTTGGGCTGCCTCTTTCTGTCAAAGGCTCAACATAATTGACTTCCAGCACCTTGAGGACAACATTGCCTCTAAGCTGGTCAATTGGCAAGGCAAGCACCTCATCGTGGCTGGTAGATATGTTCTTATTGAATCGGTTCTCACCTCCCAAGCTGTCTATCACATGACACCTCTTCTCATCCCGCCGGGGGTCCAAAAGAGCATTGACAAGATGAGGCGTAGCTTTCTGTGGGTGGGGAAGGACAAGGTTTCTGGTGGAAAATGCAAGGTAAACTGAGAAATTGTCTGTCAGCCTACCTTCCTTGGTGGGCTTGGGGTGCTACATCTCTAGAATTTTGCTGGCGCACTTAGGTTGAGGTGGCCATGGTTTACATGGATAGACCCGTCAAGAACGAGACATATATGGCTCTTTTTTTACGCCTCCACGTCCATCACCTTGGGGGATGGCACCCAGGCCTCTTTCTGGGACTCAACTTGGTTGAATGAGAAAAGACCAAAGCACATTGCACCATCGATTTACGAGGTCTCGACGAGGAAATTTTGGAATGTCAAAAAGGCCCTTCAAGGTCATGCCTAGATTATGAAGATTGACATTTCAGCTAGCCTTTCTGTGATCCAATTTGCTGAGTTTGTGGCCCTTTGGGCTCAGGTGTGCGGTGTACAACTAAACCCTCAGCCTGTCGACAAAATTCAATGGAAGCTTATGGCATCTAGGGAGTACTCGGCGAACTCGGCTTACGGGGCTCAATTCATTGGACGTGCAACAATCCATTTGGAATAAATTTGGGCTCCTCTAAAATGCAAATTCTTCGCATGGCTCATCTAACAAAATAGGGTGTGGACGGCGGACTGCCTTGAGTGTAGAGGTTGGCTGAACTATGGCGTTTGCCAGCTCTGCAAGAGGGAGTAGGAGACGATGGCGGCTCATTTGCTTTTCGTTTGTCGCTTCACGATCAGGGTGTGGAACTTGGTCAAAGCCTGGCTTGGCCTCGACAGTTTCGACCCCCACCTTTGGGCTGCAGTCACCTGGGTCAGGCAATGGTGGACCAATGTCACGTTGGTCGAGAACCAGCAGAGGAGGGCTTTTGCTTCTCTTATCATGCTTGTATCCTGGGAAATTTGGAATGAGCAAAATGCTCGGGTTCGGAAACATTTCCATCATACCTATGATCATTTTCGCTAATATCAAGAGGGAGGCACAAAATTAGGCAACTGTTGGGGCAAACATTTGAGCATCATCTTGCCATGAGAGTAAGCTTTTGTTTGTATTTTTATTGTTTTTTCTCCCTTCCTTTTCGGCGTCCATCATATCATAAACTCTCCTTAATCAATAAAAGGAGACAGATCTTATGCCTCCGTTCCCAATCTGAGCGGACCTATGTCCCCTACTCGGCTCTTCTTCGGTCCGCCCCAGGTTATCCCATAATTCCATTCGACGGATCTTTTTGATAGTACACCGCCATGAATCAGGACTGGTAGATGGATCTAACAAGTAGCAGTAGTGTGTAACACTCTCTGATAAGTCGTATTCCAATGAGTTATAGCACTGCCCCTTTTCAGGTCAGTTGTAACCGTGAGACAACATCAACATTACGAACCAATGTCTGGTCCGGACACTAGTCTTTTCTTCCAGAAACTGTGATTACAGATAGGAGATGGCCATGCATTAATACCAACATAGTTTTATCATCGCTCCGGTATAGTACTGTGCTAGTATAAAACCAGGCCCATGCGCTCTCTCTGCGTGGTTGGGACTAGCACGCACGTTCACCTGCAGAAGCGGACGCGAATTTACTCTGCTGCCTAGCTATCTCCGAAAATTAGCTGGGATGAGCCGCGCCACCACCGTGCTGTTCGCCGCCGTGGCCGTCCTCGTCGTCTCGGCGGCGATCCTGTCGCTGGGCTCGCGCGGCGGCGCCGGCAGCGTGATCAGGCGGCTGGAGATACGGGACGGCGACGTTGAGCTGGTCCCCGTGGACGGAGGCGCGGCGGGGCCGGAGAGCGTGGCGTTCGGGGAAGCCGGAGAGGGACCGTACACGGGCGTGTCGGACGGGAGGGTCCTGAGGTGGCTGCCGCCGGAGCGACGGTGGGTCGAGCACTCGTGCTCGGCGCCGGAGCTGTAAGTGTGTACTGATCGTACTTCATTTAAATCCGCGATCGTGTATCCTCCCTCCCTGTGGAAACTTACCGAAAAGTCCGTGGCGTAACTCGATTTCACCACCTTAGCTAGAAAACAACATACTACAACAGTTTTGCGTGATGGATCAGAGAATATAATTTTTCTGTCACTAAGGACGTATGTAAGCAAGTTCATGGACCCGGTACTAGAATCCAAGTATTGGAACATCGGGAGTGCCTTGGGCTCGGCCGATCGAGAATTTGATAGTCTGGATAGACGCTGCAAGCCTTAGATCTTGATCTAGCAGTAACTGATAAGTCTGGATAGACGCTGCCAGCCTTAGATCTTGATCCAACAATAACTAAATGCATATAGTAGAAATTATGTGTAGTTTTAGATTTATGTTTAACATTCTAGTCATAAAATTGCATATAATTTTGTTTTATGTCTATTTTTAGGTCTGCTTATATGCTATCGACCGAGATTTAGTTAATTCTCATTTGACAAGGGATCAGCGAATCCTTGAATTGTACCGCTCACTTTACCTACGAGACTTTTGGGTTAATTAGTTGACACATCATGATTAACACCAAACTCTAGAGATTCTCTTAATTCGTTTAGTACCCTAGACTACTCTATTTCTTCTTCTAAGTGTACTTTGCTTAGACCATCTTCAATGCGATGCTAGAAATAGACAATAGGAAAAAAACCTAGTCATTATGTCAGCGTGAACATCAATCCTAATCTTTATGTTAGTGTCATCGTTTAGAAAAGAGTCGGACGTTTAAACTCTTTTAAATTATCTAAGCGTCTATAAAATAGTTATTTATGTTGAAAATCATGGCTCTTAAATAGACATTTTTTAATTTGATATTATTCTCTTTCTTTAAATGTCTACCTAAATGTCTCGCATCGGAAAAGGCCATAAAAAAATGTCTTTTGGAATGTATGGTAGTACTACAGGGCAACGAACATGATCTCTTTCTAATATCTGTGACTGATCATCAACGGTGTAAACTGCAGGTTGGACAGTTGCAGAGGGTCTCAGGACCCGAGACGGGAGCACGAGTGTGGGCGCCCACTGGGCCTTAAGTTCAACAAGAAGACCGGGGAGCTGTACGTCGCAGACGCGTACCTTGGGCTGAGAGTTGTTACCCCGGGGGACAACGTGTCCAGGCCGCTTGTTCCCGAACGCCCAGGGAACCCATTCCGCTTCATCAACGGCGTGGAGATCGACCACGAAACTGGAGCCATCTACTTCACCGAGACCAGCACCAGGTTCCAGAGAAGGTACGCCGTCCGTTTCTGTTTCTTTCTTGCCATCGTCAATTCGACTTTCTTGAACTATCAGGCTAGCTTGTAACGCACGAATTACACAGGATTCATTTTCCGAAGCAATTAGGAAAAATTCTCGCGTTCCAGACGGGCATCGGTATTTCTAGCAACCTAACAAGTGATATTTCATCTGCAGGGAGTTCTTGAGCATAGTCATATCAGGTGACACCACCGGCAGATTGCTCAAATACGACCCCAAGAACAACCAGGTCGAGGTCTTGGTCGACGGTCTCGCTTTCCCCAACGGCTTAGCCATGAGCGGAGACGGATCCTACCTTCTCCTCGCCGAGACCACAACGAGCAAGATCCTACGCTACTGGCTCAAGACACCGAAAGCCTCAATCCTTGAGGAACTCGTGCAGCTGCCGGGGTTCCCCGACAACATCAAGATGAGCCCAAGAGGCGGCTTCTGGGTTGGCCTCCATGCCAAGAGAGGCAAGATCGCCGAGTGGTCCATCTCTCACCCCTGGCCGAGGAGGCTGGTCATGAAGCTACCGGCGCGGCACATACAGCGGATCGCAGAGTTCCTGAACCGGTTTGGGCGTCAGGTGATCGGGCTGAGGGTGAGCGAGGAGGGAAAGGTGATGGAGGAGGTCAGTGTCCATGGCGCGGCGAAGAAAGTGTTTGCGTCGATCAGTGAGGTGGAAGAGAGGGACGGATGCTTGTGGATTGGGTCTGTTCTTTCGCCTTTCCTTGGGCTTTACCGTTTGTAGATTGAGTGATATGGAGGATAGAAAGTTGGGCATGCTTAGTTATATAGAGGAGATTATATACTATGATACTTTGTTATTTATCATCGTATAATAGGAAAATCAAGTTTAGTGTTTCCTTCTTCGTAGGCATGAAATCAAAAGGTATAGTAGGTTCATATAGATTGGATCAAGTTAAATGCGACTTGGCAGGTTAATTTTACCACTTGTGCACAGAGCAGAGACTCGAATGAAATGCGATGGCATCAATTAGCAAACGACAACTTTATTATCTCGTCTTCATGTGCAAATCATGGTATTCAACTAAATTTGATGTTTTAAACAAAATGTGTTGGTGAAACACAGTGTGTGGATCTTAGAGGCAAAAATTATGTATGACTGGAGCGAATATCTTTCTTCCCATATTCTCTCTCTCTTTTTTCCTCCTACCTATCCTCCTTCCACCCACTATTGTCTTGTACCCACCTTCTCCAAGACACGTGCACATTGCACATAACCCACGCATACCACATTCACGTCACTTAACCGTACACGTGTGTGCACCATGTCAATACTAGATATCGAACATAGGTATGTAGGAACAAACTACTTTCTTGCTGCTTTGTTGTACTCATCTAGCTAAAGTCATCGCCGCACCTCACCACCAGCCATGACGTGGACAAGAAAATAAGGTGGCGTGCGAGGGAGGGGGCTGGGAAGATGTGACTAGACCCGAGGGTCCTCAAGCTGCCCACTGGCGCCTCGAGTGGGGTTGGGAGGAGATATAAGGTGCATATCTCTAAATAAAAATCAATTTTCAAAATCTTCTATCGAAAGGTTTAGATAATTTAATTTGAGTCACATTTTATGCAAGTTGAAAGTTGATATTTAGAGTTGAAAGTTTGAGTTCTCTAGTTGAAACCTCGTATAGTGGCAAAGTTACAGTTTTAATTGGGAGCTTGGATGAGGGCGCGGAGGTATTTTTTTTAAGAGAGTTTGAGTTCTTCAGAGATGCTCACTTTAATTCGCAGCTTGGATGAGTGCCAAATAGAGAGTTGAACAATCTAAACACATGTATAACTTTCAAGTATTGGATGCGGTAACTTTTAAGCAAGTGCTTAATAACACGGCAATTCGTGCTCTCTCTAAGCACCCACTCATGCGATAGCATGTATGTTATACGTGTCTTGATACTTTAGATCCAAGTAGTTGTGTAGATCATGTCTCACTAAAAACTTTAATGTTCTAACTGAAACATGTTTTTATGAGACATGATGTGATCAGTGACCTAAAAACTACCCTCTATAGAACATTTATGGCTAAATTTTTTGTTTTATCTAACTGAACATAAGAAATCCGTCACCAAGAAGCATCGTCGGTGTTTAGTTGTTTGCATAGACGCAACCTGTCCAAAACCACCTAAACCTAGCCAAAGACAAAGTTGGATCACACAAGATGCAAAATATGACTTGGTGGCCTTAAAAGGTGGGAGGGAGTGCCAAAGCTGTTAAACAACACTCCAAGTGGGCATGGCACGGCACGGCACACACACTTCCTGGCGCCGCCGGCTGACTCAAGTCCGGATCAAGACGCTGATTCGTGCAAATCAATCGTGTTCGTGGCCGCTACGAAAGCGCATGGCCCATTCAGACCCGGATAAGCATAAAATCAAGAGCCGGAAATCATCCAGATTCCAGACACTCCAGCTAAGCCGCCACCGCCGCCATCCCCCCTAAACCCCTTCCCCCGCCGCCGCCCATGGCCTCCGCCGCTAAACCCTTCTGCTCCACCCCCTCCACTAACCCCGCCTCCTCCACCCCCCTCTCCAGGCGCCGCGCCCCCCCGCCGTCGTCCACTACCCTCTCCTCCTTCAAGCCCCGTTTCTCTCATGGCCTCGCCGCCTTCGCCGCCGCCTCAAACCCTAGGCGGGCTCCCCGCCCCGCCGTCCTCCGCCCCGTCAGTGCGTCCTTGGCCGCCCCGCGGCGGCCCGAGTACATCCCGAACCGCATCGACGACCCCAGCTACGTGCGCATCTTCGACACCACGCTCCGCGATGGGGAGCAGTCCCCGGGGGCCACCATGACCAGCGCCGAGAAGCTCGTCGTCGCGCGCCAGCTGGCACGCCTCGGCGTTGACATCATCGAGGCGGGCTTCCCGGCCTCCTCGCCCGACGACCTCGACGCCGTGCGCTCCATCGCCATCGAGGTCGGGAATGCGCCCGTCGGGGAGGACGGCCACGTGCCGGTCATCTGCGGCCTCTCGCGGTGCAACAAGAGGGACATTGATGCGGCGTGGGAGGCCGTGAGGCACGCCCGGAAGCCGCGCATCCACACCTTCATCGCCACCAGCGAGATCCACATGCAGCACAAGCTGCGGAAGACGCCCGAGCTGGTGGTCGCCATCGCCAGGGAGATGGTGGCCTATGCGCGCAGTCTTGGATGCCCCGATGTCGAGTTCAGCCCCGAGGACGCCGGCAGGTACGATTCAAACTTAATTTTTTCCATAAAAACACTAATTGCTCATTTGGTTGATCTTCAGGCCCGTTTTTTGAACTGTAACTGTACATAGGTCCAATACTTTTGTATCTGGAGAATAGAATCTGGTTCTGAACTGCCATTTTGACCTATTGTGTGTTCTCAAAATTAACTGCTCATCTAGGATGCGTCAAAGAGGTCAAATTTTGGTGGAGAAGAGTTGATCGTGAGGCTGAGTTAGTGCATACTTTCTATAAAATACTGAAATTGCTATGCTTCAGAAAGTAGTATATTTTATCTTCAATAGCTTCTGTGTTATACTGGTTTTTAAAAAGATGACTAGTAATATCCGCATTCTGGAAGCAGTTTTATTAGCAAATCAAAAGAGGGTGCTAGCTGGCAGCTACACAAAATTTGATTGATTGGTAGATTTGATTGAGCATTAGGCCCATTTTTTGAACTCTAACTGTAAGATAGGTGCTACAATTTTGTATCTAGAGAATAAAATCTGGTTTTGAAACTGCAACTTGAGCTATTGTATGTTCTATAAAATAACCAGTAATCTTGGATGCATCAAAGAGGTCAAATTTTATTTAAACAGAGTTGATTTTTAGGCAAATTTAATGCATGCTTGCTATGAGGTACTGAAGTTGCTATCTTTCAGAAAGTAATATATCTTTTCTTGAATAGCTTCATCATTGTACTGGTTGGAAAAAAGATGGCTAATAATATCTAAATTCTGGAAGCAGTTTTATTGGCATGTCGAAACAGGTTGCCAGTTGGTGGCTATTCAAATTTTGTGAACATGTTGAACTTCAAGTTTGCACAATAAGCTTATTGGTGTGTATGAATAATATTTTGCTTGGCCTTTTTTTGGGGTGCAAAAGCAATACAAAAGTTTAAGTCATGCTGCGCTATCTTCTTTTTTTATATAATATTTAGAAAAAACAAAAGATTCTTTTTTTTATGTGAATAAGGCTGTGGCATGATAGGTTTCACTTTGTCATCCAGGTCAAATAGAGAGTTCTTGTATCATATTCTAGAGGAAGTCATAAAAGCTGGAGCAACAACCCTCAACATCCCAGATACTGTTGGGTACAATCTTCCTTATGAATTTGGGAAATTAATTGCTGAAATAAAAGCAAACACTCCTGGAATTGAAAATGTCATTATTTCTACTCATTGCCAAAATGACCTTGGTCTTGCAACCGCCAACACATTAGCGGTACTATACTACCCTTTCCGTTTTTGTTTTTATGATTTATTATCATTGGTCTAATCATGGTACTAATTTGACTTACCTTTAGGGTGCTTATGCAGGAGCACGGCAGTTAGAGGTGACTATTAATGGTATTGGTGAAAGAGCCGGAAATGCTTCTTTGGAGGAGGTGAGCTCATATACTATATCCATATATTTGGGCATAATTGCAATTTCATCTGAATGGCCTGTTAAAATAAATATGAACTGTTAGGTGACCTATATACATGTCTAATATTTTGACCCTTTTCAGGTTGTCATGGCCATAAAATGTCGCCGAGAACTCTTAGGTGGCCTATATACTGGAATTAATTCACAACATATTACCATGACAAGCAAAATGGTACAAATTGGCTACTCTTGTTTGCTCTTTTTTTTGGGGTGCATTTTTCATGCGTCTGGAATTTTTAGTGCAAAATGCTCTATTTATTCTAGGTACAAGAGCACAGTGGACTTCATGTACAACCGCATAAAGCTATTGTTGGTGCCAATGCTTTCGCTCATGAAAGTGGAATTCATCAGGTACTATGCTATATTTGCAGTCTCTGTTATTGCTACTGAAGTTCCTAACTGGGTTTTTATAGTGGTGGGTTGCTGGTATCATTTTCATAGCATGGCTCCATATCGCTTCATTAGTTCTCATTTTTCAATTACCATGTACCACTTATCATTATCAATATTTTGTGATTTGACTAAATTCTGATAATGTTTGGGCTGTCCGTTTACATGTGATGACTAGGAAAACATTTTACTCACTTAAAATGCATAAATCATGGTGGGGAGTCTATGTTTATTTTTGTGCACTCTGGAAATCATTTTCTCCTTGTAATGGGCTAATTGTGGTATAGTATAAACTTTAACTTTCATGTTCGCTCTGAGATGTGCTAATTTCGATTCACTGATGATGTTCTCATTGATATTATTTTTTACTGTTTCAATATAAATAACTCTGTTGGTTCTACAATGGAATGGCAGGTCACTTTCCTTTTGTTTGGTTTTGCAGGATGGGATGCTTAAATACAAAGGAACTTATGAAATAATATCGCCTGATGATATTGGTTTAACACGTGCAAATGAGTTCGGTATTGTTCTTGGGAAGCTCAGGTATCATACAAACATTCCCAAGCACACACAACTCCCCCCTCCCCAGTTGACTATATGCTCTCCAGTAGTTTCATCTTCCCTCATGAGCTTTCTACTGATTTAATTTGGTATGCTGTATGTTCCAATTAATGAACCCCACCCATCCAAGCAAAAGATCCACATTCAATTCATCTTTGTATCATTTGTACTCTTAGTTGATATAACAATCCTGCTCAAATACATCTAGATCGATATACAATGTAACTTAGATCAGATCTGAGACTCCCAACCATAATTATGATTTATGGTCTTCTTTTTTCAGTGGAAGGCATGCTGTCAGATCTAAACTAGTGGAGGTATTACTCGGATATTTGATCTTTTTATTCTAGGTAGAACAAGAGTTCTTCTTTTTCAGTTTTTACTGTTACCAAATGACATCATTGTCTTCCAAATGTGTAGCTTGGATATGAAATCAGTGACAAGGAATTTGAGGATTTCTTCAAACGCTACAAAGAGGTCGCAGAGAAGAAAAAGGTGATACTTTTATAGACTACATGCTCTATCGCTTCAATGATATTTTCTACCATTCTATTCTGCTCTTTTTCTAAAAATCACAGGTATTAATCAATAACCTCCATGTTCCTTGTTTTTATTTTTGCCACGGTACCTTTTCTTTCTAGTGTCACTGAACCATTACATTTTGTTTCTATATTTCACTCGTTGAATGCTTCACTTCTTCATGCAAATTATTTTCCTAATATGTACATGGAAGTTTGGACATCCAGTATGCATGAGAGTTAATCATTAGTTTCACTTTTGTAGCGTATCACTGATGAAGACATTGAAGCATTATTGTCTGATGAGATATTTCAGGCTAAGGTTATTTGGTCCCTTGCTGATGTACAGGTATAATTGAGCTGCAATTGAATACTCTTCTATTTATGGAAAAGGGTGATCTCTTAGACTTTAAATGTTATGTATCATCTTCACAGGCAACATGTGGAACACTTGGTTTATCCACAGCAACTGTCAAACTGATAACTCTAGATGGAGAGGAGAAGATAGGATGTTCAGTTGGAACAGGTCCAGTTGATGCAGCTTACAAGGCTGTTGACCAAATAATACAGGTTAATTGTTGCAATATTCTTTATCTTTCTTCCACCAGCGGACTACTTTCTTTCTTTCTTTTATTCTGACTAGCTTATGACCAATTCACCATCATATTGATTTATGAAAATATCAATAGCATCTTCATTGGTTAGTCTGCGAATATGTTATGAAGTGTCAGTTGGGCTAATTGTTAAGCTCTATTTAATTGTATTAGTGTTATTGCGACGTGGCATGGGCAAAAGAAATATTTGAAGATGCCTGCTAACTGTGGCTTGAGAATTTGGACACCTTAGAAATAATAGCTTAACATCTTCTTGTGTTCATGTTAACTGGAAAAAGCTGGTGTATCCAAAATGATGTAATCATTTATCGTATTCAAGTAATTTTCATTGCAGACACTTGTTTCGATTAACCCATCTTCTATAATTTCACCGTTCAAGTAGTATTTTCTAAATGGGGCAAATCGCTCAGTAACAGTTCGAAGATCATGGCTTGGCTCCTACCGAGTTGGAGGAGAAAAATATAAATGAATTTCTGTGTCATGGAGTACTGTTTGATCAAAACAAGATATATTTTGACTTATGGCAACCTACAATCTGCAGATTCCAACTATTCTTCGAGAATATAGTATGACTTCGGTCACAGAAGGCATTGATGCAATTGCAACTACTCGAGTGGTCATCACGGGAGATGTCAGTGACAATAAACATGCTTTGACTGGTCACTCCTTCAATCGTGCCTTCAGGTCATAGTCGTACAAATCTCTTTCTTTTATTGTGAGGGGTCCTTTTCCATCTTTGTCCTACCACATTTTTTTTCTCACTAACTAAATCTCTATGCCTTTTAACTTCAGTGGGAGTGGTGCAGCAATGGACGTTGTTGTGTCCAGTGTCCGAGCTTATCTAAGTGCCCTGAACAAGATGTGCAGTTTTGTTGGTGCTGCAAAAGCCAGCAGCGAAGCACCTGAAAGAATAAGTGTTCAAACCACAGAATGAGTTTTGACGTTCCTTTTGGGTGTAGAGCAATGAGAAAGGTGTGGCAACATGATTAAAATTTGGCATTCCAACTTAGTATCGAGCTAGTCCGTGTTGTTGAAACTGGGTTTTCCATTTGGTGTATCCGAAGGATGTTTTGTTTTTCTTGGTGGATTGCAACTGTAGCTTGAACAGGCAGCATTTTAGAAACATATCCAATGTATAATTTCTATTTAACAATCTTCTAATAAGGCAATAATAAATCATGTGTTTGAAATAACACCATGAGTAATCCAATCATGCGTCACTTCGCGTTGTGAAACTAAATCACAGACAAAGCGTTATGCAAAAATGATTGGCAAGAGAGTGTCCTATCATCAAATTACGTGCTGCAGTGTGGCAGTGTGCAATTTACTGTTCGATAAATAACCATGACTACTTAGCTTTGCTTGAAGAAGCCAGAGCTGATTGCAGAGTAGCAGTCTGAATTCATCGGAAGGTTTTTTCTGAATTTAACTCGGAAGGCCCTTTAATCCACCTGATTGGCAGTTGAGCTGCATGAAGTTTCTTGCACGATGGAGTCAAGGCCATTACAGCATGAAGTCTACACCATGTCCCATTCATGCAACTTTGTGTAAACGTATAGGCCGAGCAGAACTCGGAGCCGGATTCGGATTCGGATTCCTCCTCAACTGCTCGACTCGTCCTACAAAACATTAGGATTCAGCAAGATCCCGCTCGTTGCTCCCATCCCGATCACTACCTCGCGTTCGCGCGCTCGGCCGATTCGATCCTCTCGTCTCCACCACACAGGCTGCTACGAACACCGAAGCCGGCGTCCACGAGACCAGGACACCGACACCACCTCCTCGGATGGCACGTGAGCGGCGGCCACGCCGGCGGGGCACCGTGATCCCCGACCCATTCTCGGAGTACTACCAACGGTGGGCGCGCATGTCTTTTCCCCGCGGCATGGCCGCCGCGCCGGTCCAACCTACGTTCCAGCTCGAAATCCGTCCCGGGGAGCTTGTCGACGGGGTAGACGACGACGACGGCGATGCGTACAGGAACGGCGGCTTTGGCGCCGTCCCGGCATCGGGCGAGGCGATCGCGGCGCTGCCGGAGGCGGCAACGGGCGAGACGCCGAGGGAGGAGTGCGCGGTGTGCCTGGAGGGCTTCGGGGAGGGCGACAAGCTGAGGAAGATGCCGTGCCCGGACTCCAACGGCTTCCATGAGAGCTGCATCTTCGAGTGACTCAGGGTCAGCCGCCTCTGCCCGCCTGCCGCTTCGCGTTGCAACCCGCCGAGGAGGAGAAGGACGCCGGGAGCGATGCAGAGTCGGAGGCAGAGTCGAGGGAGGCGGAAGAGGAAGAAGTTGGCGCGTGCAACCTCGCTGTCTTGCTAATGTAGTAGGAGTAAAAACACATCTAAAGCCTTAGTCCGTTATTGCAAAATAGTGAAACCCGGCCTCATGAGGTCGTATGGAAAGAAAAAAATCTAAGCCTTGAGCGCTTGACAGAACCCGGTTCTCGTGTTTTTCCTCTTTTCGGAGATTTCTTTAGTAAGACGCATTTAGTTAGTTAGTTAGTTAGTTACAGTCTTACAGGTTACGTAACTGTCATGTGATGAAACCGAATGATTTTATTTTTCTATGAAAAAAAGATTTAGGCATCTTCAATGATAGAGAAGACGGTTTTTTCTACTACCTTTTACATCATCTAGAGATAACAATAGAAATATAATATACAATGATTTATTATTTAGTATTGTCTCTAGAAATTAATGCTTGCATTGATACAAAAATATGTGGTTATCAAAAATAAATAGAAAAATACGTGATGGATGGAAAGCATGTTGTACAATAGAGAAATAATAATCTCTTAGATGTGAAGAGATCATCTTTTCACCAAAGAAATATATCTTTCTCTTTCTTCTTTGTCTCTCCTTCAACTAAATAAAGATTCTACTAAAAAAATACTAACGTCACACCGTTGGAAATACATCATCGTAACTTACCTATTGTCAGGCCCAACGGTCCATCCTTTTTTTGCCATGACAAGGAACAATGCCACCCTCCTACCTTGCCTTGTTCGGGGCTGAAAGTAGCAGACTAACAGATAATTTGAGTCGATGGCACCAAGTAGAGCCACAACAAGATCAAGTGCAGAGGTTTTTGCATAATTTATAGAAAAAAAGTTATAAATTGCTTCCTCGCTAATAGAAAAAAGAAGAGATATATCCATTGTTATGCTAATTGTAGTGTTTTATTAGTTTTTGTTAAAATATAATCTGGTTTTCCAAACAAGGTGCTAACTTTTTCGCCGAAATCACTAATTTACGACGCACCGACGTTGCGATCAGTTTCCAACCACGCATATACTCATTTCAAGAAGGCCCCACACCACCTTCTCTTCCTCACCCCGTGAAATCCGCATGCATCTCTTTCCCTTTTTCTCTTCTCCCCTTATCTCGATGACTTGGGCCATGACTTCACTACCCACTCACCTAAAAAAAATCTACATGCACGGGGCTCCCCGATTAGTGATCCTCAGTCCACCGCCGGTTGTCGCCTCGCCACATTACCGTGCCTCTTCCACTAGCGTTTCCTCAGGTTGTCAGTTGCTACCAGCGATGCACCGCCTCCGTTCGTCATGGTCGTCGATGGCCCCAATGCCACCTAAGGTTCTCCTAAGATATCTATATGCTTTCCCATCGCCAGTGCCAGCTCAAAGGAGGAGGTAGAACTAGATCTACTTTTCTTTTATGTTTTTTCTCGAATTTTGTTGATATTTAGTAGGAAGCTATGGTGGATCGATACGAAAGTTCTTTTGTAAGGGGTTGGAAGTTCGGTTTTGTTAGATTTTGGAAGTTGTAACCGTGGTTTCTGATTGTGGAAGCTCGGATTTTTAAATTTGAAAGTTACAATCGTGGCTTCTGATGGTTGAAAGTTTATATATATGGAGTTGTAAGCTCTAGATTTTGTGTGGTTGAGTCGGTTTTGTGGAGTTGGAAGCCGGTTTTCATTTAGCTGGAAACTTGATTTTTATGCGGTTGGAATGGAAAGCTGAATCAGGGGAGAGAAGAGGAAGACTATCAACGCGGGGCGTCATTCCGACCATGGTCGGAATCGATCGCCCGGAGCTTTCCGCATGGTCATCCGTAAATTAGACGTCCTCTTTTTCACAGTTACTTACGTACAATAACTCAAAATAAGTTTAGCGCAATACTGTTCGGTGAGTGCAAACTAAATACAGTGCAAAGTCCGACGAGATACTTAGGGCCTGTTTGGTTGGGCTGTGGCTGTTGACAAAGCTGCTGTTGGCTGGCTATTTGGAAAAGTTGCTGTGGCTGTGGGAAAGTGACCATATGGCTTTTCGTTGATCCAAACCATCTACAGTATTTTAGAAAATGAGCACTGAAGTTTCAGCATATTGCAAAAAGCTGGCAGAAAATAGCTTTTCCAAACAGCTGAATTTGCACTGCAAAGCTCACAGCTACCATTGCCAAAAGCTGCTGAAAAGCTAGCCGTTTAGTTGGGCTGCAGCTTTTTCCAGTCAAAAGCTGCTGAAAAGTCCAACCAAATACCCCCTTAGTTGTGCACATGGGTGAGGCGGAATGTGTTACTAGCCGTTGGATTCCACGGACGGTTGATTGATGGGAAAACCGTACTCGCGTACTTGTTGGACTCTTGCAGTATGATGTTTGGTTAGAGGACGCTTTCGAGCTAGGGGCGGAGAACTTTTGGAGAACCGTACTCGCGTTGCACATTCGGCCCATGACATCTAACCTGAGAATTAATCGCAGTTATAGCCCAGTATTGTTCAGCCCGGTCCAGGTCATCACAAATCTCCATCTCGGATGGGCTAGAGCGGGTATATTGTCGTGGGAGCTGGAGCAAAGTAGTCAAGGGCACGTACCGTCGCCGCGTGCTGCATGCCACAGGTACGTGGAGGCGGAGCTAGCGCGGCACGGCGGAGGCGCGCGCTTACGAACTCCGACACGAACACCTGCTCCGACTCCGAGTCGAATTCGGTCCTGCATCTGCATCCATCTATAAACATTGAATGACCGCCATACGTACGGACATGCTCAGTTCATCACATCTCCGTCTCGACTTGATCGGCCGGCCTCGCGAGCGAGCGTAGCGCACACTTCTCTCATCGTTGGTTGATCGGCCTAGTCGTCTGAGCAGGAGCAAATGGAGGCGGAGCGCGCCACGGCGGGAGGATCTCTGCCGCCGCACTTGATTTACCGGAGGCGGCCGGAACCCGATCAGGGCGCGCCAATACGCTTGCCTTTCGTGGGCTTGCCCCACGTGGTTCTCGAGATCAGGTCCAGGGCCCATGGTCTGACGGCGCCCAGCGCGGCGGCGAGGCAAGCGCCGCGGCCGCCGCAGCATCGGCAGCACAGGACTCCGCCGCGGCCGTTCGTGTGGCCGTACGATCCGCCGGTGCGGCGGACCGAGGCCGCGCCGCCGTACGAGGGTGCGCAGCCGCGCTTCACGGGGACCGAGTGGTACAGGAACGGCGGGTTCGGCGGCGTCCCGGCGTCGGGCAAGGCCATCGCTGCCCTGCCGGAGACCACGGCCGCGGGCGAGGCGACGGAGGGGGACTGCTCGGTGTGCCTGCAGGATTTCGAGGCGGCCGAGGGCGGCAGCAAGCTCAGGGTGATGCCGTGCTCCCATTCCTTCCATGAGAGTTGCATCTTCGGCTGGCTCCGGGTTAGCCATGTCTGCCCGCTCTGCCGCTTCCCACTGCCCACTGAAGACGAAGAGCGGGAGGACGAACAGGCCGCGTGATACGATACGAGCAGATCAGCCGTGATCAAGGCATCTGGTTACAATGCATGCATGCGCGCATGTCTCAGTGCACGGCGTCGTTGAGTCGTACGTACGTATAGAACAAGTTCATGCAGAAGTAGATCGTTTTTCCTTGTCACATGTGAGCGTCTCCGCCACGAAGCTGCTGGCGCTGTTAACTTGGACTCCCATCTTGTAACACGTAAATCTGTCAATTTTGTGAAAGTAATTACGAAACCATAGTAATTAATTGTTCTAGATCTGTTCTCTAGGTTATTTCTTACTTGTTAATTTACCTGCTCTTTTTTCCATTGCGTGTGCTTGATTAAATTTGAGTGGAAGATCATTATCATCCATTGACATATGACAACTTTATGAGACTGATCGATTGCGCGTAGGTCCGTGAACATGCACTGTGTGATATATGCGTACGTCGGTGAGAGCTGCATGTTGCTGTAGTCTGTCAGTGGAAGCCGATCGAGGCTATGTAGATGAGCAGTACCCGCAGGATAGTCCCATGCTCGGCGGGACGATCGATTTCCATGATCCCATCCCGCCGACATAAACGTACCAAGGTCAAAGAAGGAATAATGCAAGAGCACTGTATCAGGGTACTATGGCGAAGAACACTACTGTGGACAAACGCCGGTGGGCAGTGACTTTTTTTTTATAAATATTATTTTTAAAATCATAATTTCGAGATTTATACCCTGTGGTGTCAGAAATTTGAAAACTATAAGCTTGTCGTCCGACCGTTGGACGACAGGAGGCTTATCACTGGACCGTCGGACGACAAGCCCCAGTCATCGGACGGTCGGACGACAGCGCACTGAAAGTTAACGGGAAACAGCGACAAGACGGACAAGACACCGGACAAGACGCCTGTCGTCCGACCGTTGGACGATAAGCCCCCTGTCGTCCAACGGTCGGACAACAGGGTCTTTATTCCGCCCGCCCGTGCTTCTTTCTCGGCTTTACATCGCCTCAGCGCCCGTTGCCTCAGCGCCCGTTCCCATTCTCCATCACCCGAGCGCAGAAGAGAAAGAAGAGAGGAGAGGAAGGAGAGAAAGAAGAGAGGAGAGGAGGAAGGAGAGGAAGAAGGAGAGGAGAGGAGGAGAGGAGAGGAAGAAGGAGGGAAATAAGAGAGGAGAGGAAGAAGAAGAAGAAGAAAAGAGAGAAGAGGAGGTGAGTTCGGGGGGAGTAAAGTGAGAGACCGAGCTCCGCATCTAGGGTAAATTTTTCTGTAGATTTTATTAGTTACGTATTAGTTTGTATTTTGTTAATTTAGTACGTATTAGTTTGTAATTACATATATTATTTAGGTTGTTTAGTATGAATTAGTTCGTATTTTAGTAGTGTAAGAAAGTTAGTATAATCATTATAGGTTATGTATGCAAATATAGATTATGTAAATTAAATCTCGTAGTTTAGTTAGATCTATAATTGATTAGACGACGGGGAAAATTGTGGTTAAATTAGGTCGAACTAATTAGTTATACTATTAGAGACGTAGAATATTAGTACGTAGTTAGGTTAATTATTACTTGTTTGTGCTGACTGTTACATTCGATCGTGCTAAAAGTTCTATCCCGATTTATCGGTCGATAACCCTGGTGTGTTCCGGATCACCCTTGTACATGCGTAAGCGTGTACTTGACCTACATTTAGCACGAAAGAATTTAGCGGTTGCGCGACATAATAGAACTACATGTTTTACTTAGTACGTGACGAAGATATCAATTTATCTTACGGCAGGTATGTCGGAGTTAGTAAACATGACGGTTTACTATGGTCCTGGGGTTGTTCGATCAAATCGGAATGGGGTTGATCTGAGTGAATTCAGCCATGTTGATTTGCCTATTTCCGATCCGGAAAGGCTGAACTTCAAGGAAGCCAATCATTGGCTCACACGTACCTTCTCGATGGATCCTACACTGTATGCTGTGACCATTCAGGCAGTGTTTACCAAGTCTTGCATTGATATTAAATGGGACTTGTTGCCGATCGAGAGTACTAGAGACTGGAAATCGTGGATGCGGGTTTGCAATGCTAGAAAAAGTCCTCTGGTCGCACTAGTGCAAGCCATCCTGAAGGGTGTCGGGTCAAAAGGCGGTGGGTATGAAGCGGAGCAGAACAATCCAGAACCACAGGTGGACGAGGTAGTTCACTCCGCTTGGCAAGTTGGGCAAGCTGGGCAGAGTAGTAAACCGGCAGAAATAGGTCCCACGGGGCAGGCGGATGAAGAAGAGGATTTCGAGTCCATGCAGGAGGTAATGGAACAGGAAGATGAAGATGGATTGGCTGAAGATGTTGACGAAGATAGCGGTGACGAAGATAACATTCATGCGTCCCCGATTCCGACTGCATGGAATCAGGAACTTCTTGGTGGCATGACTGTGAATGATGGCCATGATTCTGGTTGGGAATATAACAAGAACCAGATCCAAATTGGTTCGATGTATGCTACCAAGAAAGAGTTGAAGCATGCCGTCACGCAATGGGCCATGTCCACGCAGAGGATTTTCAGGACTGACATATCTTCCCCAAATAATTTAACTTTAACATGTACGGCTGTCGACGACTAAACGCCGGCGTCGGTGGTCCGGAAGGACCCCCTTTGGGATTCGGCCGGGGAGGAGCTGGAACAGGAGCTACGATCTATTTAGGCCCCGTTAAACGATGGGAAACAGACACAAAGATTTATCCAGGTTCAGGCCACCGCGGAGGTATAAAACCATAGTCCTGGTTTGGTGTGTGTGTGTGTGTGTTCACGTTCAAGATATTACAGAGTCTTCGTTATCACAAGGGGAGTTTTTCTCCAAAAGATCTAACCATTTGCATGGCCTCGGCTCTCCCCTTATATACCCGGGGATTTACCACAGTGACCGAAGGGCATTAAATGCAATAGATGCGCTGCTTACGCGGGGGGCGTGGGCACGCCATGCCGTCCGCCGAAAGCTGTTGCGGAAGGGATGTTTGTCTGACAAACCATCCTCGGAAACTGGGTCTTCATGATGGGTTGAAGTGTGCTGGAGAGTACTTAACAGGCAAGCTACCCGCCATGGTGACAACCGTCCGGGTCCCACGGACCCAAGGGACGCACCTGGGCATGCCGTACCGTGCCCAAAAGTCATAAAGCGTGTCAGATGATAACTGACAAGCCTTATCACGTCGGTGGACGCCCGCGTTGGGTCTGGAGTAGGCACGCCTGCTGACAGGCATTAAATGCACCGGACAGGCCTTAAATGCGCCCGATGGGACACGTGGAAAAGGCTCGCCGGGGCCCTTCGGAGGGCGCCGCGGAACCCCCGCCACGTGTACTGGTGCTCGGGGCATCCCGCCACGCGGCGCCGTGGGAGGAACCATGCGGTGCTCGGGGTAGAGCCCCCAAGGGGCACTCGGGGCGCCTTGCCACGCGGCACGAGGGAGGAACCAAAGGCGCTCGAGGTTCCCGGGCTCGGGGATCCCCGAGCACGCATCCCCGACCACTCGCTGCACGTGGGCCACTTGGCTAAACCCATAGGGGCCAAGCGGACACAGTGCTTGGGGGGCAAGCCCCCGAGCGCATACTCCCGATTCCCACGCCCTTTGGGTGACGTGGCATCGAGTTTGGCCCTTTGCCGATGGCTAAGGGAACCCTAGTTTCCGTACCGCCGACAACGGCTAATGGCTGTGAAAGCAAGGTGCACGCCCATGTGCCCAAGTATGAAGTGAATTGGGTCGTGACCAACGTCGTGCCGCACATTTGCGTCAGAAGCAATGTCCTAGCACGCCACCCCAATCTGACATCCACTCTCATCGCAGAACTGATGTACAGCGAGATAGTGGAGAAGAAAGACATGGAAGCAAAGCACATACAAGTTGCAGTAAAGAACAGGTACAAGTACGATATCCCATACGGGCAGGCTTGGAGGGCTAAGCAGAAGGCCATGGAGATGTGCTTCGGCACTTTCTATGACTCGTACGACAACCTGCCCCGTCTGCTTTATACACTCCTCTTCCGGAACCTAGGGACACATGTTGACATACAGCACTCGATGAACCCCCACTTTCCAGGCTATAAAGTGCTGAACCGAGTTTTCTTCTCTTTCGGTGCATGCATTGAAGTTTTCAGGCATTGTCGTCCAGTGCTGTGCGTGGATGGGACATTTCTGACAGGCAAGTACAAGGGGTAGATCCTGACGGCGATTGGTGTGGACGGCAACAATCAGATCCTCCCATTGGCGATGGCGTTCGTTGAGGGTGAGAACTTCTTGAGCTGATTATGGTTCTTCAAGCAACTTAAACATGGAGTAGTGAAGAATCGGGAGAACGTATGTGTTACTCACGACAGGCACCCTGGCATACTGAAAGTCGTGAAGACACTCGAGGAACCAACGGCTGATGAAGATCAACATTGGCCGGACCTGCAAAGCCGTTGGTGCATGCGCCATCTTGGGGCTAATTTTTTAGCCAGTTTAGGAACAAGCGCCTGATGAATCTGTTTAAGAGGCTGTGCAAGCAGAACCAGGAAAGAAGTACAAAACTTTGTGGCGGAAGCTCGATGACTTTACTAAGAGCGAGATCATTGATCGCAAGAAAAAAAATTTGGTACTTAGCCCGGAAGAAGAGCCACGAGAGCTTTCTGCTATTCCAGCAATTGACCCTTTTGGTACGAGGAGGAGGAACGCGAAACAAATAAAGAATTTCTCTCAGTGGATAGAGAAAGAGCCGCCTGAGAAGTGGTCTTTGCTTCATGACACTGATGGCGCCAGGTACGGCATCATGACGACCAACCTTGCGGAGGTGTACAACTTTGTGCTTAGAGAGCACCGGGGTTTACCTCTAACTGCTATCGTGGAGGGTGCGATGCATGGCACCGTGAGGTACTTTCAAGAGAAGTACAGAAATGTTGCACTGCATATGAACAATTTTCCTGCGATCCCGTACTGTGCGAATGTCATAAAGTACATGGAGGATAAGATTCAAAAGGGATTAGGGCACGCAGTCTACAGCATTGGGAATCTAGAAAGGAGGTACGAGATACATCTGAGGGATAAATCTGGTTTTGGAGCTGCGAACGAGACGAAGACGCATGAGGTTATAATTGGAACGGAAGCCACGCTCACTTGCAAGTGCACATGCAACAAACCGAAACTGCTACACCTACCTTGCTCTCATGTGCTGGCTGCATGTGGCCAAATAGGGATGGAGTCAATCTCGTTCGTGTCACCGTACTATCTGAAGCAGTCTGTGCTCCATACTTGGAGGGGCGAGATAAGTGGATTCCGTGCGGTTGGCAACTTCAACAACGTAGATGAGGCTCAAAAGGAATACATTCCAGATTTAAGATTACTCCGGGTAAGACGAGGTCGACGACATGTTCGTCGTATTCGTAACGACATGGACCAATCGGAGGCTGGTGGTCCAACTAGGCAGTGCATGCATTGCTCAAGGTATGGACATAGAATGAAATACTGTCCTGACTTACAGAAACAAGGACAAGGGGATACTGCAGGTGGCGCTAGCACATCGGCCCCTGAAAGCACAGCAGGAGAACGTTGAAATGCTATTAAGAACTTGTACTTTGAACTTAGTTTGTTCCCTATAAGTTTGTATTTTCTGTAAGTTTGTATTTCCTGTAATTTTGTAATTCGTGTAAAGAATGCTTGAGTTCGTAAGTTTCTAATTCATGTAAGAATGCTTAAGTTTGTAAGTTCGTAATGCGTGTAAGAATGCTTAAGTTTGTAAGTTCGTAATTCGTGTAAGAATGCTTAAGTTCGTAAGTTCGTAATTCGTGTAAGAATGCTTAAGTTCGTAAGTTCGTAATTCACATAAGTTTTCATAACATGGTATCCGTTCGTGTGATTCCGTAAGTTTATATTCGTATGATTCCATAAGTTTATATTTGTATGAATCCATCATTACCGCAGGTATGGCCACGTATCGTCTTCTGGACCGTACGGTTGACATACGACACCGGGGGAGGCTACTGGAGGAGGGCAAAAAGCTCCCCGTGCTCATCACTCGCACACCTCAGGAGGATTGGATGATACACCCAGACTGGGTTGATAGGTGGGTCTTGTAATTACGCACATTGTTTGAACTAATCTTTATTATATAACTTGACGTTAATTTTATTGTTCCGTACTTGTTTCACAGGTTGGCTTGGCGGGTCTCCTACCCTTGGCACGGATGGTTGAGGCTACTGCGGCAGAGTAGCGCCTCATGCCGCGAGATGACGATGATGAGGAGCCACGAGAGCAGTACAATGAGCAGTCCCGTCGTTTTTGTTACGACCGGTCACTGATAAGCCCACACACTACACTTTCCTTGGGGAGAGATGGCGCCTACTCTCCAGGACGTCTCGTTCTTGCTGGGCGTACCGTTGGCTGGAGCCGCAGTTGGTCCGTTGGAGCCTCCAGTAGGTTGGCATGAGGACACAGTGTTCCGTTTCGCAGGTGTTGCTCAGGGGGTCGAGGAGTTGGTCCGAGATGGAAACGGGCCTAAGTGGCGGTGGTTGCGCAACTTTCAGGTAGCTCCGCTTGCCTTTATTATTCATTGCAAACGTCCTTTTCAAAATTTTATTACCTTTCTGATGTCACTTTTCCATGTAGATCAACGCGCTAGGTTACCCTGGTGTCACGCTTACGGAGCAGCAGGTAAACCGTTGTCTAGAGGCGTACATCCTGTGGCTCTTCGACAAGGTGATGTTCACGTCCAATCACGTGAACACTGTGGACGCTCGCTACATTGGAATAGCGCGTGAGATCGCGGATACACGTTGCCGCGAGGACATAGTTCAGAGGATTTGGGGTTCAGCCGTCCTGGCTGCCACTTTGAGAGCCATGTGCAATGCTTGCAGCAGGCGCGCTGAGAATTCGGCTGTACTGGGTTGCCCACTTTTGTTGCAGCTTTGGTCCTACGAGCGATTCCCGATCGGACGGCCAGACGTGCAGTTCGACGTACCGTACGACGGTAGGGAGTACCACGGGGATCTCATCGACAAGCCTACTTTTGGGACACTCTAGACACAGAGACGGGTTAGTTTTATACTAAATATGGTTTCTTACAAAAATACTAAATTTTATATTTCTTATTAATTATTTTCATTCCCGACAGGTACGATATGCTAGCGAACAGGTCAGGAACTGCTACCCAGCCCTCACATCGCAGTTCGATACGTTGCACCCTAGTCAGGTGATCAGGGAGCCGTACAGTGCCGAGGCGTTGACGCGACGAGGGCCTGGCGGGATTTCAGCCTTGTGTACCAGAGACCTCGACTACTGGATAACGAAGGCTACCGTAGTGTTCGACGTCACTGTGGAGGTAACCGCCGTGCACCGAGTGATGCGGCAATTCGGTAAACGCCAGTTGTGTCCTCCCCTAGCACCGCCCACGCTTCAGCCTCACATCCACAAGTAAGAGCATACAAACAAGGTTTTATTGTCGGATAATAGTATTGTGATATGTTTTGCTCACTTGGTACGAATGATCACGAAATGTAGGTACAGCCGCAAGGGTGGAAACAAGACGGCAACAACTTGGGCACGAAACCTTGCGCCGTTTGTCGAACGGTGGATGACGGCAAGCACAGATCTCTGGCACGAGGACACGGCCTTTGCCCCAGCCGAGTACGATGCGTACCTCCAGTGGTACCGCTCCGGTACGAGGTTGTTCTATGTACCGCGTGCCGACCCAGATGAGATGCAGCAGGGCCGCATGTCGGATTACTACCCGGTTGCTTTTGTTGTTGGCGTCAGACACCACGCGGTAAGTGCCACGATTTTATTTGTTTCGTATGTAAGATCAAAAACATGAGTACGGAACAACTAATAATTCATTTCGTATTTGCAGGCGCAGATGACGCTTGAGGCTCAGGAGGAGGTTGCCGCACTTATTAACCGACTTGACATGGGGATTCAGATGAGTTCATCCGATCATCGATCCGCGTGGGAGCGTCTCAATGGCAAGCTCCGGAAGATCTTCGAGACTTTGACCTGCGCACGCGCTTCAGATGTCGTGGCTAGACGGTCTAGTCGTCAAGCACACCGTCCCCCACGGCACTCTTCGTCGTCGTGGCAGTAGCAGTCACACCCACCTCCTCCTCTCCCGACGCAGGCGGGTGGCTCGTCGTGGTATCAGCAGCCACAGTCGACACCCCAGACAGCGCCACCTCTCCCGACGCAGGCGGGTGCCTCGTCGTGGCATCAACAGCCACAGTCGACACCCCTGACAGGGCCACCTCTCCCGACGCAGGCGGGTGGCTCGTCGTGGCATCACCAGCCACAGTCGACACCCCTGACAGCGCCACCTCTCCCGACGCAGGTGGGTGGCTCGTCGTGGCATCAGCAGCCACAGTCGACACCCCTGAAGCGCCACCTCTCCCGACGCAGGCGGGTGGCTCGTCGTGGCATCACCAGCCACAGTCCACACCCCTTACAGCGCCACCTCTCCCGACGCAGGCGGGTGGCTCGTCGTGGCATCACCAGCCACAGTCCACACCCCTTACAGCGCCACCTCTCCCGACGCAGGCGGGTGGCTTGTCGTGGCATCACCAGCCATAGTGGACCTCGCAGCCAGCACCACCTTTCCCGACGCAGGCGGGTGGCTCGTACTGGTACAATCCGCAGTCTGTGATGGTCCACACTACAGGTAAAGCCGTATTGCTAACATGGTCTTAGTATTTTCTTGCATTATATTACTAAATACGATTGTTTACTATAGGTGACACGGTTCCCGTTTTGGCGTTTGCGGGTTCACCAGATACTGTTGACTACGGCGACGTGTGGAGCCAGCAGATGCTTCAGGGATTGTTCCTCACTTCCCAGGATTTCAGACTCCACCGCCACCACCCACGCAGGTGACGCAGTCGCCGTCTCGTCAGCCGGATGAGCCGATTTACGGCAGGGGTCACCGTCAGCCACACCCAGTACAGCCCTTGACACTGTCCGGCCCTCGCAAGAGACCACGTCCTCGTACTCGTAGAGCCGCCACACCCGCCGCACCACAGGGAGGCCCAGGAGGACCTGACCAGAGAGACGAGCAGGACTAGTTTTTTTTTAGTCGTAGACTCGCACCATTTTCTTTTGCATTTTGATTATCTTTAGTTGTATTGAATTGCATGGAACACTTTGTTTATTTCTTCGAAATCTAGAGTTCGAAACATCGTCACCACTACACATGGCATGGAAACACGGTACGATAACATTCGCATAAAGCCGAACAACCTAATAGAACATTGAAATAACTACTCAGAGCCTTTCGGATATTTTTCCGTCCTCATACGACGAGCGTGAGCTTCCTCTCCTTCTTCCTTCGCGTGACGCGCCATCTCGCGCTTCCTCGCCCTTTCGGCCTCACGTGCCTCCGCAGCCCGACGTTCCGCCTCCTCCTTTTCTTTACGTTGCGTCTTCTGCCAACGCTTTCTCTTCTCCTCCTCCTCCTCTTCCTCGTGCATGCGTTGCAGAAAGCGAGCTCGACTACAATTGACCTTCCACATGAGTTCTTCCTCAGCCTCTTTCGATTGGGTACTGTCCAGCCACTGTATGTAGTCACATATAGTAGGTGGAGACTGCAACCAAACGACGGTTACCATAGTATTACATCGAGTTACAAATGTGGCTATGTGCGAGTTTTATCCTTTCACGACGTCTGAACATGCCAAACTTTGGTGGCTTTTCGTCGTAGTTAGCACACATGAAGTATCTTCTTCCGTACGTGTACGAGAACTCCTGCGACTTCATCAGTCTGCACGGATCTTGGCGCCAGCAAAAGGGAACTTCGACACCTGTGGGCACGTCGGCACACATCTTCTGCTTCGGCATCTCGTCAGCACCAGATGAAGCTATTCCTACCATTTTGTAATACGGCATAGTTACTATTTCTAGGAAACTAAACAAAAAAATAACGCAAGTATTTACCTCACACGCGCCCTGCTGCTGAGATCCCTCTTCCGCTTGACCTCCCGAACTGTCCCCTCTCTCCCCCTTACCACTTCTGAGAGCTTCTTTCTTCTCACCTACCTCCCGAACCCTAACCCCTCTCCTCTGCTTCGATTTCTGAATTTTTCGTGAATGGGTGGGAGGCAGAGATACGTGAGAGGTGAATAAATAGGAGACGCTACAGTTGGGAGCTGTACTGGACGTGATGTAAAGACCAGAGGGGACGGACGGGACTTGACAGCGCTGTACTAGACATGACGTAAAGCCAGTACACGACATAAAGGCAGAGTGTACGAAATTGGCGCAGCTGGGACCCTGTCGTCCCATGGTCGGACGACTAGGGCACCTATCGTTGCACCGTGGGACGACTAGGGACTTGTCGTCCAACCGGCGGACGACAGGCTCCGACAGGGCCCCGCTGGCGACTTTCGATGCTCAGTCGCTGCCCCGGTGGACGACCGGCGCTTCTCGTTGCATGGTCGAGCGACGAGACCCTTGTCGGCCAACGGTGGGCCGACAGGGTATTACTTTTGCAATTTCGAAAATCAGAGGTATATATCTCAAATTTTTTGTTTTAAAAATAATATTTATAAAAAAACTTCGGTGGGCAGTAGAAAATCCGCTGTAGCGAGGCGTATATTTTTTGAGAAAGAAAAAGAGCTTTATTGCCTCCTGATGTGAACACAGTTAAAAATATCATAAAGTACAAGTTGTTATGTCAAACGACATACACTCTTAACTATAGAGATCAAGTACTATATAGTCTATTATGTAACCGTTATTTGTATTGAGATATAGATTCCCTGGTAATCACCTCCAACCATCAGAGACCAGCAACTATCTGCTCCTTGTCCTCTAGTCGTTGTAGCAAGGATCACGATTGCAACCAATTGATACACAAGAAGATAATCCACAACGGATTGAAAATTTTTTTTTCGTCAAACACAATATCATTTCGGCATAGCAAAGTAGACCAACATACCGTGCTTGCCCCTACTAGGATTTGGGCTCGCTTAGCCCTCTGTAACCCGTAAGCCAATTCCTGAACAAATCAGATATACTTCGAGATGGTGGAAGATTAAAGGCTAAGTATGCTTATCGTCAAGCGAAACGGGCGGCTTGAAAATCAAAAAAACAAATTTCGAATGGTCTCCTCTTGATCACAAAAATTAGCATTGCTTGTCACCTTGCCAATTCTTTTCCGCCAAATTATCCTTACCGGCAGCACTCCTCGTCGAAGATACCACATAAATATCATAATTTTCAGAGGTAGTCTTAACCACCACATGTGGTGAGAGCTACTAAGAACAGGAGGTCGCACAGAGCACTATACATCGACTGTACAGAAAACTGATCGTTCGAATGTAAGTTCCACATAAACAGGTTTTGATTTGGACTGAGGGAAACCTTTGCGACCTACTGAACTAACTCATTCCATGTGTCAAGCTTAGGGCGAATAATTGCCCGCCTGAGAGACGTTCAGTGGTGCAGTGCTCATCACCTCAACGACCGTGGTTGTCTTTTGTAGGTGATATTGTAGAGCATAGGATAACGGTCTTTGAAATCTTGCCCGCCTATCCATGGGTCGTCCCAAAATAGAGCATCTTCTCCACTTTTAATTTGAAACCTGCCAAACTGGAAGAACATGTATTTGTACTTCATGAGACCAATCTAAATAGGAATCCCCCAACTTGCCTGTTACTAGAGAAAAAATGGCTTGCCCCTTAGATACTTCCTCGGAAGGAGTTCTTGCCACACATCGTCCTCATTTAGGAGTTTAAAAGGCTATTTGCTTAATAATCATACATATGTAATCTCATATATCTACATTGTTCATTTGAATCCAACAGCCAAGGACTTGTTTGGAACAAAGGATTTTTGTACGAATTTTATAGGAATGGAACCTTATAGTTCCTTATGGAGCTCTTTGGGTTGTATGATTGGCTTTGAAAATTATACATGAATCCTTTATTCTTACACCTTTTGTAGGATTTCAAACATCTGCTCATACCTCTTCTTTTTTTTAAATTTTATCTGAGAAGCCCAATTCAACATTTGTATTTAGATCTCCTCTCCTCTCCTCTCTCTCATCAATATATATTTTGCTGTGAATTTCTTGTGCATAATCCAAACAATTATGTTATATAGTTCATGTGTGATTCATGTAGTTATCCGGGAGATATGACATCAAATTCCCGTGATTTTCCTATTTTTGCTTTTTTTTCTATCCTGCGTTTCAAATGGGCCCTAAGAATTGCCGATGGCAGCGAATCTGCACTTGACAGTGAGAATACGGTTCAGTACGTTGAGAATTAGTTCAATCTTTTTTTTTGAGCTTCTGATCTTTTTGGTACAAGCTGTAGCATCTGAACACACGTAAAGACGCACACCACACTCAACGCACACCACGCACACACACACCTCTTCTACGCGTGCTAGAGCTATAGCCTATACACACACACGCCTACTAGAAAGATTCTGGAACTTGAGGTTTCAGATATATCAACTGATATGTAGCTCGAAGACGAACTAGAGAACCTACAAATTATATATATGAGGATAAACCCCGATGAGAAACGCAAAATTCGTCCCTCCGGGATCGAACCCGCGTTGCCGAGGCGCGCACCCGCGCTCCCAACCACTGCGCCAACGCGCAGGCCTCGAGAATTAGTTCAATCTTAACCTACTCCGTTGCACATTTTCAACTAACTGCATATATTCACAGAGTTGTGTGTAATGTTAGACATAAAAATGTGCGACCGTTCATGAGTGGTTTATTTCTATCATGGATAGGTATACCAAAAAGGATTCTTCCATTTTCCTCCTTTCTTCTAGGCCGCCGGATCAACACATAACTTTTATTTTTATATAGGTCGAAAAGAGAATTCCGATCTCTTCTTATGGGTTCTTTTGGCCATCAGATCAAGATCCTAAAGTATGCAACACTAAGGACGGACACTATTCTTTTTTTCCGTTTTGAACTAGAGCAAAAGGCTCCCATTCAATAGAACGGGGCACAGAGGAAAAAGGAATACCATTGCAATTTGTTGGCTTCTTTTGGTAAGGGAAACACATATGATCCCATGATTAACAAAACAGTTATGGTTGGCTTTTTCAACATGGTCACAAGGATCTCGACAAATACAAGTGCCAACACTCAGTACTGTTGGAGCTCTAGCACACAGTGCTCGCAGTATGGCATGCACACTCTTTAAGATATGCAGATCAAACAGGGTGAGGCTCCACAGAGTTCCAAAGGGCGAACACATGAATATCTCATCTTCATTGCATGGATCTATGACGGATGGATCTCGCCTAATTCATGCATGGATATCATGGAGCGGAATATCGATGGATTCCTTCAGCGAAGCATCGTCTCCTCCCCGAAAGTAGATCAAAGACACATGCAGGAGGAGATCGATCGCATGATTGCTCCGACAGGACATGCAGCGACGCCAACTTTCGCATGCCATCTCCCTTTCACGATCGCGACAGCCTAACAGACCACACGTACAGATAGAGAAGAAGAAGAAAAGGGGCATCGATCGCCATCGATCCGTGCGTGCGTGAAAGGCACTGCAGCCTGTGCCTGTTCCTGCCACGCTGAGATCGCTTCGTCCATGCATTTCATCTGCAAGATCGATCTGCGACGTGACGACCTCATCTGTACATCATTATCTGGGGACATGTCTCTGCGAATTCCGTGGAAATAAAGTGAAAAGGTTTGCAAATATCTTTGAAGAAATTGTGTACTAGTAGATAAGGGTTTATATATTGTACATCCATGCAAGGTTTTATAGTATCTAATTCGAAGTACTTCGTGAGATACCAGAAAGACAAATACTTGTTAGTGAATAATTCAAAATTATAATTGACGCTGTTACATTTTACATGTTGCATTCTTAACATCGCAAAGTATATCGAATTGCATGGGTTTACAACACAAAATTTACCACCGTTATACCGGTTTTCACCTCATTTTTTCTGATTAACTGAACAATTTTTCTATGTTGAATTGCGAAGATCCAGACTTTGGAGGTTTCTCGGAAGAAACATAAAATTTACCAAATAGTGCATATATTATCAAGATCTAGGAGGACGTTGCCTCAGAAAATGGAATTATATGATCTAGGAGGACGGTCTCATCTCGGTGCTGGTGCTGGCACTGTGCTGTCGCGTTAACGCATGGACGGGACGTGGGCAAGTGAGCGTGCGGCATCAGTGGACAAGTTTCTTGATGTGACTCCTCGTTCAGCTAGCAGCAGTCTACTGTTTACTCTGCATGCTGAATTTAACGCTACTGCCCGCGTTCTAGCTATTGTAAGTCTACAGTGTTGGAGGAAAAGATTTTGCAATAGACGTACTATGATATTGATGATTGAGATATCCTGTGTTACTGTGTACTGCTCTGAAACCATTAAATTCCATTATTTTTGCATTGTTGGCTGGTGAGTAAAATACTAGTGACCAGTGCAAATATACAACCAATACTGAACTCCCCACTGTAGTTTCAGATTCCTTCTAAGCATAAAAACAAACATGGGAGCTTTATCAGGTCTTTTGAAACTAGTTCGACAACTAGCTAGCGATTTTTAGCTTCCCGTTGCAGGCTATTATTTCCTTATTTTCTGTACTGTCACATTTTTCTTCTTCTTCTTCTCCGATATCATTGCCATCGCCTCCGACGGTGGGCACCAGCATCTTTGGCACATCAACTTCAAATAATGAAAACAGTAGGGGAGGGGGGCATCCGGAGGTAGCGGCCCAACCACTGACTTTGCCGGAGCACTGCACGCGACACAGAAGGCCACAGCAGGGGACCAAACCGGAAGTGCTAACTAGTTAGAATTTCCCTAAACATACATGCACTGTAATACTGAGTACAGTTCGATTTGAAACAAGCGCTAAGAACAGTCCATTATGGCGATATGCTTGAATAGGACCGATACGTGAACACAGTTTAACGAGGAGATGGCATGTTATCCTATCTTTTTTAACAAATGTATCTTGTTGATAATATTGTAATGCATCTCATCATGTAGGATAGCCAAATACACGACAAAATGTCACTTGTAACCAGTACAGACGAACTGTATAGGCCACATATTTTGTAATACCAGGTTACAGAGGATAAAAGAGGATACCAACTAACAGAAGAAAACTAGACTAGCAACTAGTGATTTTTGTTTTCTCTCCCTTTCTCTATGTTTGATTTTGCTTCCAAGATCAGAGCAGCTGGAAACCAACGTGAGGTCACGAAATAGATTACGATCGCCGCCGGAGATTGATAGGATATCCTTTGAGAGTTCGAGTGGTGGGAAAGAAGACAAGCCTATCTTCCTCGGCCGCTTCCCAGCTGAAAATTCATCGGTCAATATGCACAGTGGAATCAGAGTGGAATCTAGTTTGGAACACACAGATTGAAATTTCTTTTGAAGAATATGGACTCTACAGCTAGAAAACAGTGTAGAAACTTGAATGAAAGATAAAGATGGCTTACCTAAAGCGCATTACAAGATGATGGAGGAAAACAGAAATGACAACCCGAGCAAGCTCATAGCCAGGGCACAACCGAGGTCCACCGCCAAAGGGAGTAAATAAGTTGGCCCCTACCTCATTCTGAAGTTTATTGTTGCTCTGCACCACCAACAAATTCACAAAACAGTTTGCTTCTGCATGCATTTACTTAACTTTTCTAAGTCATGACACAGCAGAAAAAGTAAAGCAGTAGCAATGTAAAGAGTACCTGCCATCTCCAAGGGTCAAACGTCCTGGCATTCTCATAGTGTTCGTTGTTGAGGTGCACAGCTCGGAATGAAGCAAAAATTTTGCAGCCCTTCGGAATAGTGTAGCCTAATGCAAATGTTACACATGAATAAGCGTTCCTGATTAAAAGGTTCTGAAAACTTAGAGTGTCATTTCTACTGAAATACCTTTAAAATGAATATCAGTGTTTGCTCGCCTGAATACTCCACTAATAATGTTAGCCACACGAAGTGTCTCATTTATCACCTGCAGAAATGTTATCCCTTATATTTAATTATGATGTGAAAATTTCCACTGCTCAAATGTTACTCTCAATAAATGCATTACTATGCGGCAACGTGTTGTTGGCATGATCTAGAAACCAACTTTAAGAATATGGGGGCATTGGAAACATTACACATTGGGTGAATGGCATTGACTTGTAGTCACTCCACTCTAGGGGTTGGTTTTCGCCTTTCATATTTGTCATATTTTCATGCTCTTCCTGTAAAATCAGCGAGACATCTGGATCAATCGCACATGTAGTGAAGTATAATATCAATTGAAGCAATGAGGTAAACTCTTATGGCTTAATTTACTGAAAACAATAGTTGTAGAACAGGTTCAGATATTCAGTCCCACCACGGTTCCTGCTAAGAATTGTCACTTTGGCTGTTACTGTTAGGTTGTGGACAGATTTGGGCTCATTCAAATAAACAAAATCAGAAGAAAGAAAGCTATTCCTACGCATACACCATGGGCAAACATGCATGTTCTTGGAAAAAGTCAGTAGGATTTGTGTTCAGAGCAGATCCATTCTTAGATTACAAGCAAATAAAGAATCAGTCAACATCACATCAGTCCAACCAAGATTGCTAACAGTTAGCAACAGACTTAAACAATGATCTTGTAATTAACAAACTACTCCCATGTGAAAAAAAAAGAATTAACAAAGCTGTAACTGAACTCGGCCTAAAACGACAAGCGGGAAGCAGCAAATTTCCTTTTGGACAAGAGCTGATGATAAAAGGTTTACCTAACCAAGGCCCCAATTATAGTAAGACATTATGAGATCGTTGACATATCCCCCAATGCCCGACCTTATTTGACAGTACCCACTACCACACGTGCACAAGAATTGACAATTTACCAACCAAATGCTCATGATTCATTCATACCTTGAGCTGTGCCAGCGCCGCCGGCGTCTCGGTGAGGAACTTGACGGCGACAGTCATGAGGACGGACGTCGTCTCGTACCCGGCAACCAGCAGAGACAGGCAGAAGTCCACCATCTCCTCCTCCGAGAAGCTCCCGCCCTCCGCCTCAAGAAGCTCCTCCACCATGTCCTTCTTCTCCCTCTTTCCCTCCCTCTCTTCCTTCACCCCGCTCTCCTCCCCCCTCTCCTCCATCCTCTTCCTTATCACCTCCCGCAGCGCTCCGGCCACCTTCTTCCTCGCCTAAACCAAATAACAAAATACACATTTATGGGCAACGCGCATCAATGGCACACGCAGCAATTCGTCGCAAGGCAAATGCAATGTGAATAGGAAAGGGGTGAAGGCAAAAGGACGAGCACCTTGAGGGCCTGGCCGTAGGTTGTGAAGGGGAGGAGGGAGGCGAAAGGGAAGGGGATAGAGAAGAAACCGTCGATGAGCTTGACGTACTCGCGGCGGAGGCTCTCGGTCCAGGGCCCGGGCTCGATGCTGACGAGCTGCTTGACGGTGAGGTTGAAGGTGATCTTCTTAGCCTCGTCCAGGAGGCGGACGGTGGCAGCTGGCTCCCACTGGCGCATGGTGGCGAGCACGAGGCGGTCGATGTGCGCGAGGAGCGGCGGCGAGGCCGGGCGGCCGAGGCGCGTGAGGGTGAGGGAGTGGAGGCGCTTGTGGGCGGCGCCGCGGGTGAGGAGCAGGGAATGCGCGCCGAGGAGCGTGGTGATGGAGGAAGGGTAGCTGCAGCTGACGGCGCGGCCCTCGGCGGCGAGGAGGAGGCGATTGAAGGCCGGGTCGGCGGAGAAGACGGTGCGCTCGCCAAAGACGTGGGTGGTGAACACGCCGCCATGCCGCGCGACGCGCTCGTCGATGAAGGGCTCAGGATCGGGCGTCTTGTAAGCGGAGATCAGCCGCAGCGTCTCGCCGATCAGGGGCAAGCCAGTGCTCCCCGGCGGCAGCCGTGGCCTCTGCTTCCTCGGCCCTGACGCTCGCCCCACAACGAACCATTTCAATACCACGGCGACGAAGGCGACGACAACGACGGCGGCGGCGGCCAGGAGGAGCGGCGAGCCGGCGTCCATGGACGTGTGCGGTTTGGCTTGGTTAGTGTGGTGGGAGTGAGATTGGTGGCGGTGCGACAGCCAGAGCGAGAGGAGGAGGATCTGGGAATGTTTTGGAGGGTATTTCTAGGTGGCTTTATATAATTGGACATGGGGAGTTTTCACAAAAGGTGTTTAGGGTTCATCCATAGAAAACTGTGTGCTTTGGTCAAAAAAGGGAATGTGTGCAGTATGGCCATGTTGGGGAAAGGGGGTGTGGAAATGTGGCATGTTTTTTTATTTGGTAAAAGTACATACGGAAATTGTATACTCTTTTAGGGCCTTTTTATTCACATGATTTCTAAAAGGCAAGAACATGAAAGACATCAAATTTAAGTGTCATGCCATCTTGAATATTATAGGATTAAAAAGATGTTTGATTGTGCATAAAAAGTTAGAAACATTTTCAAGAGGTTGAAGTCAATAAAATTTTTCTATCAAATCAAGTGCAAATAAATCATAAGGAAAAATTCCTACAATTTTTAATCCTACGAATCAAACGATTCTGTCGTAGGTACGAGCCTAGACAGTAGATTTGTGGCACCCCCGGTCGGCTACAGCGACCTCCGGGCGTGCGAGGGGCAAACGAGCGAGAGCGCGAACGCACGAAATGGTCGACGAAGTAATGCGGTGTTTGTATTTAGGGCATGAACTTGAGAGCTTACAAGCGAGAGAATGAAAAAGTGGCCCCCCCAAACCCTACCCCTCAGGGGGTATTTATAGGGTTGGGTGAGGAGAGAGCTAAGATTACAATTTTGCCCCTACGGGGAGAGACTATTACAGGGGCACAACGGACATTTCCATATTCCTAAGGAATCTTGAGGGAATATGCTCGGGCATCTTCAGGGAATCTTCTGGGGAATATACCGGGGAATATATTGGCCCCACGCGAGGGCTCGTCGGCGACAGTCCTGTCGATAGAGGGAGGGCTCGTCGGCGATGGTCCTGACGATAGAGGGCGGACTCGTCGGAGACAGCCCTGACGCGGGGAACGCGCGGACGCGTCGAGGACGGCTTCGTCGCGGGGAGCGTGGACGAGAACTCCTATAGCGTTACAGTGATCCTGAACGGCATCGATCCGGGGTAGCGCAGAAACCCTCCTCCAACAGATTCTAAAAGTTTGAATCCTCTAAATATTCTTTTAGAAATCCTTTGAATCAAACAAGCCCTTACAGTTTGGTTATTTTATTTTTGCTCCTACAAATGCACCATTAGTATCTACTAGCAAAATACTCGTGTGTTGTTATGGATAAATAAATTAGATTACTGCTCATGTCAAACTATTGCTGTCGCACTCCATGCCACGTCCTTGGTTTCGTCTCAGCTCTTGGTGGAGCTTCGGCTCAGGTAGAATTGGGAGTTGTTTGCAGGGAGTAGTACCTTGGGTGAATTTGAATTTTTAAATTTGAAGTCGGTGGATGAGGAAGAGATCTATTGAAATTTTGACACGGGTATATAGGTTTTTGTCAAAATTTTAAGATAATTCTATAGTAAGAAGGAAAAGAAGAAAATATATAGACTGTCATAACCGGTTGACATTTTTCTAGGAGTAAAGATACTGAGTGAGAGATGACAATCCAAATACCATTGCAAAAAGATCCAATTGACAAGAGTCAACCAGTTTGACCATGGTCAAATGACTATACTGCAGAAAACCCGAGTGTGTCTTACGGAAAACTAAAAAAAGACATTGCATCGTCCTTTATCAGTATCGCTGACACTAAGTATATTTGGAAAACAACTTGGTGGTATAGCAACGAAATTTTCACATGAAAACAGAATGCATTGTGAAATAGTAGCACGCAAAATAAGGGAAGCTAAGTAGAGAGCGTGCATTTTGTGCATGCTATCCTTCTAGAATTCTCGTGCATCCCTTCTTAAAACGGTGCAGATGTTATGGCAGAATTGAATAAACATTGGTTGGATATGTCATGATATAACGAAAAAAAAGTCTATTTTGCATCCCGTGACTATTGGCAAAGCTTAGTTCCGTAGCAACTCCAAAGCAGGTAAAAAATGCACTGGGTTTTGTCGGAGTATTATTCCGGCAATATTGAATATGGGGCAGTGTACGAGTAGCAGATCTAAATGGGTGCTGTAACATCCCCAATTTCAGTTCCGTTGATTGCGCATCATGGCATGCATTCATGACATTAAAAATGAGGAAAATTTAAAAAATTTCAACTTACCAAGGAGAACCAAACCCTAATTCGCATACAAGGGTTTAGGAGTGATTCCAAACCTGGGTTGAAATGTCTTGAACCAAAGTATTTCCCAAATATATCCCCAATGTGCCTTATCTTGCTTATAAGGGTAGTGGGCAACATTCTGGGTAGTCAAAACTAGCCTTGAAATTATTTGAGTTAGAGAAGATCCGAAAGGGAAAACAAATTTTTAAAAGAGACAAGAAACTAATGTTGATTTGGAGGAAGGTTTGAATTTAGAACTTTGTAAAACAAATTCAAAGGGAACAAAAAGGAATCAGAAAAAGATTCTGGAATTTGAAATTTAATTGAGGAAAGAGCTTGAATCGGTTTAAACTTGTAAAGTAATTTGAAATCAAAAATCAAAAAGAAAAAAATAGAAAACCCTATCTAACGGCTGGGCCTCTTCCTTCGGCCTGTTCCCCACCCCGCATGGGCCCTCTCCCCACCGGCCCATCTCCTCTCTCCTGGCCTGCCCCGGCCTGCTCCACCCCGCACCGCCCCCTTCTTCTCCCTCCTCCCTTCTTCTCTCTCCCGCCGCGTGGCCGCCGCTCCCTGCCACCTGCGCTACCTCACCCGCCCTTACCCGCCCCCCCCTAAAACCCCTCCCTCTCGGCCAGTCTGCGTGCCTCTCTCTCTCTGCTCTCTCTCGGCACCGCCGCCCCCCCCTTTTCCGCTGCTCCACCCGAGCCTCCCCACCAACGCCGCCGGCCTCTCTCCATCGCCTCGCAACCGGTCGACAGAGCTCCTCGCCGACCCGAGCCGGTGCCCAACCTCCCGTCCCCACCCCGGCGACTTCGCCCCGCCGTCGACGCCCCGAGCTCCTCCGCCCGGGTCACGAGCTCTCGTCGCCGCCCTCCGCCGTTGTCTCCCGCCGTACCTCCGCCTTCGCCTCCGCCGAGCCCCATCGGCCTTTCCCCGTCGCTTCCCTTCGCCGGCCCCGCCCCCTTCCACCTCCGTCCTCCTCGCCGACTCCTCGGAAGCGCCACCTCCCTCACCGAGCCCTACCGCCGCGCCCCCGGAGCTCGCCCTCGAGCTACCTCGCCTCGCTCCGCCCGGCCATCCCCTCGCCTCCCGAGCTCCACCTCGCCCTCGCCATTGCTCCGCCCAACCGAGGCTCGCCGCCGAGCTCTCTCCACTCGCCGCCTCGACCGAGCTCCTCATCGGCCGCTCCGCGTCCCTTCCCCCCCCTTCTTGCTCTCTCGGCCACCGCCCTCCTCCGCCCTAATTTCTCGCCGCCGGCCCCGCTTGCTCCGCCCCGAGCTCCTACCTCCGCTCGCCGCGCCGCCCGAGCTCCGTCCGGCCTCCACTCCACCGACTCGGCCTCGGAGCTCCGCCGCCCCGCCTCGGCCTCGCTCCGCACCACCCCGGCCTCCGTCCTCCTCCCGGCCGCGCCGCCCCGTCGCTGCCTTGGTCCTCCGCCGCCATTCTTCGCCTCGCCACCGTCGGGACCGACGCCGGAGCTACCTCGTCGCCCCGCCGCCTCACCATCGCCTCGGCCTCACCACCGCCACCAGCCGGAGCTCGTCGGAGCCGCCTCCTCCCCGTCGCCGGAATCATCCCCGCCGGCCAAGCTAGGCTCCCGACCGGGATACGGTTAGGGCCTTAATGCCCCTTCTAAACCGGTATTAGGGCATGTTTATGAAGCTCATTTATGGCTAAGCGCATTAAATGATGAATAATTAATACTCATGATTACATCTGAGACATATTAACTGCTGATGATTATATTTATTACTAATCCGACATACTAATTGCTATAATTAATAACTAACAGTGCACTAATTGAGCTTAATGAATATATCTCAATGACAGCTGGGTCCCACCCGAGAGAATTAAAGAAAAGATTAAAGAAAAGAAAAGGATATGACATGTGGGTCCCTATTGCCATTGACTCGAGTCCATGTGGACCAGAGTTGACATAGGGCCCACTTGTCATCCCCTGAAGCTAGATTCACCTGAGTAACAAAAGTAATTCTAGTTTAAAATAGATTTCTTTTCTGAGAAAAATACAGAAAAGGAATTAAACTTTGTAAAATTCGTAGAAAATTCATCGTTTATCAGAAAATTGCAAATAATATATCAAAATGTTCAGAAAAATGAGAGCTATCTAAATATGTCATGTTTATCCATGTTTGCATGCTAGGAAAAATAAAATTGGCTAAAAACTCCAACTAGGGTTTCCCCGATTAGTTGGAGAAATTCGGATCGCGATAATTCGAGCGTCCGGACTCCGATTAACCTGATTCCACTTGCATTAGCTTCGATTTTGCATCCTTTAGGACATGGAATACATTGCATTTCATGCTGATGCTCCGCATCATGGTATTTATCCTTTTCTCTGTTTGTTGGGTGTTTTCGTTCTTTTCGATAGGACCGGACTATCTCGACGAGTACAACCGTGAGCAGGAATATAACCTAATAGCGGAACCGCAAGGCAAGCAGCCCCCTTTGACCATCTTGAGGATAACCCATTATTTGCAACTTACTATTTGTTTTTAAAATCGTATTGCATGCGTTCCACTGATATTTTATGCTAAGTGTGAACCCTATCCGTTGCATGAAAACTTATTTTGTCGCTCCATCAACACCACCGACCCTCCCAACCTATTTAGAGTGAATTACTTGTTGTTGTAATATTGCTATTATAGCTCATAATACTTAGACCTGCTTAGTTGAGCAAAGTCGTAATTCCTGGGATGGCAGACAAAACATAATACTCTGGAATGGGTTAGTGGGCAGGTGGGTGTTCACCGGGATGTGATTAATAAACCTGACTAATCTCAAATCGGGCATCGACGAGAGGCCATGCTGGGAGCATGGTGGGTTGTCTCGTTAATCCCACAAGGACCGGTTCCCAGCGTATATTGACCCAAGATTTCGCGTACTACTACACGGGTGTATATGGGCCACCCCCGACCGAATAATTTGTCTAGACTTAGGTGATGAGCCACATAGTTTGCCGTTTTCGTGACTTGGGTGCGTGGAAAATGAGAAGGTGGTGTGGCGCAACAATATAGGAGTGAGAGTTACACACGGTCCGGGACCGGACACAACTAGTGGGACCGCGCCGAAGTATCGGCCGAACTGTCGTTCGCGGATTAGCCCATTAGGGCGGCTCATACCTAGGTCGAAAACATTGTAAAGGTCGTGTTCAACCACCCTCTGCTAGCACACCTCGTAAAAGTGTGTACTCGGTAGCACTAAGAGTCGGTTGATACGTGTAGGTAAAGAAGTACACCCCTGCAGGGTTTAAACTATTCGAATAGCCGTGTCCGTGGTTATGGACAGCTTGGTGATTACCTGCGTCGAATTAGATAAGTATAACCTTAATCTAAAATTGACCAACTCTAAGGATGTGGGTTAGCGATCGCTTCCTCCCTGGTGGTCGAGGAAGGACCGAGGGATTTGCGTGTTCGATGGTCTGCTTTAGGTTTATTATGCAGTTTCAGCTCATCTCTTTTTTGCAAAGTATTCCAGTAGACGGATTTCAATCTAATTACAGGTATTGTGAAAGATTAAATTAGCTTTCTGTAAAATAGTCCACAAATAGCCCCTTCTTGATACCTGATGCATCTAATACTACTTTCCCCTTGTAAGTCTTGCGGAGTACATTTTTGTACTCACCTTGCATTCGTTGATAATTTGTGTGCAGAGGAAACCACTCCTGCAATGGATGGTTTCTACGTTGAAATCGACTCCGGCATCGACTAGCTGCTGGTGATCCCGGGCAGTGGTCCTGCCCTGGGTTCGGTAGCTGGTTTGTGCTGCCGCCGCTTTCGGCCTTACCTTTAGGCTTCTCAGCCAACTTAATCTTCCGCTGTGTGAATAACTTTTGTTATGTATATGTTGTTAAGTTTCCGAACAACTAGTATTATTACAGTTTCAGTCGTAGAGTCTCTGTTATGATACTGGTTTGTTCTCCCCTGTATCGTGAACAATGCGTGTATGTTTGAAGTGCATGATGCAGGTAGGATTTCAGAGTCTTTAACATAGAGTTATTAAGTTTTATTACTCCTGTGAAGCGACTCTCCACCGAGAGGTTGGGAACTATATCACCCTACTCCAGCCGCGCATTGATTTGCCGGGACGAGGTCGGGGTTGATGTTCCGGCTCAGTGGGAAAGAGTGAGGAGACCATATCACCCTACTGCTCTGTGCATTAATTTGCCGGAGTAAGCTTTGGGGTTGACGTCTCGGGCTATTTGAAGCCATATCACTCCACTCCTCTCGGATTTGACACCCGTGAGTTGAGGTCGGGGTTGACGTTTCGACTTAGCGAGTGATTCCTCTTACGACTCTCTGTTACGGAATCTGGGGTCCGACAGGTGCACACGAGACACAGAGTTTAAACAGGTTCGGGCCCTCTAGAAGAGGTAATACCCTACGTCCTGTATTTGGCGAGTCGTATTGCTTGTATCCCGCGTGAGGGTATGTATCTATGCCTATGATCAGATGATCTGAGAGCTCTATTTTCTTGTCTACCTATCCGGGGATCCCTACCCGGCTTTATATAGGCGGTCGGGATAGAGTTACAAGAGTCTGGATCGGCTTACAGTTATGTTTCCTAATCGGTTACAACTACCACCCGGGATTCTGGGCAGGTACGTGTCCATGTCTTTTACTCCAAGTCGATGATACGCCACCGTGTTGTGGTCGGACCCCGAGTAGTCGGCCTGGCCCACCCTATGCCCGGATGGTCAATTTTATCCTCCTTGACGATACCCGGGTGCTATGTCATCGTCAGTAGCCCCCGAGCCTTCGGCCGACTAGGATAGTCTGGCGGATGCTCCTTTGCTTTATTGTAGATTTCACTCTGGGGGCACGAACAGTGCACCCAGAGGGTGTAGCCCCCGAGCCTCTACTCGGTTCGAGAAACCGAGTGGAGGGTCTTGATGATTTTCCCGCCTTCGACCGACTCGGCCAGCGCAAGGCCGAGTGCTCGGCAGCTTGAGGTGGAGAAAGCCGCCATCGAGCCCTCTCTGAAGAGAACTCAGAACGCCGCCGCTGGTAAGCCCCCGACTCATGTCTGCTCAGTCGGAGCCTGCCGAGTAACTTTGCTGCCGACATTGCCGATGAAGAGGTCCCCGTACTGATGGAGAAAGCCCAGTCGGCGGATACCAGTGCTGACAACGTTGTCCTGAAAAAGTGGGGAAAAAACACATGAATCGTTCCATATACATGTGAAGTACTCAGGAAGGCCGAGTGTAACTTGATTATGCATGTTTTGGTTAACTTGTTCTGTGTTTTATTAACTCCTTCTTTCGTAAAAATTCGTTCGTGTGTAAGTTAGCCATTTGTGTGTGCTCTTGCCGACCCTTCGTATCCCCATTGTGTTGAGATTAGCCGTGGGCTGTTTCCCGCGTAGCGCAGGGTTGTGGCGTAGACCGGCGATCGAAGACGAAGAGTTAACGCCAGGCTATTTACATAGTACTAAAATAATTGTTTGAAAGAGAGGGGGCCTGAGTGCGCTTAGGCGCACCCAGTGTGGTGTAGCCCTCGAGCGTCCACTATGTGTAGCCGTGAGCGTGCATAGCAGGCCAGTCGGGAAACCCAGAAAGTTACTCGGATTGAGCAAATAAAATGCTTGTTCATTTAAAGCATGAAAGTACAAAGCTTAAGCATAGAAGCGACTTAGCTGTTCAATGTTTCAGGCGTTGGCGATGAGGTTGCCGTCCTTATCCTTCAGTCGGTAAGCCCCCGGGCGTAGTCGGGCAGCAACATACGGCGCATCCGAGTCCGCCATAAAGTCCTCTCGAGACGGATGGTGGCTTCCCGAACTCTCGAAGCCGTTCGAGTCGTAATCGAGGACGGGTAGAAGGGACTCGATCGTACCGACCAGTCGGGATCCCTGCTCGACGGGTGAAGACCCATGCCCGAGCAGTAGATCCATCTTTCGCGTGACCTCGTCCTTGGAGATGGCCACTGAAGTCATCCACTCCGACGAGACCGAGTGGGAAGGCGGTGAAGCCTCCGCCGACTGGCTGGAAGCCGAGTCGCAGAGGTGAAGCTTGCCGAAGCCACTGACTCGAACGAGAGTCCGGGTGAGAAAGGTGATGAAGCCTCTGCCGATTGGCCGGGCGCCAAGTCGCAGAGGTGGAGTTTACCGAGCTTGTCGACGATGAAGTCGAGTTTTCCGAGTCGGAAAACCTGTCTAGGATCGGCGACGGAGTCCTAGGGGCCAAAACTCACGGCCCGACCTGGAGCGAAGTCGCTGTTGCCGAAGAAGAAACCCGTCTGGATCTGTTCAGATGGATCTACGAGCACAGCCCCTACCTGGCGCGCCAACTGTTGGAGTATTATTCCGGCAATACTGAATATAGGGCAGCGTACGAGTAGCAGATCTAGATGGGTGCACACGGGACACAGAGTTTAAAAAGGTTCGGGTCCTCGAGAAGAGGTAATACCCTACGTCCTGTGTTTGGTGAGTCGTATTGCTTGTATCCCGCTTGAGGGTATGTATCTATGCCTATGATCAGATGATCTGAGAGCTCTATTTTCTTGTCTACCTATCCGGGGATCTCTACCCGGCTTTATATAGGCGGTCGGGATAGAGTTACAAGAGTCCGGATCGGCTTACAGATATGTTTCCTAATCGATTACAACTACCACCCGGGATTCTAGGCAGGTACGTGTCCATGTCTTGTACTCTAAGTCGATGATGCGCCCCCGTGTTGTGGTCGGACCCCGAGTAGTCGGCCTGGCCCACCCTATACCCGGATAGTCAGTTTTATCCTCTTTGACGATACCCGGGTGCTATGTCATCGTCAGGTTTTTTTGTCAAAAAAGAAACTTAAAATTTTACAACAGTTGAGAAGATTAAAATATCTAGTTCTTTTTTCCAAAGCGAGATATCCAACAAAGTAATAATTGAAAACGTGACTTAACATCAGGTGACTCGAGTAACGAGAAAATCGCATCCTCATGCATTG